>CM060409.1:46607770-47207759 GCA_030545235.1 Helianthus tuberosus | reverse complement strand
AGAAAGTTTACGCCGATAAAAAGCGCAAGCCCTGTGAATATGGCGTTGGTGACTACGTACTCCTAAAGGTATCACCTTGGAAGGGTGTAGTCCGATTCGGCAAGAAGGGGAAACTCGCGCCTCGATATGTTGGACCTTTTAAGATTCTGGAAAGGATCGGAAAAGTCGCCTACAGACTCGAATTACCGGAGGAACTTAGCAACGTCCACCCGACTTTCCACGTGTCAAACCTCCAAAAGTGCATCGCCGACCACGACTTACATGTTCCTCTAGATGATCTACAAGTGAACGAAACATTACACTTCGTGGAAAAGCCTGTCGAAATCATGGATCGCCAAACCAAAGAACTCAGGCGCTCACGCATTCCTATTGTGAAAGTCCGATGGGAAGGCAAACGAGGCGCGGAGTTCCCTTGGGAACTCGAAAGCGACATGAAGGCAAAGTATCCACAGTTGTTTAATGGGTGAGTAATGTCTGGTTAAGAAAGGCAAGGTGGCATAATTGTAAATAAAGAAAGATTCCTTATTCCCTTGGCCTATAAATAGGAGCCTTAAGGTTTCAATTAGGGACTTTTGCTCTTTGGCATTCGCGTGATTCAAAGTTCTTGTACGATTTCAGATTTATCTATAGAATCATCGATTTTTGTTACATTCTAGTATATTTGATCCGCGCAATCGAGCACCTGCTCAGATACCACTTGTAGGATCGGTCCGTTACGATTATGTTTAGTCACACACGTTTCACGGATTAAGCACGTCTCCGAGCCAACAATTATCCGCGCGAATAGGCTAGTCAACAAGTCAACACGGATATGTTATCCGCACGGATTGCCATCCGTACGGTGAACATCAACAGCAACATTCAACATTTTTTCTAACAAAAAATTCAAATTTCTCACAAACGGTTTCGAATTAAGATCTGAAACTTTATAGGCTTTTAGATCAGACAATTTCGCATAACATATCCAAAAATCAGCGAGAGTCGATTAATTTGACGATTTTCAGTAGCCCAAACGAAGAACTCTCACATGTGATCCACGGTTAGTTACGGCTTTCAGCTTAATTTCGGGACGAAATTCCCTAAACAAGGGGAGGCTGTAACACCCCGTGTTTTCACGAGTGAAAGTGAAAGTCAAGGTCAAAGTCAACGACCGATTTCGCGCGACTTGACTCGTAGAAATGTTTTTATTTTATTTATATTATGTGGAGTAAGTGTCGTTCATTACAATAAACGCATCATATTAATCATATTTCAATCGACCTACGACTGTGAATGATAGGAAGTAACAATGCGATAAAGTTAATCAAGCTATGCTAATCAAATCGACATCGAATCGTAACTCGAGCCATGTGTATTTACTTATTGTTTATACGTGTGTGTGTGTGCCTTACGTGTTACCTGTGCATGTTTATTTTATGTTATGTCGTGATAATCAAGCGAACTCAATCGAACTTGAAGTCTAACTCGAATGTAAACGAACCTGAAACCGAATTCCGAGTCGAACCATATAAGAAGTAGTTGGGACTGAAAGTAATTGACTAGGAAACCCTATCGAGTCGCTCGCAAATCGAAACCGAAGCGTCGTCGCACCGAACGCACCAAGACAGGCGACATCCGCACGGATTGCTAATCCGGACGGATGACCAATCCGCACGGATAGCCTATCCGGGTACGTGCCATCCGCACGGCTCACCCTTTCCTCTTTAGCATCCTATAAATACACGGGTCACTCTCCAACTTTTCCACTTTTGGCAAGTGACGTCCGAACCACACGCATTCTTCACTTTTTCTAAGATTTCTCTCAATCCAGGTAAGATCTTGCACTAATTCTTGTACATTCTTGATCACTACACAATTCTACACCTTTCTATCTTTCAAATCTCAACTTTCAACCGTGAAACCATCAAGATTTGAGGTATTCTCAGGTGACGTCATCACGAAGTTCTTATGAACTTCAAGCTTGACCTCATTCCACCAAGAATAGCTCAGATCTGAACGATTTCCATAAGATTTCACAACAACATCACCTAAATCTAAAATTTTCTAAGGATAGAAGAGTTGAAAGAAATAAACCTAAGTTCTCTACTTCTTTTACCCTTAGAATCGGTACGAAACCGATCGGTTCTAGTCTCCACTCGATAATAGTGATGCACTAGTCCTAGATCTGGATTCTACCCACCAGACACCTGATTTCGAGGTCAACCGGAACGACCGTTCTGAGTCGCCGACAGGTCAAGTTAGGGTGGTTCCTGACCGGTCTAGTCGTGCGGGTGAGAATACAACTCCAAGTGGTTGCCACGTAATCAGAACGTCTCGATAAACGACAACAGAAACCAAGAGTAGACGAACGGAACAATCAGACCAGAGACTGTCCGCACGGACCAGCTGTCCGCACGGACAAGCTGTCCGCACGGACAAGCTGTCCGCACGGACAAGCTGTCCGCACGGACAAGCTGTCCGCACGGACAAGCTGTGCGCACGGACTAGCTATCCGCACGTACAGGCTATACGGACGGGTTGTCACCCGGACGAGCTACCCTTGGGACCCACTTTTCAAACAAGGTTTGAGTATCGACGAATGAGCAATCCGGACGGACGACCTCTGAATATATTACTCTTCGGATCATGAGATACTAAGGCCTTAAAATAAATTCAAACAGTGTTCATCCACACGGCCAAGTCTTCCGCACGGACAGGCTATCCGGACGGATTGTCTCTGCCCGCGCGCACGGACTGTCCGCACGGATTACCATTGTCCGCACGGACTACCATCCGGACGGATTGTTGTCCGCGCGATCGGCTTGAAAGGTAGAAACACTTAAATGTTTTCTAAATGCTACAACGAAAACTCCAAAGCACAAGCCATCATACACAAACACATCCTTAGGAAGAAACAATCCACTTGAACGTTTATCCGCACGAACAACTTGTCCGTACAGATAAGCAATCCGCACGCGCGACTAATCCGCACGGATTACCATCCGCACGGACAGCTCGCACGCACGGATAGGTTATCCGGATGGGTCGCCATCCGCACGAATTACCATCTGTACGGATAGTTCACGCGCACGGATGACTTCCTCTCACGGATAGTTGATCCGCACGATCAGCCATCCTAACCACTCTCACTTTATACTGCTTTGCGTGCCACTTATCGTTACGTTATCGAATCTATTCAGGCTAACCATACTCGCTAAAAAGCGCTCCCTTCAATCCATAATCGCTGTGAGTATACTCGAACCCTTTTTGCTTTTGGCACTTTTGGGTGTTACATACGATACGAATATTCAAACTACAACTATCACACTACTCAAGCTATTTTAACGCTAAACCATTTACGCATGTTATACGTGGCTTATGAATGCTTGTTTGTTATGTTTACACATGGAATGCTGTCTACCTGCCTTAGCAACGATAGTACTATAGTTTGGACTCAGCACCCCGTTTACACGGGGGTTGTTAAGGATCTTTTACTTGCATGGATTACGGTGGTAATCATGTATTGCGAACTGCCTCGGGCAGTCAACCCGCAGTCATTGGTATCGATGGATCTATGTCGATAACTAACGTGCTTCATTTCACTATGTGTACGTGCTGGTTATGCGTAAACAAATTCGAACTCTATATGCTATTATCAAACTTGTATGCTCACCTTTACATTTTTATGTATTGACTTTATTTTAACGTATGTGACAGGTGCTTAGGATGCATGTGTGGTAGGAAATGGAAGCTAGAATAAAGCTTTAGAGCCCAACAAATAGTTGTCTGTAGATGACGTATTAGGGGTCTCTAGAAGCAGATAAACAATTGCGACTTATTTAAATCTGAGTTGTCGGAACAGAATATTTGTTTTGATGTTATCTGTAATAACTTGTTTGACTATTTAAGATACGGTATGGGACGTATTGCTTTAATTAAATGGTGATGATAGTTGTTATGGAAACTTCTGGACAATCTGTTTCGCTCAGTGCCTCGCCCCGATGATTCCGCCATCGGTTGGGGTGTGACATTGTCACACCCCGATATTTCCACGTATTACCGATGGGCCCGGTGGGGAGTATCGTGACGTAGTTGATATCATCATAGACAATTTATCACAGTTTATACACACAGCGGAAGTCGAAAGATAAAATCATTAAAAACCGAATGAAAGTAATATCATTTATTACAAAAACGGTTGTAAAGGATCCACAGGCGGATCAAATTTAAAAGAAACATTGTTCCACATATTTATAACATCTAAGCTTGCAAGACTCTTTATTAATGCTAGGAGTAGCCAGCCTATTCCGTTTAGTACCTGCACTTAGCCTTTTTGGAAAATACGTCAGTTTACACTGGTAAATACAATTAACCGACTCTTTTTGAAAATATTTAAGAAAATTGATTTGAATGCACAAGGCACAACATATCTTTTATAACTTGGGATAATTATTTAAAAATAAACTTGTTAAAGAATTACGTGTTCGTTATACGTTGAGTAGCCCGGGCTGAACACCGGGTTAAAGATTAATTGACACACCACATAATATAATCCCGCGGCTAGTTATTCTCGAACGGCGGTTATATCTTTTTATATACGCACCGGCAAGTGTATGCCTACACCCCGTGCTTAGGTCGTGGCCATTTCAATGAATGATGCCAAGGATATCCGAGACATGGTCATTAACCCCCCAAAGGCTTTAAGCAAACAAAACAGATTAAACGGGTCATCTCAATAAATTAAACTTTATATGATTAACAATTCAATGCCCGACCAAGCGGTATTTTATATACCGTACCCCAAGCCCGTATAAGGGAAAATAAGTTAAAAATATTTACCTGAGCAAGTATAAATCTCAATCAGCGAGTGCAGGTATCTTTTACTGGTCTCCTAATCTGGAACGAAGGTTTTAATAACCTATTAGATTCCTAACGGGTCATAATTACGCCTAAACTTAGACCGGTTAGTTTTAAAAGAAGATATACGGTTCAAAATGCACGATTAAGCGAAGACCGGATTAGAATGTGGTTTAGACCCGATAAGTTTGTATACTTCTATAATATGGGTAAACTAAACACATTATGGATTTTGAGATAAAAATGATAAGGTTTGACCCGTTTCGGCTAATTTATGCAAACTAGTTACATAAACCGTACAGAGTGCGAAAAATGCATAACGGGCAAACAAATGAGTCATGAACAGGTTTCCTAAGTTAATATGCCCTAAATATGTTGTGATATCAGTAGGATACCTTCCATTATGCCCAAAATGGATTTAAACTCAAATTATGCCCCGTAGGGGTATTTTGGTCATTTTAAAGCTTATAAAAGAGTTTAAATATTAATCTGAGTTTCAGGTCTGATATAATCAGTAAAAATATTTATTTTTATAAGTCATAACAGTAGGGTATTGCATATATGTGAAATTTATCTTTTATAACCAAACTATGCACCGTATGGGCATTTTGATAATTTCACATAATCTTTAAAAGTCAAAATTTGAATTCTGAGTTCAAAACATTTGCTTATTGTTTATTTATAAAAATTTACTTAAAACATCAGTAGGTATTAAGTTTTATATGCCAAAAATGGTTTTAACTCATACTATGCGCTTAAAACGCGTAAAAGTCGGTTTTAAGCGATTTTCGGTTTAAAATGGAAAATCTGAGTTTCTGATCAGTTTATAAAGTTCAAAATGTTTTATTTATGATATAAAATCAGTAGCAAAAAGTTTGGTGTCAAAATTTGGGTTTAGATAGGCTTTATGCTAATTACGCCGTTTAATTTATAAAAAGCTTCTTAATTACGATATTGAGCATAACTCCCAATCTAGACCTTAAACTGATGTCAAATTTTTAGGGCAAGTTTATAAATCAGTAATAAAGGTTTTTGTCCTCTCACATTTTCAAAAATCTCGTTTTAAAGTTGAAAGGGCATAATGGTCAACATTTAGGCCTATAGCGGAAACATGCAAATGAATCGGATAACTAAGGAAGCAAGTTGTATAACCTCAGAGGGTTACACTAACCTATAACCTGATCATAATAAAGCTCTAAGGCATTTCTAAAATATGCTACATTGGGTCAGAACTGAAAGTCAAAGCAAAAGTCTACTTTTGCGACTTTCGGTTCCGAACCGAGCCTTAACTGAAAATTGTCGGGTTGAACATGCTTAGACATGTTCTTATATTAATTACCAAGTTATACAAGTGATAAAACAGGTTTCATGGCTTCTACATTGCTAATTATGCGTTTATTTGGAAATTAGCTTTCTGTTAATTTTTTACAATTAAGTTTGACCCGACAATTGACCTAGTTAGAGTGGGAATCAGAGGGTGCCCTTTTAAGGGTTTATTACCAACATAATTACCAACTCATAGCTACTTTCGATTCGAGAATTGACTGGACCATTTGTGTAACACCTCGAAAATTCACGTCCTATAATGTGTTGACACGTGTCATAAGTTTGAACGTGTGAAAGAATGTTATAGAAGGATTAAAGTTGACAATCATGGAAAGTATGGGTATATACGAGTTCTAAATGTCAACAGTGAATAAATATATTGTACATTAACCCTACATGATGCTCATACCTTCAAACGAATAAATCATGGATCATACGAAGCTAAATATGAAAGAAAGTGAGAGATTACAAACTACAGGGGTTAAATGTGTCAACATGTTTAAGTTATACCTCTGAATGACCTTTTAGCAAACACGAAGCTTTGTAACGGTAAATTATGCTCACTAGAATGCACGATATAAATTTCATGAAGTTTCGTTATCGTATGAGGAAGTTATGATAAAATTCGTATTCAAGGGGTTAAAGCGTCAACATTGAAGTTTATGACTTTTTGGGTAACAATAAAGTTAACCGAGGACTAAACAAAGTGGGTAAAAATGTCTTAAAGCCCTTATAAGTCAAATTAGAGGCTCATTGTGCAAAACAAGACATGAAAGCGACCTTTAGAAGGACCAGGGACCAAAACTGCAAATAATGGAAAATTGTTTTGACAGATCAGCACATGCTCGCGTAGCGCGAGCCCTAACCCCTATGCCGTCGCGCTACGCGACGGCCTTATCTGATCAGAATTCCGATTTTGTTAGATTCTTGTCTGCCATAGCCCTTGTAACCGCCTTTAACTCGATTTTCCTCATCTTGTGCGACCCCTAAGCAACCCCTAGACACTTAGGACATCTGGAAGTGATCCATGGCCATGGTTAGGCTTGTGTGTCAACAATCCATGAGTTCTTGAGCACTATATAAAGGCTTCATATGCAACCATTGTGATCACACCTTTCTCTTGCATTCCTGATCATTTCTGGAGCTTCCAAAGCAGGCTCAAGTGATCACAAACCGTGCATAGGACTTCAGTAAGTTTGCTTAACCTTCCTTAGTTGAGTTTTTACTTAGTTTTAGCTTAAAAGTCAAACCGTCGTAATTAACGGTTGACTTAACGATTAATCACTAATGGTCCAGTGATTAGTCGAATTGAAAGTAGTTATAAGTTGGTAATTATGTGGGTAATAAACCCTTAAAAGGGCACCCTCTGATTCCCACTCTAACTAGGTCAAATGTCAGGTCAAACTTGTTATTAAAAAGTCAACAGAATGCTTAATTTCTAATTTATGAATAATTAGCAATGTAGAACCCATACAACCTGTTTGGTCATTAATATAACTTGGTAATTAATGTAAGAACATGTTCAACCCGAAAATTTTATGTTTAGACCCGGTTCGAAACCAAAAGTCGCAAAGCTTTGACTTTTGCTTTGACTTCAGTTCTGACCCGTTTTGGTATGTTTTAGAAATGCCTTACACCTTTAATTGGACTAGGTTACATGCTAGTATAACCCTCTGTGATTATACACATTGGTTCATTAGTTAACCAATTAATATGCATGATTCCGTTAATTGATCATATGTTGACCATTATGCCCTTTTCACCATAAAACGTGATTTTTGAAAATGTAAAAGAGTCAAAACCTTAGTTACTGATATATAAACTTGAACCCAAAATTTGACATCAGTTTGAGGTGTAGATTGAGAGTTATGCTCATTAGCGTAATTAGAAGCTTCTTTAGCGATTAAACGACATAATTAGCGTATAGCCTATTTAAACCTACTTTTTGATATCAAACTCTTTACCCACTGATGTAATATATTATTTTGGGATTTTTGAAGATTTTTAATTAATTTAGGCTGAGCATAACTTAGGGTCATAAGCTTAATTCGGTAATTGTCGGTTTTGCCCTTTTGGGCCAAAAAATAAGTTTTACATATCTTTTTGACCCCAAACCTTTTGCTACTGATTTTAAATGATAAATAAATTATTTTAAGCCTTCTGGAATAATAAAAATATCAGCTTTCTATATAGAACCCGGAAACGGCTTCTAATCACCTAATTAAGCGTTTTTAACGCATAGTATGTACTAGAACTATTTTAAACATACAAGGGTTGATACCTACTGATATTTGAGTTAAATTATAATATTTTAACAGTAAGCAAAAGTTGTTTAACTCAGACTTCAGTTTTGAGCTTTTCGGCTTATGTGAAATTACCAAAATGCCCCTACGGTGCATAGTTTGGTTATAATTGATAAATTTCACATATATACTTTACCCTACTGTTATAACTTATCAAATTAAATATTTTTTTTTGATTATATCAGACCTGTAACTCAGGTTAATACTTAAACTCTTTTATAACCTTGTAAATGACCAAACTACCCCTACGGGGCATAGTTTGTGTTTAAATTCGTTTTGGGCATAATAAAAGATATCCTACTGATGTCACAACATATTTGAGGCATATTAACTTAGGAAACCTGTATATGACTCTCATGGTCACCCGTTACGCCTCTTGCGCATTCGGTTCGGTTTATGTAACTAGTTTGCATAAATTAGCCGAAACGGGTCAAACCCTATCGGTTTTATCTCAAAATCCGGAGTGTGTTTAAGTTACCCACATTAGTCAAGCTTGCAAGCTTGTCGGGTCAAAACCACATTCTAAACCGGTCTTCGCTTCTTCATGCGTTTGAACCGTGTCTTCCTTTTAAAACTAACCGGTCTAAGCTTAGGCTTAATTAAAGACCCGTTAGAAATCTAATAGGTTATTATAAACCTTCGTTCCAGATTAGGAGCCCAGTAAAAGTACTTGCATTTGCTATTTTTGATTGATACTTTGCTCAGGTAAATACTCTTAACTTATTTTCCCTATACGGGCTTGGGATACGGTACTATAAAAGTACCGCTTGGTCGGGTATGTAGTCATTTAAATCGGATTGTGATTAATGTATTTACATAACTCGCTTTATTCTGTATTATTTGGTGTATGGCTCTTGGGGGTTAAATGACCATGTCCCGGATATCCTTGGCATCATTTTACGAAATGGCCACGACCTAAGCATGGGGTGTAGGCGTACACCTGACAGATGCAATATGTAAAAACTGGTAATCCACTAAAGGAATCAACCTTGTGGGCATTATACCTGTGGCGTGTCAGTTAATCTTGTCCGGCTCGTCTAACCGGCCCTGATGGACGACAAATAAGTAAAACTGTATACATGATTATTTTAATAATTGTCCCAAGTTATAAAAGATATTTTTTGCCGAAGTGAATTTAAATCAATTTTCAAACTCTTTTCTAAATGAGTCAGTTGAGTAGTATTACCAGTGTAAACTGACGTATTTTCCAAAAAGGCTAAGTGCAGGTGCTAGACGAAATAGGCTGGCTACTCCAGGCATCATTACTCAAGTCTCGCAAGCTCTAGATGTCAAAGTCTGTTGAACAGTTTTTCCTTTTTATATTGATCCGCCTGTGGATCCTTTACTTTCCGTTGTAATACTTGATATTACCTTATGTTCGGATTGTAATATATTTATCTTTTGCTTCCGCTGTGCATTTATATAATTGTGTTGTTTGACTATTATGTTGCCAACCACGTCACGATACTCCCCCACCGGGTCCACCGGTGACACGTGGAAATTCGGGGTATGACAGGTTGGTATCAGAGCCAACACTGAGTGAGCCTTTTGTGTTTAATCTCAGTTACACAGTTGCACATTCTTGAGTCTAGACGAGAACATAGGATAAATCCTAATTCGTTTCATTGTTTTTTAATTACTTCTTTGTTATTTTTCTGATTAGCCTTTGCATGGGCAAGTCATTTTATCAGAAGTCCCGTTTAGGGCAACCATATACTTGTTTAAATTTTAATGGAACGATTATATTTAAAATATCATTCCTATATATAAGAACTACCATTATAATAAAAATGGCAAAATCTAAAAAGGACAAAACCTAGCCATATGTCACCTTAAGACAGGGCCAAGATGGTAGTTCCGCAATTAGGTTCAGATCCTTGTTAACATTTCAATTTAGAAATTGTTCTGCGTTAATTATAAAAAAGAATCTAAAGGGTAAAACCTAGCCTAAATGTCATTATAGACATGGCCAAGATGGTAAAACTTATTCAAGAGATTCAAATCTTTGTTAAACATCTGAAAGCATATTAACATGCTTGACAAAATGTGATACGATAAAATCACATAAGTCATTCTTAAATGGGTTATTTTTAAATTCCCTTATTTATGTAATCATCCCTTAAGGATGAAGTGCCCACGGGCTATAATTAATGTCCTCTGAGACTAAAGACAGTGGTAGCATACAACTCCCTGTCAAGAAAAGGTAATGAGCTTTGATTCAAACCTTAATGCCTCGATTCTCTGAAATCATGGCTTATAAAATTAAACTTGTCTACGTGACTAGGCCTTTTGTGCTATTATTAACTTATAATTTAGGATTATGATAAAGATCCTGAACAATTATATATTTAACAAATTAACTAAAATGTGTATTAAAAACATGGTTAATAAATCGTCAAGAACGATAAGTACTGTATGGGCTTCTAAATAAACCTTGCCCTTATTTCTTTTGTATCTAAATCCGTGGAGGAGCAATTCAGGGAGTATAGTGGGACTCATAGTAAAGCCTCATCTGTACCCCACTCTAAGTCTGTCCCTAAGACTCATTCGGAGGCTCGCAGCAAGCCGCCCCCCAAAAAGGAAGAACCAAAGAAGGATGATGATCGACATTCATCTATTCAACACAGTGTTCCATCCAAGAGGTTTGTGTTCGATAATGAAACACGTACCAAGTCCTGTACCTATAAATACTTTGTTTCCTGCAAACCCCGGGATTTCACTGGGGAGAAAGGGGCAATTGATTGTATGACCTGGTTAGATGAGATGGACACAGTGGTTGACATCAGCGGTTGTGCTGAAAGGGATGTAGTGAAGTATGTATCCCAATCGTTCAAGGGAGAGGCACTAGCGTGGTGGAAGTCTCTCATTCAAGCTGCGTGGAAGATCCCTCTCTACAACATGTCATGGGAGCAGTTTGTTGCTCTCATTATGGAGAACTACTGCCCTCAACACGAGGTCGAAAGAATTGAATCTGATTTCTTATCATTGGTGATGACAAACTTAGATTGTCAAGCTTACCTCACTAGTTTCAATACCCTGTCTAGACTGGTTCCTTACCTAGTAACACCAGAACCCAAGAGAATTGCTCGCTTCATTGGGGGTTTAGCCCTAGAAATCAAAGCCAGTGTTAAGGCTTCAAGACCTGCTACCTTTAGGTCAGCGGCTGATCTCTCTCTGTCCCTTACTTTAGATGTGGTCAGGTTGAGATCGCTAAAGAAATCTGAAGAAAGTAAGAGGAAACGTGAGGATGATAACTCACGTGGGTCAGAGAAGAAACACAAGGGAAACACTGATTCTAAGAAGTTTGGGTCTGGAAGGAATAGTCAGCGAACAGAGGAAAAGCCAAAGTGCACGACTTGCCAAAAACTCCACTTTGGAAAGTGCAGACTTGAGTCCAATTCTAAGTTAGGAGCACCTGCATGTGGGATATGCAAGTCTAAAGAGCACAAGACGATAGAGTGCAAGAAGATAAGAGATGCCACATGCTACAATTGCAATGAGAAAGGGCATATCAAAACCAACTGCCCTAAATACGCCAAGAAGCCTGAAGAGGTCAAGAAGACCAATGCAAGGGTCTTTCGAATGGATGCAAAGGAAGCAGTCCAGGATGACAACGTAATCACAGGTACCTTTCTCATCAATGATGTCTATGCAAGGGTACTTTTTGATTCAGGCGCTGATAAGTCGTTTGTAGATAATAAGTTTTGTGAATTGTTGAAATTGCCTGTTAAAACCCTAAGCGTGAAATATGAGGTGGAATTAGCGGATGGTACCTTAGAAACCGCGTCAACCGTATTAGATGGTTGTGTTATATCCATTAGGAACCACTCTTTTCCACTATCCTTACTTCCTTTGAAGTTAGCCGGTTTTGACATAGTAGGCATGGATTGGTTATCTCGTAACCAAGCCCAGATAGTGTGCAATAAGAAACAAGTGGTGATCAAGACTCCATCTGGTGAGCCACTTACCATTCAGGGAGATACCCAATATGGACTACCTGAGCAAGTGTCTATACTCAAGGCGTCTAGGTGTTTGAAGAAGGGTTGTGTCATCTACATGGCACAAGTGACTATTGATGAGCCGAAACCTAAGATGGAAGACATCCCTATCATTTCTGAATACCCTGAAGTGTTTCCTGAAGAACTACCTGGCTTACCACCAGATAGGCAAGTGGAATTCAGAATTGACATCATCCCTGGAGCAGCACCTGTTGCAAGAGCACCTTACAGGTTAGCACCAACAGAGATGAAGGAATTGAGAGCACAACTGGATGAATTACTAGCTAAAGATTTCATTAAACCTAGTTCGTCTCCATGGGGAGCGCCAGTCTTGTTTGTCAAAAAGAAGGATGGATCGATGCATCTGTGCATCGATTACCGTGAGCTGAATAAGGTCACTATAAAGAATAGGTATCCTTTGCCCAGGATTGACGATCTGTTCGATCAATTGCAAGGGGCGAGTTACTTCTCAAAGATTGACTTGAGGTCAGGCTATCATCAACTGAAGGTTAGAGATGAAGACGTACACAAAACTGCATTTAGGACTCGTTATGGTCATTACGAGTTCCTAGTGATGTCTTTTGGGCTCACTAATGCACCTACCGCGTTCATGGATCTCATGAATCGCGTTTGCAAGCCTTACTTAGATAAATTCGTCATCATCGTCATTGACGACATTCTGATTTACTCTAAGAACCAAGCTGACCATGAGAAACACCTTCGCTGTATTCTTAAACTTCTACATCACGAGAAACTCTACGCCAAATTTTCCAAGTGTGAATTTTGGCTTCGAGAGGTCCAATTCCTTAGACATGTGGTTAGTGAGCGTGGTATCCAAGTGGATCCCGCTAAGGTTGAAGCAGTTATGAACTGGCAAAAGCCGAAGACGCCCACAGAAATTCGTAGTTTCTTGGGATTGGCAGGATACTACAGACGCTTTGTTGAAAATTTTTCAAGGATTGCTGCACCCCTAACTTCTTTGACTAGGAAGAAAGTTAAGTTCGACTGGGGGCTGAAGCAACAAGAATCCTTTGATATTCTTAAGCAGAAATTGAGCAACGCGCCTGTACTGACATTGCCTGAAGGTACTGAAGAATTCGTAGTTTACTGCGATGCATCACACACTGGCATGGGGTGTGTGCTTATACAGAAAGGCAAGGTGATGTGCGTGAAGTGTTATATATATTAGGTGTATATTTTAAGCCCCTTTAACACTTATTTTAGCCAAGTTTTAAATTTATAAAACACGATATTTTACTAACACTAAACACACATATGGGCAAGTGCACCCATCGTGAGCGTAGTATAGTGTTGGCAAGATACCGAGGTCGTCAAAGGACACAAGAGCTTTTAGTACCGGTTTATCCTCAACGTCTAATCAAAATAAAAAGTTTAGAAAAATGTTTTAAACTAAGAAAAATAAAAACTAACTAAAATGCTGAAAATAAAAATAAAAGAATAACAGATAGACAAGATGAATCACTTGGTTCCGACTCGTATCTAGTATAACCTTTGATTATTTCCGCACTTTTGCACATAATTAAGAGATTATCTTAGTTATTGTAGTAGGCCCCTCTTTTGAAGGTGACGTTACCCTCACCCCAGTAGTTTGAGTCAGCAAGGATACAATCCTAAAAGGGTGGATTATTGGAAGATAATGAATTAAGTTATTAATGCAATATTGTGGTAGGCCCCGCTTTTGGCGGTGACGTTACCCTCGGCTAAGTAGTCTGAGTCAGCAGGGATACAGTCCTAAATAGCCGGGTTATAGTATTAATAGTAGTTAACTTATGAGGGGGTCAAAGAGTTTGGACCCCCGCCATCCAATACCGTGAAGCATTGAAGGAGGTCCTACTAAATTTGACCCAGGTCCATTGCAGGACCTCTAAACGCTGAACAATGGCAAGACCTTTACCAAACCGTTCCCTTAACCCCCGACCAGGTAGCCAACATACCTCCATATAGACCGTGGAGATATGAATGGTGAAAATCTTTTATTTTATATAGACAGTAAAATAATGCCAAGACACCACGGACAAACGATAAGGAAAGATCACCTTCAACATAAGTAACTAGTTATTAAAGTCATTAATACAAAACCAAATAAAAAGTGCAAAAGATTAGAAATAAAAAGTATTATACTAGACACTTTGTCTTCACCAAGTGATGTAAGAGACTTAGGCAAACAAGGCCTTGATTGTCAAGAACTCTTACGATTAATCTTGGATCCCGAGACGACTCACACACTCTACGATGGACAATGGATGATGGTGGTGGATGATGGTGTTGTGATGGTGGTGGGTGGTGGATGAAGTGTGAGAGAGGTGGTGTGCCAAGGGATGAGTTGAAATGAAACCAATCACTCCTATTTATAGGCTGAACAGAAGGCTGGGCACGGCCCCGTGTCCGCTGGACATGGCCCCGTGCCTGTCTGACACTCTCTCTCTTCATTAATTGTAATTCGCAATTACAATTAATGCGCCTGCTGTACTTTCGCCACGCCCCCGTGTTCGCTGGGCACGGCCCGTGGTGGGCAATAGAAGCTTCTATAGGTTTGTCTTTTCTGCTGCTTCTTGGGCACGGCCCCGTGCTGGCTGAGCACGGGGCGTGTTCAGTCTTCTGTCTTCTCTATTTTGCTTGGGAAGATGCCGTTGAGGGGTCGGGCAGTTCACTTATGTTCCTTTTCTTGTATCTATGTTGGATTTAGCTGTCTTTTTGCTTCTTTTGTGTTTTTGAGCTCATTTAATCCTGAAAATACAAAAGGAAGACAAAAACACTCTTTTTCCAATATTAGTACTTAAAAAGGGTTAGTTTTATGCCTCATTTGATGTAATTTATATGTTGCATTTTGCACACATCAAATACCCCCACACTTGAACTTTTGCTTGTCCTCAAGCAAAACTCTTTAATATGTGGCTTACACTCCCAAATGGAATGGGTAGAAGAGAAGGTTTTGGCTTGTCATAGAGTGTTGGGAATCCAAGATCTTTTTGGGTTTTATTTTCATCTATTTACAATCCTATTCGTAATGATTTGTTTAGAACGCTTCATACGAGAAATTACTTATTTGGGCATAACATGCCTTTTTTAAAATTCCATTTATATACAAGTTCACATACCTCACGGGAGAAATCACTCACACTCGGCCGAAGGTGTATTTTTAGTGAATCACTCGAGAGCGGCATGGAACTTACTCCTACCATAGGCTTGCCAAGCAATCAATCCTCCTCCTTTTTAACTTTTATACCTTTGTAAATATCAAGAGGACTTTGTGGGTTAAGGGTTAGGCTTGGGTTAAAGGTAGGTGGTTGGGTTAGTGGTTAGTGGTTAGTAGAAAAAGGGTGAAAAAGCGTAACAAGTGTCGGTTTTCGTATGACTTTCTATTTTTGTAACTTTTTATTCTGATGAAGCTTTTATTCAAACAAAGTTATTTTTGATGGACTTGTTTGTTTATTTTCTTTTGCTTCATCATCAACACATTTTTTTTTCATCAAACGAAAAAAACCGAACTTGTTACTAAAACAAAGGGTTAAAAATAAAAAAGGTTTTGGTGGGTAAAAGGGTGTTTGGTTTGGGAAATGAAATGAAAAGGTTTAGGCTCAAAGGGGCTAACTAGGGGAATTTAGGTGGTAAAAGAAAAAGAAAAAATAATGGTGTAGAAATAAAAAGGGTTAGTCCTAATGCCTCCATCATTTACTTACTCAGGTTTAAGTTGGTAAGGACCGGGAATGTATCGTCATGGCAAGTTCTAGAGTCGTAAGAACCAAGCGGCTATTCACACAAGAAACGAAAAATGAACATTTAGTCTAAAGATGTAAATTTGTATGCTCAATAAAGGCTCAAAACTCACTTTTGTGGGATGGGTTTTTATGTGATAAAGTATATATAATCAAATTTTAACTAAGTTTGCCATGCCTTTTCATAATTTTCTTATGTTGGTTCTTTTTATCACGACGCTATCGGTTGTAAATTCGTAAAAATATAACCTTTTTGAGAACTTGAATTTCCCGAGTTAAACCTAGACAAGTAAAAAAATGAAATTTTTTGAAAAAATTTGGGGTGTTTAGCGGTTCCAATAGAGTTTTGTGTAAGGCTTGTTATTAGGACTTGCAAAATTTCAAGGTTTTAGCATCCCCCCCACACTTAAATTACACATTGTCCTCAATGTGTCCCAAAAATAAATTTTTAGGTTGATTAGATGTGTAAAATGGTGTTAAAAGCAAAGATTTATGTTACTGGTAGTCTGGACACGGCCCCGTGGGGACCGGACACGGCCCCGTGTTCAGGTGCCAGTAACAGAAATTAAAGAAAAGAAACAGAAGCCTGGACACGGGGGCGTGTCTGGTGAACACGGCCCGTGTCCAGTTACCTGAACTGGGCATTTTTCTGCAGGAGGTTCAGCACGGGGTCGTGTTGGGTGGACACGGCCCGTGTTGAACCTTCTGTAATGGAGAAAATTGTCGGGTTGCCTTAGTCTTGTGCATGAGGTCATTTTTCTCGTTCCCCTTTTCATCCCTTATCACCATGAGTGTGTTTTATTCCTTATGAACCATCCAAACTTTGAAAACCATCATTTCATTGCATCATAGAGAGACCTTACATAGTCCTAAATTTATATTAAACTAGATATCAAAACAAAGAAATATTAAACCATGGAGTTCTAGCCTCTACTTTATTTTAATTAGCAAAATTTCCAAGAAGCTACTAATCTTGGTTAGACAAGGCCTTTTAGAACTCCTTCTTCCGGGTGCGGCTTTCCTCACACATTGGCGAGCCACTCTTCCACCTCCTTTGGAAGGAGAAAAGACGACTCATTGGCATTGGGTTGAGGAGTTTCGATTTCCACCGGGATCTCTTGTTGGTGTTCCACGGGAGGTTCCGCTGGCAAATCTTCCCACCCGGTAGGGTTGTTAATTCCGAGTGCCAGGTTCAATCCTGTTGAGGGAGGACTGGTTCCATCGGGGGTGCGACAAGAATATTTAACCTCTGGTGCAAGAGGTTAATTTCTTGGAAGCTGCTTTCGAGTCCCACCGTAAGATCGTTAATACGGTCGATTAGGACCTCCTCTACTGATGTCATTTCGTCGAGAGCCTCCCTTAATGCTATCACATAGTGCACAAGTGTAGCTTCAACGGAGGGCCTCCTTCCTCTTCGGCTGTTTGATGAATGCATGGAAGATGTTTCGCTGTTTTCACTCGACATCCTACGAAAAATAAACTGAAAAATAGTTTATTTGATGAAACAGTGACCGGACACAGCCCCGTGCTCATTGAGCACGGCCCCGTGTTCATCTTTCTGCAGAATTTTGTAGCAAGGAAACTTGAAATTTTTAAGTTATTTTCTGAACTTGTGGGGTATTAATAACTTAAAACAATGTTACATAACATATTTTTACCAAGATTCCTTGAACAAAACTCATTAATCCCTACCACAAAGTTGGAAGAATTCAAACTTTTAATGGTAGTTCTTGGAGAAAGATGGAGAAGAAGGAAATGGCTAGAAGAGGAAAGGACAAGATGGGTTGTTGGAACCTTCTTTTAGACTTACCTAGGATAGTTGAGAGAAGATTCCTTCAAATCTCTGTCCCAAGTTGGTCCAAATGTGCAGAATTCTTGGCTGCATTTATAGAAAACGACAGCATCCTGGACACGGCCCCGTGTTCATTGGACACGGCCCCGTGTGCAGGTGGAGTTCTGACACAGTTTGTTCGTATTCTGACGTACTGATCAGAAGGGAATCTTTTGGTGAACACGGGGGCGTGTTGGCTGGACACGGCCCCGTGTCGAGGGACTGTTTTATGAAGTTGTCTAGATTTTTAAGGAACTCACTAGTATCGGGTGGCTCCTGATTGGTTGGAACAACCCCAAAGTGCCTTAGATACCTTAATTGTCCTAGACTAAGGCGAGAACGCAAGAGGTTGTCGGTGAGGGTAATTCCTATTTTCATTCTAGGTGGACAAGTCCAACCCTTTCCCGGGCTCTCATTAAAGAAGGTGTATGCCGAATCGCTCAGGTCTATGTATGCACCGAACGAAGTCGATGGAGAGTCCTTCACGGCACAATCGGCACAGGGACGACTATCGTCCAAGTCTTTCCTAGGTACGAAGGTATTTTTGGGAGCAACGAGGTTGTCGGAATGCGGTTCCAACATTTCTTCATGGTCATCGTCTTGGGGCGGATCAATAAAATCCTCCCTAAGCTCTTTTAACCAATTCAGAATTAGCTCTTCTAGTTGAAATAACTCGTCAAGGAGCATTTCTCCTAGAATATCTGGCTGGGCGCATTCGAGGGAGAAATAGTGCTTATTTTTACTTTCGCCCCTCTTAAGGTTATAAGGAATCGGTGGGTCTATGTAGTGGGGCCTATAATTTAGAAAGTAACATTCTAATTCTTTATGTTCGCCTCCACATAATTGACACCACGTACCATAAGAGTGCCGAAAGTAAAAACAATTACTATCACTCATGTTTATGTCAGAAATTACCAACCGCCGGGATCTAACGGTTCTGTTTTCAGTAAGTGAATCTTGGGCACGGGGGCGTGTTGAGTGAGCACGGCCCCGTGTTCAGCTTACTGTCTGACTTAAAACATGATTACCAGTTCTAATGATTTAGCACGGGGGCGTGTTCAGCGGGCACGGCCCGTGCTAAGCTCTGCAGAAGCTGAAAAACTAAGAAAATCCTAAAAATTAAAAAGAAAAATAAAAAAATGATTAGGCCGTTGATTCCTAACTTTCTTAAAATCCTTGTTTCCCTGGCAACGGCGCCAAAAACTTGATGTGCGTGAAGTGTTATATATATTAGGTGTATATTTTAAGCCCCTTTAACACTTATTTTAGCCAAGTTTTAAATTTATAAAACACGATATTTTACTAACACTAAACACACATATGGGCAAGTGCACCCATCGTGAGCGTAGTATAGTGTTGGCAAGATACCGAGGTCGTCCAAGGACACAAGAGCTTTTAGTACTGGTTTATCCTCAACGTCTAATCAAAATAAAAAGTTTAGAAAAATGTTTTAAACTAAGAAAAATAAAAACTAACTAAAATGCTGAAAATAAAAATAAAAGAATAACAGATAGACAAGATGAATCACTTGGTTCCGACTCGTATCTAGTATAACCTTTGATTATTTCCGCACTTTTGCACATAATTAAGAGATTATCTTAGTTATTGTAGTAGGCCCCTCTTTTGAAGGTGACGTTACCCTCACCCCAGTAGTTTGAGTCAGCAAGGATACAATCCTAAAAGGGTGGATTATTGGAAGATAATGAATTAAGTTATTAATGCAATATTGTGGTAGGCCCCGCTTTTGGCGGTGACGTTACCCTCGGCTAAGTAGTCTGAGTCAGCAGGGATACAGTCCTAAATAGCCGGGTTATAGTATTAATAGTAGTTAACTTATGAGGGGGTCAAAGAGTTTGGACCCCCGCCATCCAATACCGTGAAGCATTGAAGGAGGTCCTACTAAATTTGACCCAGGTCCATTGCAGGACCTCTAAACGCTGAACAATGGCAAGACCTTTACCAAACCGTTCCCTTAACCCCCGACCAGGTAGCCAACATACCTCCATATAGACCGTGGAGATATGAATGGTGAAAATCTTTTATTTTATATAGACAGTAAAATAATGCCAAGACACCACGGACAAACGATAAGGAAAGATCACCTTCAACATAAGTAACTAGTTATTAAAGTCATTAATACAAAACCAAATAAAAAGTGCAAAAGATTAGAAATAAAAAGTATTATACTAGACACTTTGTCTTCACCAAGTGATGTAAGAGACTTAGGCAAACAAGGCCTTGATTGTCAAGAACTCTTACGATTAATCTTGGATCCCGAGACGACTCACACACTCTACGATGGACAATGGATGATGGTGGTGGATGATGGTGTTGTGATGGTGGTGGGTGGTGGATGAAGTGTGAGAGAGGTGGTGTGCCAAGGGATGAGTTGAAATGAAACCAATCACTCCTATTTATAGGCTGAACAGAAGGCTGGGCACGGCCCCGTGTCCGCTGGACATGGCCCCGTGCCTGTCTGACACTCTCTCTCTTCATTAATTGTAATTCGCAATTACAATTAATGCGCCTGCTGTACTTTCGCCACGCCCCCGTGTTCGCTGGGCACGGCCCGTGGTGGGCAATAGAAGCTTCTATAGGTTTGTCTTTTCTGCTGCTTCTTGGGCACGGCCCCGTGCTGGCTGAGCACGGGGCGTGTTCAGTCTTCTGTCTTCTCTATTTTGCTTGGGAAGATGCCGTTGAGGGGTCGGGCAGTTCACTTATGTTCCTTTTCTTGTATCTATGTTGGATTTAGCTGTCTTTTTGCTTCTTTTGTGTTTTTGAGCTCATTTAATCCTGAAAATACAAAAGGAAGACAAAAACACTCTTTTTCCAATATTAGTACTTAAAAAGGGTTAGTTTTATGCCTCATTTGATGTAATTTATATGTTGCATTTTGCACACATCAAATACCCCCACACTTGAACTTTTGCTTGTCCTCAAGCAAAACTCTTTAATATGTGGCTTACACTCCCAAATGGAATGGGTAGAAGAGAAGGTTTTGGCTTGTCATAGAGTGTTGGGAATCCAAGATCTTTTTGGGTTTTATTTTCATCTATTTACAATCCTATTCGTAATGATTTGTTTAGAACGCTTCATACGAGAAATTACTTATTTGGGCATAACATGCCTTTTTTAAAATTCCATTTATATACAAGTTCACATACCTCACGGGAGAAATCACTCACACTCGGCCGAAGGTGTATTTTTAGTGAATCACTCGAGAGCGGCATGGAACTTACTCCTACCATAGGCTTGCCAAGCAATCAATCCTCCTCCTTTTTAACTTTTATACCTTTGTAAATATCAAGAGGACTTTGTGGGTTAAGGGTTAGGCTTGGGTTAAAGGTAGGTGGTTGGGTTAGTGGTTAGTGGTTAGTAGAAAAAGGGTGAAAAAGCGTAACAAGTGTCGGTTTTCGTATGACTTTCTATTTTTGTAACTTTTTATTCTGATGAAGCTTTTATTCAAACAAAGTTATTTTTGATGGACTTGTTTGTTTATTTTCTTTTGCTTCATCATCAACACATTTTTTTTTCATCAAACGAAAAAAACCGAACTTGTTACTAAAACAAAGGGTTAAAAATAAAAAAGGTTTTGGTGGGTAAAAGGGTGTTTGGTTTGGGAAATGAAATGAAAAGGTTTAGGCTCAAAGGGGCTAACTAGGGGAATTTAGGTGGTAAAAGAAAAAGAAAAAATAATGGTGTAGAAATAAAAAGGGTTAGTCCTAATGCCTCCATCATTTACTTACTCAGGTTTAAGTTGGTAAGGACCGGGAATGTATCGTCATGGCAAGTTCTAGAGTCGTAAGAACCAAGCGGCTATTCACACAAGAAACGAAAAATGAACATTTAGTCTAAAGATGTAAATTTGTATGCTCAATAAAGGCTCAAAACTCACTTTTGTGGGATGGGTTTTTATGTGATAAAGTATATATAATCAAATTTTAACTAAGTTTGCCATGCCTTTTCATAATTTTCTTATGTTGGTTCTTTTTATCACGACGCTATCGGTTGTAAATTCGTAAAAATATAACCTTTTTGAGAACTTGAATTTCCCGAGTTAAACCTAGACAAGTAAAAAAATGAAATTTTTTGAAAAAATTTGGGGTGTTTAGCGGTTCCAATAGAGTTTTGTGTAAGGCTTGTTATTAGGACTTGCAAAATTTCAAGGTTTTAGCATCCCCCCCACACTTAAATTACACATTGTCCTCAATGTGTCCCAAAAATAAATTTTTAGGTTGATTAGATGTGTAAAATGGTGTTAAAAGCAAAGATTTATGTTACTGGTAGTCTGGACACGGCCCCGTGGGGACCGGACACGGCCCCGTGTTCAGGTGCCAGTAACAGAAATTAAAGAAAAGAAACAGAAGCCTGGACACGGGGGCGTGTCTGGTGAACACGGCCCGTGTCCAGTTACCTGAACTGGGCATTTTTCTGCAGGAGGTTCAGCACGGGGTCGTGTTGGGTGGACACGGCCCGTGTTGAACCTTCTGTAATGGAGAAAATTGTCGGGTTGCCTTAGTCTTGTGCATGAGGTCATTTTTCTCGTTCCCCTTTTCATCCCTTATCACCATGAGTGTGTTTTATTCCTTATGAACCATCCAAACTTTGAAAACCATCATTTCATTGCATCATAGAGAGACCTTACATAGTCCTAAATTTATATTAAACTAGATATCAAAACAAAGAAATATTAAACCATGGAGTTCTAGCCTCTACTTTATTTTAATTAGCAAAATTTCCAAGAAGCTACTAATCTTGGTTAGACAAGGCCTTTTAGAACTCCTTCTTCCGGGTGCGGCTTTCCTCACACATTGGCGAGCCACTCTTCCACCTCCTTTGGAAGGAGAAAAGACGACTCATTGGCATTGGGTTGAGGAGTTTCGATTTCCACCGGGATCTCTTGTTGGTGTTCCACGGGAGGTTCCGCTGGCAAATCTTCCCACCCGGTAGGGTTGTTAATTCCGAGTGCCAGGTTCAATCCTGTTGAGGGAGGACTGGTTCCATCGGGGGTGCGACAAGAATATTTAACCTCTGGTGCAAGAGGTTAATTTCTTGGAAGCTGCTTTCGAGTCCCACCGTAAGATCGTTAATACGGTCGATTAGGACCTCCTCTACTGATGTCATTTCGTCGAGAGCCTCCCTTAATGCTATCACATAGTGCACAAGTGTAGCTTCAACGGAGGGCCTCCTTCCTCTTCGGCTGTTTGATGAATGCATGGAAGATGTTTCGCTGTTTTCACTCGACATCCTACGAAAAATAAACTGAAAAATAGTTTATTTGATGAAACAGTGACCGGACACAGCCCCGTGCTCATTGAGCACGGCCCCGTGTTCATCTTTCTGCAGAATTTTGTAGCAAGGAAACTTGAAATTTTTAAGTTATTTTCTGAACTTGTGGGGTATTAATAACTTAAAACAATGTTACATAACATATTTTTACCAAGATTCCTTGAACAAAACTCATTAATCCCTACCACAAAGTTGGAAGAATTCAAACTTTTAATGGTAGTTCTTGGAGAAAGATGGAGAAGAAGGAAATGGCTAGAAGAGGAAAGGACAAGATGGGTTGTTGGAACCTTCTTTTAGACTTACCTAGGATAGTTGAGAGAAGATTCCTTCAAATCTCTGTCCCAAGTTGGTCCAAATGTGCAGAATTCTTGGCTGCATTTATAGAAAACGACAGCATCCTGGACACGGCCCCGTGTTCATTGGACACGGCCCCGTGTGCAGGTGGAGTTCTGACACAGTTTGTTCGTATTCTGACGTACTGATCAGAAGGGAATCTTTTGGTGAACACGGGGGCGTGTTGGCTGGACACGGCCCCGTGTCGAGGGACTGTTTTATGAAGTTGTCTAGATTTTTAAGGAACTCACTAGTATCGGGTGGCTCCTGATTGGTTGGAACAACCCCAAAGTGCCTTAGATACCTTAATTGTCCTAGACTAAGGCGAGAACGCAAGAGGTTGTCGGTGAGGGTAATTCCTATTTTCATTCTAGGTGGACAAGTCCAACCCTTTCCCGGGCTCTCATTAAAGAAGGTGTATGCCGAATCGCTCAGGTCTATGTATGCACCGAACGAAGTCGATGGAGAGTCCTTCACGGCACAATCGGCACAGGGACGACTATCGTCCAAGTCTTTCCTAGGTACGAAGGTATTTTTGGGAGCAACGAGGTTGTCGGAATGCGGTTCCAACATTTCTTCATGGTCATCGTCTTGGGGCGGATCAATAAAATCCTCCCTAAGCTCTTTTAACCAATTCAGAATTAGCTCTTCTAGTTGAAATAACTCGTCAAGGAGCATTTCTCCTAGAATATCTGGCTGGGCGCATTCGAGGGAGAAATAGTGCTTATTTTTACTTTCGCCCCTCTTAAGGTTATAAGGAATCGGTGGGTCTATGTAGTGGGGCCTATAATTTAGAAAGTAACATTCTAATTCTTTATGTTCGCCTCCACATAATTGACACCACGTACCATAAGAGTGCCGAAAGTAAAAACAATTACTATCACTCATGTTTATGTCAGAAATTACCAACCGCCGGGATCTAACGGTTCTGTTTTCAGTAAGTGAATCTTGGGCACGGGGGCGTGTTGAGTGAGCACGGCCCCGTGTTCAGCTTACTGTCTGACTTAAAACATGATTACCAGTTCTAATGATTTAGCACGGGGGCGTGTTCAGCGGGCACGGCCCGTGCTAAGCTCTGCAGAAGCTGAAAAACTAAGAAAATCCTAAAAATTAAAAAGAAAAATAAAAAAATGATTAGGCCGTTGATTCCTAACTTTCTTAAAATCCTTGTTTCCCTGGCAACGGCGCCAAAAACTTGATGTGCGTGAAGTGTTATATATATTAGGTGTATATTTTAAGCCCCTTTAACACTTATTTTAGCCAAGTTTTAAATTTATAAAACACGATATTTTACTAACACTAAACACACATATGGGCAAGTGCACCCATCGTGAGCGTAGTATAGTGTTGGCAAGATACCGAGGTCGTCCAAGGACACAAGAGCTTTTAGTACCGGTTTATCCTCAACGTCTAATCAAAATAAAAAGTTTAGAAAAATGTTTTAAACTAAGAAAAATAAAAACTAACTAAAATGCTGAAAATAAAAATAAAAGAATAACAGATAGACAAGATGAATCACTTGGTTCCGACTCGTATCTAGTATAACCTTTGATTATTTCCGCACTTTTGCACATAATTAAGAGATTATCTTAGTTATTGTAGTAGGCCCCTCTTTTGAAGGTGACGTTACCCTCACCCCAGTAGTTTGAGTCAGCAAGGATACAATCCTAAAAGGGTGGATTATTGGAAGATAATGAATTAAGTTATTAATGCAATATTGTGGTAGGCCCCGCTTTTGGCGGTGACGTTACCCTCGGCTAAGTAGTCTGAGTCAGCAGGGATACAGTCCTAAATAGCCGGGTTATAGTATTAATAGTAGTTAACTTATGAGGGGGTCAAAGAGTTTGGACCCCCGCCATCCAATACCGTGAAGCATTGAAGGAGGTCCTACTAAATTTGACCCAGGTCCATTGCAGGACCTCTAAACGCTGAACAATGGCAAGACCTTTACCAAACCGTTCCTTTAACCCCCGACCAGGTAGCCAACATACCTCCATATAGACCGTGGAGATATGAATGGTGAAAATCTTTTATTTTATATAGACAGTAAAATAATGCCAAGACACCACGGACAAACGATAAGGAAAGATCACCTTCAACATAAGTAACTAGTTATTAAAGTCATTAATACAAAACCAAATAAAAAGTGCAAAAGATTAGAAATAAAAAGTATTATACTAGACACTTTGTCTTCACCAAGTGATGTAAGAGACTTAGGCAAACATGGCCTTGATTGTCAAGAACTCTTACGATCAATCTTGGATCCCGAGACGACTCACACACTCTACGATGGACAATGGATGATGGTGGTGGTGGATGATGGTGTTGTGATGGTGGTGGGTGGTGGATGAAGTGTGAGAGAGGTGGTGTGCCAAGGGATGAGTTGAAATAAAACCAAGCACTCCTATTTATAGGCTGAACAGAAGGCTGGGCACGGCCCCGTGTCCGCTGGACACGGCCCCGTGTCCGCTGGACACGGCCCCGTGCCTGTCTGACACACTCTCTCTTCATTAATTGTAATTCGCAATTACAATTAATGCGCCTGCTGTACTTTCGCCACGCCCCCGTGTTCGTTGGGCACGGCCCGTGGTGGGCAATAGAAGCTTCTATAGGTTTGTCTTTTCTGCTGCTTCTTGGGCACGGCCCCGTGCTGGCTGAGCACGGGGCGTGTTCAGTCTTCTGTCTTCTCTATTTTGCTTGGGAAGATGCCGTTGAGGGGTCGGGCAGTTCACTTATGTTCCTTTTCTTGTATCTATGTTGGATTTAGCTGTCTTTTTGCTTCTTTTGTGTTTTTGAGCTCATTTAATCCTGAAAATACAAAAGGAAGACAAAAACACTCTTTTTCCAATATTAGTACTTAAAAATGGTTAGTTTTATGCCTCATTTGATGTAATTTATATGTTGCATTTTGCACACATCACAAGGTTATTGCCTATGCTTCACGACAGTTAAAGGTGCATGAAAAGAATTACACCACCCATGACTTGGAGTTGGGTGCCGTTGTATTTGCACTGAAGCTATGGAGGCATTATTTATATGGTATCAAATGTGTGATCTATTCTGATAACAAGAGCCTCCAGCACCTGTTTAATCAGAAGGATTTAAACATGAGGCAACGCCGATGGATGGAGACTTTAAATGATTATGATTGTGAAATCAGATACCATCCCGGCAAGGCGAATGTAGTCGTCGATGCCTTGAGTCGAAAGGAAAGGGTGAAACCCATCCGAATCAATGCCAAGAGCATTGAAATAAAGAACAGTTTGAACGAAAGGTTGTTAGCTGCACAGAAGGAAGCTGTGTTGGAAACTAACTACCCAAATGAGAAGCTAGGGGTAACTGAGGAGCAGTTAACTCTTAGCAAGGACGGAATCCTGATTTTAAATGGACGAATATGGGTTCCAATTTATGGAGGACTTCGGGATGTTATCCTCCAGGAAGCCCATAGTTCTAAATATTCCGTTCATCCTGGAGCTGATAAGATGTACCAGGATCTGAAGGCAAATTTTTGGTGGATAGGCTTGAAGAAGTTTATAGCCACCTATGTAGCTAAATGCTTGACATGTGCGCAAGTAAAAGCTAAACATCAAAAGCCATCAGGTTTGCTACAACAACCTGAACTTCCCACATGGAAGTGGGAAATGGTAACTATGGATTTTATCACCAAGTTACCTAAGACAAGGAAAGGAAATGATACCATATGGGTGATCGTTGACAGACTGACTAAGTCAGCACATTTCCTACCCATCAAGGAGACCTATAGCTCCGACATGTTAACCCAATTGTACGTAGATAAGATTGTAGCTCTACATGGCGTGCCTGTGTCTATTATCTCTGACAGAGATACAAGGTACACATCCCATTTTTTGAAAAGTTTCCAACAATCACTGGGCACACGTTTAAATTTCAGTACGGCTTACCATCCTCAGACGGACGGCCAGAGTGAGCGTACAATCCAAACGTTGGAAGATATGCTTCGTGCATGTGTGATCGATTTAGGTGGTAATTGGGATAACCACCTGCCGTTAATCGAATTCTCCTACAACAATAGCTACCATACCAGCATTAAGGCTACGCCTTTTGAGGCATTATACGGTAGAAAGTGTAGAACGCCCGTTTGTTGGGCGGAAGTTGGAGATGTCCAATTATCAGGACCGAAGATAGTCTTTGAAACGACGGACAAGATTGTCCAGATTCGTGACCGTCTCAAAGCTGCCCAAGATAGGCAGAAGAGTTACGCAAATCCAAAGCGTAAACCTATGAAATTTGAAGTTGGTGACAAAGTGTTGCTTAAAGTATCACCCTGGAAGGGGGTGATGCGGTTCGGTAAGAAAGGTAAGTTAAGCCCGAGGTATATAGGACCATTCGAGATCATCGAATGTGTTGGATCAGTGGCTTACAAGTTAAATTTACCTGAAGAGCTCAGTGGTATTCATAACGTATTCCACGTCTGCAATCTGAAGAAATGCCTAGCTGACGAGTCGCTAGTCATACCACATACAGATGTGCATATAGAAGAGAGCTTGAAATTTGTTGATAAACCTGTGTCGATCGAGGATTGATAGGTTAAGAAGCTTCGAAGGAAGCATGTACCTATTATAAAGGTAAAATGGGATGCCCGTAGAGGTCCCGAATACACGTGGGAGGTTGAGTCCACAATGAAAGAAAAGTACCCTCATCTATTTCAGTAAATCTCGAGGTCAAGATTTCTTTTAAGGGGGTGAGGATGTAACACCTCGAAAATTCACGTCCTATAATGTGTTGACAAGTGTCATAAGTTTGAACGTGTGAAAGAATGTTATAGAAGGATTAAAGTTGACAATCATGGAAAGTATGGGTATATATGAGTTCTAAATGTCAACAGTGAATAAATATATTGTACATTAACCCTACATGATGCTCATACCTTCAAACGAATAAATCATGGATCATACGAAGCTAAATATGAAAGAAAGTGAGAGATTACAAACTACAGGGGTTAAATGTGTCAACATGTTTAAGTTATACCTCTGAGTGACCTTTTAGCAAACCTGAAACTTTGTAACGGTAAATTATGCTCACTACAATGCACGATATAAATTTCATGAAGTTTCGTTATCGTATGAGGAAGTTATGATAAAATTCGTATTCAAGGGGTTAAAGCGTCAACGTTGAAGTTTATGACTTTTCGGGTAACAATAAAGTTAACCGAGGACTAAACAAAGTGGGTAAATGTCTTAAAGCCCTTATAAGTCAAATTAGAGGGCTCATTGTGCAAAACAAGACGTGAAAGCGACCTTTAGAAGGACCATGGACCAAAACTGCAAATAATGGAAAATTGTTTTGACAGATCAGCACATGCTCGCGTAGCGCGAGCCCTAACCCCTATGTCGTCGCGCTACGCGACGACCTTATCTGATCAGAATTCCGATTTTGTTGGATTCTTGTCTGCCATAGCCCTTGTAACCGCCTTTAACTCGATTTTCCTCATCTTGTGCGACCCCTAAGCAACCCCTAGACACTTAGGGACATCTGGAAGTGATCCATGGCCATGGTTAGGCTTGTGTGTTAACAATCCATGAGTTCTTGAGAACTATATAAAGGCTTCATGTGCAACCATTGTGATCACACCTTTCTCTTGCATTCCTGATCATTTCTGGAGCTCCAAAGCAGGCTCAAGTGATCACAAACCGTGCATAGGACTTCAGTAAGTTTGCTTAACCTTCCTTAGTTGAGTTTTTACTTAGTTTTAGCTTAAAAGTCAAACCGTCGTAATTAACGGTTGACTTAATGATTAATCACTAATGGTCCAGTGATTAGTCGAATTGAAAGTAGTTATAAGTTGGTAATTATGTGGGTAATAAACCCTTAAAAGGGCACCCTCTGATTCCCACTCTAACTCGGTCAAATGTCGGGTCAAACTTGTTATTAAAAAGTCAACAGAATGCTTAATTTCTAATTTATGCATAATTAGCAATGTAGAACCCATACAACCTGTTTGGTCATTAATATAACTTGGTAATTAATGTAAGAACATGTCTAAACATGTTCAACCCGAAAATTTTATGTTTAGACCCGGTTCGGAACCAAAAGTCGCAAAGCTTTGACTTTTGCTTTGACTTCAGTTCTGACCCGTTTTGGTATGTTTTAGAAATTCCTTAGAGCTTTAATTGGACTAGGTTACATGCTAGTATAACCCTCTGTGATTATACACATTGGTTCATTAGTTAACCAATTAATATGCATGATTCCGTTAATTGATCATATGTTGACCATTATGCCCTTTTCACCATAAAATGTGATTTTTGAAAATGTAAAAGAGTAGAAACCTTAGTTACTAATATATAAACTTGCACCCAAAATTTGACATCAGTTTGAGGTATAGATTGAGAGTTATGCTCATTAGCGTAATTAGAAGCTTCTTTAGCGATTAAACGACATAATTAGCGTATAGCCTATTTAAACCTACTTTTTGATATCAAACTCTTTACCCACTGATGTAATATATTATTTTGGGATTTTTGAAGATTTTTAATTAATTTAGGCTGAGGATAACTTAGGGTCATAAGCTTAATTCGGTAATTGTCGGTTTTGCCCTTTCGGGCCATAAAATAAGTTTTACATATCATTTTGACCCCAAACCTTTTGCTACTGATTTTAAATGATAAATAAATTATTTTAAGCCTTCTGGAATAATAAAAATATCAGCTTTCTATATAGAACCCGGAAACGGCTTCTAATCGCCTAATTAAGCGTTTTTAACGCATAGTATGTACTAGAACTATTTTAAACATACAAGGGTTGATACCTACTGATATTTAAGGTAAATTATAATATTTTAACAGTAAGCAAAAGTTGTTTAACTCAGACTTCAGTTTTGAGCTTTTCGGCTTATGTGAAATTACCAAAATGCCCCTACGGTGCATAGTTTGGTTATAATTGATAAATTTCACATATATACTTTACCCTACTGTTATAACTTATCAAATTAAATATTTTTGCTGATTATTTCAGACCTGTAACTCAGGTTAATACTTAAACTCTCTTATAACCTTGTAAGTGACCAAACTACCCCAACGGGGCATAGTTTGTGTTTAAATTCGTTTTGGGCATAATAAAAGATATCCTACTGATGTCACAACATATTTGAGGCATATTAACTTAGGAAACCTGTATATGACTCTCATGGTCACCCGTTACGCCTCTTGCGCGTTCGGTTCGGTTTATGTAACTAGTTTGCATAAATTAGCCGAAACGGGTCAAACCTTATCAGTTTTATCTCAAAATCCAGAGTGTGTTTAAGTTACCCACATTAGTCAAGCATGCAAGCTTGTAGGGTCAAAACCACATTCTAAACCGGTATTCGCTTCTTCATGCGTTTGAACCGTGTCTTCCTTTTAAAACTAACCGGTCTAAGCTTTGGCTTAATTAAAGACCCGTTAGAAATCTAATAGGTTATTATAAACCTTCCTTCCAGATTAGGAGCCCAGTAAAAGTACTTGAATTTGCTGTTTTTGATTGATACTTTGCTCAGGTAAATACTCTTAACTTATTTTCCCTATACGGGCTTGGGATACGGTACTATAAAAATACCGCTTGGTCGGGTATGTAGTCATTTAAATCAGATTGTGATTAATGTATTTACATAACTCGCTTTATTCTGTATTATTTGGTGTATGGCCCTTGGGGGTTAAATGACCATGTCCCGGATATCCTTGGCATCATTTTAAGAAATGGCCACAACCTAAGCACGGGGTGTAGGCGTACACCTGACAGATGCATTATGTAAAAACTGGTAATCCACTAAAGGAATCAACCTTGTGGGCATTATACCTGTGGCGTGTCAGTTAATCTTGTCCGGCTCTTCTAACCGGCCCTGATGGACGACAAATAAGTAAAACTGTATACATGATTATTTTAATAATTGTCCCAAGTTATAAAAGATATTTTTGCCGAAGTGCATTTAAATCAATTTTCAAACTCTTTTCTAAATGTGTCAGTTGAGTTGTATTTACCAGTGTAAACTGACGTATTTTCCAAAAAGGCTAAGTGCAGGTGCTAGACGAAATAGGCTGGCTACTCCAGGCATCATTACTCAAGTCTCGCAAGCTCTAGATGTCAAAGTCTATTGAACAGTTTTTCCTTTTTATATTGATCCGCCTGTGGATCCTTTACTTTCCGTTGTAATACTTGATATTACTTTATGTTCGGATTGTAATATATTTATCTTTTGCTTCCGCTGTGCATTTATATAATTGTGTTGTTTGACTACTATGTTGCCAACCACGTCACGATACTCCCCCACCGGGCCCACCGGTGACACGTGGAAATTCGGGGTGTGACAATTAGTGATTAATCACCAAGTCAAACCTTAATTATGACGGGTTTGACTTTAGGCCATTAAACTAATAAAACTGAATTTAAAGAGGTTAAGGAAGCTTACAAAGGTCCTAAGCACGACTAATGACCCTTAGGGAATGATCTTGAGCTCCAGGAAATTCCAAAAGTTAAGTTAGAATGGTTTTTGAAAGTGAGCATTTGAACTTGAGAACAAGAACTTCTTATATAGAGACTTTATGCAACAAGATCATCCCAAATGTCCCTATTATTTCTATTAGATGATCACAGCTATCCCTATTACATGAAATCCCATTTGCGCAACCCCTTGTATCAGTTTCCATGCATATAAGTCGGTTAAACAGGCTGAACAGACACCTGCCATGCATTTTGGATGCTGGTGGTTTTCAGGCGGCCCGCGTTAGAGACCAATAAGGTCTTACGCGGCCGGTATGAGGCCCAGATCCTGTTAAAAAAGGTTTCAGAAATTGCACATTTGGTCCCTGGTCCTTTTTATAGTGGTTTTAACTTGTTTTATTGCACTTTTAACCCTCTAACTTGACTTTTAAGGACTCCAAATCATAAACAAACTTTGTTAAGTCCCCGGTTAGTTTTATGATCACCCGAAAGTCTTAAATTGCATCGTTGACGCTTTTAACCCCTCACTTACGAATGTTAGCGTATCTTTCTCATACGATATCGAAACCTTGTGAAATTTTTATCACTTATTTTAGTGGATATAATTAATCGTTAAAAGGCTTCGGGTTCGGTAAAAGGTCATTCAGAGGTATAAATTAAACATGTTGACACTTTTAACCCTTGCGGTTTGTAAACTTTCACTTTCTTCCACAAACGGATTCATACGATTCATAATTCATTCGTTTAAGGGTATAAACATCGTGTAGGGTTGTTGAAAGGTATAATTATCCAATGTTGACATTTTGAATCCTTTTACACACATACTTTCTTTGTTTGTCAACCTTAGTCCCTCATATTCAATCCATTACACGTTTAGTGCTCATGACACGTGTCTTTATTATATTGGTCGTGATTTTACGAGGTGTTACATCCTCACCCCCTTAAAAGAAATCTCCACCTCGATATTTACTGAAATAATTGGGGGTACTTCTCTTTCATTGTGGACTCTACCTCCCACGTATACTCAGGACCTCTACGGGCATCCCATTTAACCTTTACAATAGGTACCTGCTTCCTTCGAAGCTTCTTAACCTGTCGATCCTTGATAGACAAAGGTTTCTCAACAAACTTTAAGCTCTCATCAATATGCACATCTTTATGTGACATGACTAGTGATTCATCAGCTAGACATTTCTTCAGATTACAGATGTGGAATACAATATGAATACCACTAAGCTCTTCAGGCAGGTTTAACTTATAAGCCACTGTTCTGACACATTCGATGATCTCGAATGGTCCTATGTATCTTGGGCTTAACTTGCCTTTCTTACCAAATCGCATTACCCCTTTCCAGGGTGATACTTTCAGTAACACTTTGTCACCAACCTCAAACTTTAGAGGTTTACGCCTTTTATCTGCGTAGCTTTTCTGCCTATCCCTGGCAGCTTTGAGACGATCTCGTATCTGTACAATCTTATCTGTCTTCTCCAGGACTATATCAGGTCCTGTTAGTTGGACATCTCCAACTTCTGCCCAACAAATAGGCGTTCTGCACTTTCTTCCATACAGAGCTTCAAAAGGTGCAGCTTGAATACTAGAATGATAGCTATTGTGGTATGAGAATTCAATCAATGGAAGATGATCATCCCAACTTCCTCCTAAGTCAATAACACAAGCTCATAGCATATCCTCGAGTGTCTGTATAGTACGTTCACTTTGACCATCCGTCTGAGGATGATATGCCGTGCTGAAATTCAATCGAGTGCCTAGGGATTGCTGAAAGCTTTTCCAGAAATGCGACGTATACCTCGTATCCCTATTAGAGATGATAGACACTGGCACTCCGTGGAGAGATACAATCTCGTCCACGTATAGCTGAGCTAACTTATCTGAGCCATGCGTTTCTTTAATGGGTAGGAAGTGGGCTGACTTAGTCAATCTATCCACTATAACCCAAATAGTATCATTCCCTCGCTTTGTCTTTGGTAACTTGGTGATAAAGTCCATAGTCACCATTTCCCACTTCCAGGTGGGGAGTTCAGGCTGTTGCAGCAAACCTGCCGGCTTCTGGTGCTCTGCCTTAACTTGAGCACATGTCAGACATTTGGCCACATAAGTGGCTATAGACTTCTTCAAGCCTATCCACCAATAATTTGCCTTCAAATCCTGGTACATCTTGTCACTTCCAGGATGAACAGAATATTTGGAACTGTGGGCTTCCTGAAGGATCACTTCCCTAAGTCCTCCATAGATTGGAACCCATATCCGTCCATTCAATCTTAGGATTCCATCCTTACCATATGATAACTGTTCTGCAGTGACTCCCAGTTTTTCATTTGGATAGTTAGCTTCTAATACGGCTTTCTTCTAAGCGGCTAACAAACTTTCATTCAAACTGTTCTTTAATTTAATGCTCTTGGTATTGATTCTTATGGGCTTTACCCTTTCCTTCCTACTTAAGGCATCGGCGACCACATTCGCCTTGCCAGGATGGTATCGGATTTCACAATCATAGTCGTTTAAAGTCTCCATCCATCGACGCTGTCTCATGTTTAAGTCCTTCTGATTAAACAGATGTTGAAGGCTCTTATGATCAGAATAGATCACACACTTGGTACCATACAAATAATACCTCCAAAGTTTGAGTGCAAATACAACGACACCCAACTCCAAATCGTGGGTGGTGTAATTCTTCTCGTGCACTTTTAGTTGTCGGGAAGCATAGGCAATAACCTTGCCTTTCTGCATGAGCACACATCCCATACCAGTGTGTGATGCGTCACAGTATACTACAAATTCTTCTATTCCATCAGGCAATGTCAACACAGGTGCATTGCTCAACTTTTGCTTATGAATGTCAAAAGATTCTTGATGCTTAGGACCCCAGTCAAACTTGATATTCTTACGAGTTAATGAAGTTAGGGGTGCTGCAATCCTTGAGAAGTTTTCAATAAAACGCCTGTAGTATCCAGCCAGACCCTAAAAGTTGCGAATCTCTGTGGGCGTCTTCGGCTCTTGCCAATTCATGATAGCTTCAATATTAGCGGGATCCACCTGGATACCATGCTTACTAACCACATGTCCAAGGAATTGGACTTCACGAAGCCAAAATTCACACTTTGAAAACTTGGCGTAGAGCTTCTCATGCTGAATTTAAGAATACAACGAAGATGCTTCTCATGGTCAGCTTGATTCTTTGAGTAAATAAGAATGTCATCGATGAAGACGATGATAAATCTATCCAAGTAGGGCTTGCGTACGCGGTTCATGAGATCCATGAATACTGCTGGTGCATTAGTAAGCCCAAAAGGCATCACTAAGAACTCGTAGTGTGCATAACGAGTTCTAAATGCAGTTTTGTGCACATCTTCATCTCTAACCTTCAGTTGATGGTAGCCTGACCTTAAATCGATCTTGGAGAAGTAACTCGCCGCTTGCAATTGATCGAACAGATCGTCGATCCTGGGCAATGGATATCTATTCTTGATCGTGACCTTGTTAAGCTCGCGATAATCGATGCATAGACGCATCGATCCATCCTTCTTCTTCACAAACAGAATCGATGCTCCCCAAGGAGATGAGCTAGGCCTGATAAATCCTTTTGCCAACAAATCATCCAACTGAGTTCTCAACTCTTTCATCTCAGTTGGGGACAAACGGTAAGGTTCTCTTGCAATAGGTGCTGCTCCATGTATAATGTCGATTCTGAACTCCACTTGCCCATCTAGGGGTAAACCAGGTAGTTCTTCAGGGAATACTTCTGGATATTCAGAGATTACAGGGATGTCTTCAACCTTGGGTTTTGGTTCATCGATAGTTACTTGTGCCATGTAGATGACACAACCTTTCCCCAAACACCTTACGCCTTAAGCATAGACACCTGCTTAGGCAATCCATACCGAGTATCTCCTTGTATGGTGAGTGGCTCACCATATGGAGTCTTGACAATCACTTGTTTCTTGTTGCAAACGATCTGGGCTTGGTTATGAGATAACCAATCCATGCCTATCACTATGTCAGAACCAGCTAATTTCAAAGGAAGCAAGGATAACGGAAAGGAGTGGTTCCTAATGGATATAAAACATCCATCTAACACAGTTGAGGCAGTTTCTATGGTACCATCGGCCAATTCTACTTCATATTTCATGCTCAGGGTTTTAACGGGCAGGTTTAATAACTTGCAAAACTTATTATCTATAAACGACTTATCTGCACCTGAATCAAACAATACCCTCGCATAAACATCATTGATGAGAAAGGTACCTGTTATCACGTTGTCATCCTGAACTGCTTCCCGTGCATTCATTTGAAAGACCCTAGCATTGGTCTTCTTTCCTTCCTCAGCTTTCTTGGCATATTTTGGGCAGTTGGACTTGATGTGCCCCTTTTCATTACAATTATAACACGTCGCGTCCTTTATCTTCTTGCAGTCTAACGTCTTGTGCTCACTTGACTTACAAATCCCACAAGCCCTGGGCTGTGATTGGGACTTCGATTCGTATCTGCACCTCCCTAGATGACGTTTCTTACAAACCTTACACTTGGGCTTTTCACCCGACTGCTGATCATATTTTCTAAACCCGGAACTCTTCTTGTGATCAGAGTTCCCTTTGTGCTTCTTGTCTGAACGGTGTGAGTTTTCATCCTCACATTTCCTCTTCACAACATCAGAATTTCTCAGCGATCTCTGCCTGACCGCATCAAGGGTAAGGGACAAGGATAAATCAGCTACAGAACTAAAGGTAGTAGGTCGGGATGCCTTCACGCTTGCTTTGATCTCCAGGGCTAAACCCCCAATGAAACGGGCAATCCGTTTTGGTTCCGGTGTCACCAAATATGGAACCAATCGAGACATGGCATTAAAACTCGTAAGGTACGCCTGACAGTCTAAATTCTTCATAACCAATGTCAAGAAGTCGGTCTCGATCTTCTCAACCTCATGTTGAGGACAGAAATTCTCCTTGATCAAAGTCACAAATTGACCCCAAGACAGATTGTACAACGGGATCTTTCCAGTAGCTTGGATTAGAGACCTCCACCAAGCTAGTGCTTCTCCTTTAAACGACTGAGATATAAACTTCACAACATCTCTATCAGCGCAACCACTGATGTCAACTACGGTGTCCATCTCGTCTAACCACGTCATGCAGTCGATAGCTCCTTTTTCCCCGGTGAAATCCCTGGGTTTGCAGGAGACGAAATACTTATAGGAGCAAGTCTTTGTACGTGGCTCCTGATCAAGTACAATCTTCTTAGACGGAACACTATGCTGATTTGAGGAGTGATGATCATCATCCTTTTTTGACCCCTGATGTTTAGGAGGTGGCTTACTATGAGCCTCAAAGAAAGTCTTAGGTTGCGATTTAGAATGAGGAGTAGATAGGGTCTTACTTCGAGTACCACTAGATTCATTAAACTGCCTATCCATGGCCTTGGTAACAACATTATCAATCAATGCTTGAAGTTCCGCACCAGTTACGTTGATCCTAGCAGTATCATGATTCTCCCTTGGATGACTGTTGACTTCTTCAGACTCTGCCATGTAGCTTGATTGCTACATTAAATGATGACAATGATTTCTTAGAGGTTTATAATAGATTTGTCATCTTATTAATTTATTAACCCAGGTATTAATAAACCACATTTGGTTAATTTGTTAAGTATATTCATTCAGGATTTTCATTATAATAATCCTTAGTTATATTTAAAATATAATAATAGCACAAAAGGCCAAGTCACAGGGACAAATTTAAATTATAAGCCAAGATCTTATAAGATCGAGATATTGAGGCTTGAATCATAGTTCATTACCTCTTCTTGACAGGGAGTTATAGGCTACAACTGTCTTTTGTCTTATATGACAATGATTATGGCCCGTAGGCATTACATCACAATTGGATGTTTAAATAGTAAAGAAAGAATTGGAAGAATCCAATATAAGGATGACATGCGTGATTTTAATGAATCACATCTGCCAGGAGTGTTAACATGTTTTCAGATGTTAACAAGGATTTGAATCTTTTTAAACAGGCTTTACCATTATGGCCTGGTCTATGATGACATGCAGGCTAGGTTATACCTTTTAAGATTCTTATTTAATATTTAATAGGCAGATTATTTTAAAAGGAATGATATTTTTTATTTATTTATTTCATATATATATTATATTTATGCATATAATGACAAAAATGAAATTTTAAATTCAAACATGCCACTAAAATTAAAAGAGTACATATTTGCCCTAAACGGGACTTTAACAGAAATAACTTGCCCACGCAGGGGCTAAACTGAAACTACAAGTCCTCGCAGGGACTGAATACAGAAATAGATGTCCACGCAGGGACTAAAGATAGAAAGACAACTCCACGCATGGACTAAGTACATAAATAATTGTCCACGCATGGACTAAGTACATAAATACTTGTCCACGCAGGGACTTGATTGAAAATTAAAGAAATACAAAATAAACAAATAAGGAATTTAATGATCCCTTTTGCTCTTTCCCTTGATTAGGCTTGCCAAACCTTTAAGAAATCCCTGGTGGTTTCTACGCTCCTCTTGAACCTCCCGTTCCACCTGGCTCAACCTCTGTAGAATCTCCTGTTGCTGCTGGGGCTGAATCAATGGCGGCTGTGGCGGCTGCTGATGCGGAGGTTGAGGAGGTGGTGGGTGTTGATACCCATAAGGTGGGTACCTGGTTTGGTAGGAGGATGCGTAAGGCCCTTCAGGATGATGGGCATTGTAGTTGGTTGCTACAAGGTATGGGTCAACATCGGGGGCATTGTAGTAGCTATACCCCGGGTAGGCATGCTGCTTAAAGGGGTTGTATGCCGCTGTACCGGCGTAGGTAGGAATTGGGTTGTCATAACCCAATGGTGGTGGTGCGACTGGCGCAGAGTTCACCTCGGAAACGGGGTTTGAAGACCCACCCATCTGTGGGTCTTCATGTAGTGGCGGGTAGTGACTGCCACTTGAATGCTGAGGGGTACTGAAGTGGAAGTCCCCTCCTCGCACGGACATCCGTGCACCTGTTCTTCTACGCCTCGGTGGCTCCGGAGGCAGCTGCTACTCAAGCGGTGGTGGTGGCGGTGGCGTGACAGCCACAAAACACGAATCCTCAGAGGGATCCTGTTGCTGTTATTGCTGTTGCTGTTGGTTGTAGGAGGGAGTGAACACCCATTCGTATTGGGCAAACCTCGCCTCGTAGCTGTCGGGACCACTATAAGGTGATCCAAGAAAGGGTGACCCATCCGAAATCTCGATGGGGTGAGTAGGTGTTCCGGTTGGCGGCTGGGCAGGTTTCGGATCCTCTTCCATGTCCATGGAGAAGTGGTCCTCCGGTCCCAACGGGTTATAACCCATTGGTTCTTCAATTTGGTTTGCCGGGTTGAACCGGCTTTGAAAGTAGGGTGTTGGGTCGTTGAAGGAATGATGTGAGTCGGGGCGTTGAAGGGGTATGAAAGAGTGTTGTGGGTTGTGGGGCTCGTTCTCCGATTGAGGCCCGAAAGAGTTGAGGTAGGAAGGTGAGGAGTTTAGCGATACTGAACGCCTCGCGGGTTCTACATAGGTCCTCCAGTTCTCTTAAGGACTTGTGCTTAAAGTGGTTGATGGAGTTCGCCGGTGTGATGGCCCCGCCTCGTGATCGTTGGGGGCGACGAATGGCCCCTTGCCTCTTCCTCTTCCTCGGAATCTTGGCGGCATTTCTGGTTGATCCTGTCAAAACAAACACAAGAAACAACGAAGGAAAATAATAAAGGACAAAATAAGATAAATCAGAATTAGTCCTAAGTTCTTTGTCTAGACTCGAAAGTCTAGGAATGTGCTAACTGTGTCATTGAGATTAAACACAAAAGGCTAGCAGTTTAATTCACTCAACGTTGGCTCTGATACCAACCTGTCACACCCCGATATTTCCACGTATTACCGGTGGGCCCGGTGGGGAGTATCGTGACATAGTTGATATCATCATAGACAATTTATCACAGTTAGTCGAAAGATAAAATCATTATAAACTGAATGAAAGTAATATCATTTATTACAAAAACGGTTGTAAAGGATCCATAGGCGGATCAAAGTTAAAAGAAACATTGTTCCACAGATTTATAACATCTAAGCTTGCAAGACTCTTTATTAATGCTAGGAGTAGCCAGCCTATTCCGTTTAGTACCTGCACTTAGCCTTTTTGGAAAATACGTCAGTTTACACTGGTAAATACAATTAACCGACTCATTTTGAAAATATTTAAGAAAATTGATTTGAATGCACAAGGCACAACATATCTTTTATAGCTTGGGATAATTATTTAAAAATAAACTTGTTAAAGAATTACATGTTCGTTATACGTTCAGTAGCCGGGGCTGAACATCGGGTTAAAGTTTAATTGACACACCACATAATATAATCCCACGGTGAGTTATTCTTGAACGGCGGTTATATCTTTTTATATACGCACCGGCAGGTGTATGCCTACACCCCGTGCTTAGGTCGTGGCCATTTCAATGAATGATGCCAAGGATATCGGGGACATGGTCATTAACCCCCCAAAGGCTTTAAGCAAACAAAACAGATTAAATGGGTCATCTAAATAAATTAACCTTTATATGATTAACAATTCAATGCCCGACCAAGCGGTATTTTATATACCGTACCCCAAGCCCGTATAAGGGAAAATAAGTTAAAAGTATTTACCTGAGCAAGTATAAATCTCAATAAGCGAGTGCAGGTATCTTTTACTGGTCTCCTAATCTGGAACGAAGGTTTTAATAACCTATTATATTCCTAACGGGTCTTAATTAAGCCTAAACTTAGACCGGTTAGTTTTCAAAGAAGATATACGGTTCAAAACGCACGATTAAGCGAAGACCAGATTAGAATGTGGTTTAGACCCAACAAGTTTGTATACTTGTATAATATGGCTAAACTAAACACATTCTGGATTTTGAGATAAAAATGATAAGGTTTGACCCGTTTCGGCTAATTTATGCAAACTAGTTACATAAACCGTACCGAGTGCGAAAAATGCATAACGGGCAAAAAAATGAGTCATGAACAGGTTTCCTAAGTTAATATGCCCTAAATATGTTGTGATATCAGTAGGATACCTTCCATTATGCCCAAAATGGATTTAAACTCAAATTATGCCCCGTAGGGGTATTTTGGTCATTTTAAAGCTTATAAAAGAGTTTAAATATTAATCTGAGTTTCAGGTCTGATATAATCAGTAAAAATATTTATTTTTATAAGTCATAACAGTAGGGTATTGCATATATGTGAAATTTATCTTTTATAACCAAACTATGCACCGTAGGGGCATTTTGGTAATTTCACATAAGCTTTAAAAGTCAAAATTTGAATTCTGAGTTCAAAACATTTGCTTACTGTTTATTTATAAAAATTTACTTAAAACATCAGTAGGTATTAAGTTTTATATGCCAAAAATGGTTTTAACTCATACTATGCGCTTAAAACGCGTAAAAGTCGGTTTTAAGCGATTTTCGGTTTAAAATAGGAATTCTGAGTTTCTGATCAGTTTATAAAGTTCAAAATGTTTTATTTATGATATAAAATCAGTAGCAAAAAGTTTGGTGTCAAAATTTGGGTTTAGATAGGCTTTATGCTAATTACGCCGTTTAATTAATAAAAAGTTTCTTAATTACGATATTGAGCATAACTCCCAATCTAGACCTTAAACTGATGTCAAATTTTTAGGGCAAGTTTATAAATCAGTAATAAAGGTTTTTGTCCTCTCACATTTTCAAAAATCTCATTTTAAAGTCAAAAGGGCATAATGGTCAACATTTAGGCCTATAACGGAAACATGCAAATGAATCGGATAACTAAGGAACCATGTTGTATAACCTCAGAGGGTTACACTAACCTATAACCTGGTCTTAATAGAGCTCTAAGGCATTTCTAAAATATGCTACATTGGGACAGAACTGAAAGTCAAAGCAAAAGTCTACTTTTGCGACTTACGGTTCTAAACCGAGGCTTAACTGAAAATTGTCGGGTTGAACACGCTTAGACATGTTCTTATATTAATTACCAAGTTATACAAGTGATAAAACAGGTTTCATGGCTTCTACATTGCTAATTATGCGTTTTTTTGGAAATTAGCTTTCTGTTGACTTTTTACAATTAAGTTTGACCCGACAATTGACCTAGTTAGAGTGGGAATCAGATGGTGCCCTTTTAATGGTTTATTACCCACATAATTACCAACTCATAGCTACTTTCGATTCGAGAATTGACTGGACCGTTAGTGATTAATCACTGAGTCAAACCTTAATTACGACGGGTTTGACTTTAGGCCATTAAACTAATAAAACTGAATTTAAAGAGGTTAAGGAAGCTTACAAAGGTCCTAAGCACGACTAATGACCCTTAGGGAATGATCTTGAGCTCCAGGAAATTCCAGAAGTTAAGTTGGAATGGTTTTTGAAAGTGAGCATTTGAACTTGAGAACAAGAACTTCTTATATAGAGACTTTGATGCAACAAGATCATCCCAAATGTCCCTATTGTTGCTATCAGATGATCACAGCTGTCCCTGTTGCATGAAATCCCATTTGCACAGCCCCTGGTATCAGTTTCCATGCGTATAAGTCGGTTAAACAGGCTGAACAGACACCTGCCATGCATTTTGGATGCTGGTGGTTTTCAGGCGGCCCACGTAAGAGACCAGTAAGGTCTTACGCGGCCGGTATGAGGCCCAGATCCAGTTAAAAAAGGTTTCAGAAATTGCACATTTGGTCCCTGGTCCTTTTTATAGTGGTTTTAACTTGTTTTATTGCACTTTTAACCCTCTAACTTGACTTTTAAGGACTCCAAATCATAAACAAACTTTGTTAAGTCCCCGGTTAGTTTTATGATCACCCGAAAGTCTTAAATTGCATCGTTGACGCTTTTAACCCCTCACTTACGAATGTTAGCGTATCTTTCTCATACGATATCGAAACCTTGTGAAATTTTTATCACTTATTTTAGTGGACATAATTAATCGTTACAAAGCTTCGGGTTTGGTAAAAGGTCACTCAGAGGTATAAATTAAACATGTTGACACTTTTAACCCTTACGGTTTGTAAATTTTCACTTTCTTCCACAAACGGCTTCATACGATTCATAATTCATTCGTTTAAGGGTATAAATATCGTGTAGGGTTGTTGAAAGGTATAATTATCCAATGTTGACACTTTGAATCCTTTTACACACATACTTTCTTTGTTTGTCAACCTTAGTCCCTCATATTCAATCCATTACACGTTTAGTGCTCATGACACGTGTCTTTATTATATTGGTCGTGATTTTACGAGGTGTTACACGGATTGCCTGGGTTCACCGGATTCAGAGTTGTCGGAGTCGGAGAAGGAGGAGTCGGTGAAGGCGAGCTCAGGCAGGGGAGATGAATCGATGGAAAATGAAGGGGGCGACGTATCGGTTTCCAATAAAGTTGGGAAAAAACAAAAAGGTACTTTTTTGGGGATGGGGAATCTGCATTAAATTCTAATTCGGTGGTGTCTTCTTCTTTTATTAATCATGGATGTGGGGTTTTCCATAAAGAAGTTAATAAGAAAAGTAATGCCTGTGGGCCCAAAACTTTTAAGAGAATGAAGGGTAAAAATTGCTCTTCTTCATTGGGCTCCCCTGTTTAACCTAGGCCCAAAAAGAGACTAAGAGCCCAGCTGGAGAAAGAAGACCTGTTCGGTCTGGATGAGCTAATTAAGAAGGGTCCCTACTCCTTTCAGCAATAGGAGACGATGAAGGATCCAACTACTGGGGAGACGGCCAACTTGGAGAAGGAGGCTTCCCTGGTTCTAAATCGTAGGGTCTCCTCATCTCCGGGGCAGTCAACATTTGAGGTAGACCCGAATCCAGTGGTGGAGGATCAGAACGAAGAAGTGTTCTCAGGTTTCAAGTTGGTTGAAGAAGTGGCAGCCACTGGGAAATTGAGGGCTTTGCTAGGCGTTGATCTCCAGAACTCAGAGAAGCAGATTCTATCGAAGGTGAAGGTATTAATGGCTTTTTATCATGAATTTTATCTCTTTGAATGTGAGAGGTTTGGGGGGGGGGGGGATAGTAAGGCGAGATGGCTGAGAGATCTTCGGTCGAAATTTGATGTTAATTTTTTCGCCATTCAAGAATCTATAGTGTCGGTTGTGGATGATATCTACCATGCAAAAATCTGGGGGGGGGGGATAGCGGTTTCCAATCGGAGTTTGTGGGATCTACGGGACAGTCGGGGGTTTAGTTTGCTTATGGGATCCGTCTGTTTTTATGGCTAATGGATGTGTTAAAAATAGGAACTTCCTGGTGGTTAGTGGGTGTTTAAAGGGTTGTGGGTCTCAGTTAAGTATTATCAACGTCTATGCGCCGCAAGGTATTTCTGCTAAAAAGGCTCTTTGGGATCATCTGGAGGGGGTTGTGGCGGGGATTTATGGTCTTTTTGTTTTAGTCAGAGATTTCAACGCGGTCAGATTCCCGGAGGAACGTAAAAACTCCATGTTCAAACCACGGTGTGCGAGCAATTTCAATTCTTTTATTTTCAACGCAGGCCTTCTGGAGTATAAGATGCATGACAGGAAATTTACGAGATGGGTGGATTATGGGAAGAAAATGAGTAAGATCGATAGGTATTTGGTCAGCGCTGATTTTTTTAGCAAATAGCCTGTCGCTTGTCTTCGAGCTCTTCCAAATCTTTTTTCTGATCACAGCCCTTTATTGTTATCTACTAAGAACTCCAACTTTGGCCCTAAGCCTTTTCGAGTCTTTAACTCGTGGCTTGGTCAGGTTGGCTTTGAGGAGGTGGTTTCCAATGCGGCTGAGGTGTTCAATGGGAGTGGGCCTCCAGACATCATGTTATGTAATAAACTCAGGTTTATTAGAAGTCGTATCAAGGTGTGGAGAGACGAATTAAAGGAAAAAGAGGATGGTGAGATCTCTTTGGCTAGGTCTGAGTTAGAAGATTTTGAGAGGGTTATGGTGGAGAGGGAGCTGGGAGAGGAGGAGGAATGGGCCATGTCAGAAACAAAGAAAATTATAAAAGAGTATGAATAAAATAAAACGAAGGATATGAAACAACGCTCGCGGGATAGATGGATCAGGGATGGGGATGAGAACTCTAAATATTTCCACTCTATTGTTAACTGCAAGAAGGCTAAGAACGGGATCCTTGGGTTGAATATCGATGGCGTTTGGTGCGACAAGCCTAACCGGATCAACAAGTTTGTCTTTAAGTTTTTCAGGGACACATTCAAAGAAGAAGCTGATGACAGACCTAGGTTCGGGATGGATAGTATAAATACTCTTTCGGCTGGAGACGGAGCTTTTTTAACTGAGGTATTCAGTCGAGACGAAATTAAGAGGGTTGTTTTTTAGTGCGGGGCGGACAGGGCTCCAGCCCATACGGTTTCAACTTCAGGTTTTTTAAGCATTTTTGGAGGTTATTCGAGTCTGATTTCGAAAAAATTTTGGAGGAGTTTTTTTTTTATCTCGGGCATGATCAATCATGGATGTGCAGGCTCTTTTATCGTGCTTATCCCTAAAAATAAAGACCCTGCCGGTTTGGGAGACTATCGGCCGATCAGCTTGGTAGGGGGTATCAATAAGGTCATTTCTAAGATTCTAGCTAACAGAATGAAACAGGTCCTAGGGAGCGTTATCTCGGAATCGCAATCTGCTTTCTTGAAGCGAAGTCACCGGGTTGCGTTTATAAGATTCACAAAAGCTAGATGATTCCAGCGAGGCGCAACCAATGAACAACCATTTATATCTTGAACACAGAAGGTGCTCCGACTTTATAACCAACAAAAGGACCGAAACGTAACGAGTCGGGACAAACTCTGGCGTGATACGAGTCGTGACTCCACCACAGTCGTGAGCCCAAACTTGAGCCGAACCACGACTTGAACTGAACAACCTGACTTTGAATCATCTCGAACCAAACCAAACCGAAGCACCCTAAGGTTGACCCAAGTCGGACCGTGCCGCAAAACCCGACCCGAAACAGATCTGCTGGAACATAATCACCATCGCCGGGACTCCGTTGAGACACTGACGCCGCCATCGCCGTGCACCGCCGGCACCTCGCCGGCTCCTCTTTCTTTCTCTCTATCTTTGCACCGGTAAATCGTTCCACCGCCGCCGCTCACGGTGGCGCTGTCCATCACCGTCGGGGTGAACCGCCTGCCAGCAGTTGCCGGTTCTTTGGTCAGAGGGAGCAGGAAGGTGACGGGTGTATAAGGTGGTGGGCTTTGTGTGTGTATTTGATTGAGTTGTAGTGATTTCAAACGAAAAGAAATGGGGAGAAGGTCTTAAAGAAGAGGGATATGGGATGGAAAAGAAAGAGCACATGTGTGTGCGTGTGTTGATATGTGGTTTCAAAAAAAAAGTTAGTATAAGGTTTAACTACCAAATTATACTAGGGTTTCCTTGTTTTAAGTGGGCTTGGGCCCAGGCCCACAAGCCCAATTTTGTGTTTAAGTGGCCTGTAATTCCTACGTAACCCGTTATCAAAAATCTGAACTCTCCATAACGTCGTAAATTATAATTTTTGATTTAAAAATATATAAAATAGTGGCGGTAGTCGTTGATGTCGCGTAAAAATGCATCATTTGACGTTTTTATTCCGTTTTTCGATCTTATTTTCTAAAAATAGAAAACGAACTTGAATTTTCTAAAAATATGAAAATACGAAAATACGAGGCGTTAAAGTCTCCCCTACTTTAGGAAATTTCGTCCCGAAATTTATTCAAGATGAAACCTTGGGGAAAGATGGCATTTTCGAAGTGTGTTTTGGGTAACCGAGAAATAGGTGGTGTGTGATCAAAGTTTGTATTCAATGAGGTATGGGGAAACACCAAATTTCTCGTGGCACGTTTTTTACGAAAGTTTGGTAATATGATTGGAACACTTATATATAGGAAGTACCGGCGGCGTATACACCAAGTTCATACCATGTTATGTCCGTTTCGTTATTCGGTGTCATGTTACGTTCCGTGTCATGGTACACAGTTGAACCTACTATGGTTTTCATGCGCCTACCAACATAATCTCGTATTCTTCCATGATTATTTTGGTTTGTGCATGGTCCGCATAGTTTGTACTAGTTGTGTACGGGTCAGGGTATGTTAACGTATTACGACTGATAATGATAGCGTAGAGATTTTTAAGTATGCATGCATGATTGTAGTTAACTATGAGAGTATAGAGTTTAAGTATGGGTATGGTTAAAGTCTTTGAATAGTCCACACGAGATATTTAGTTAACTAGTTTAACGCATTACTGGCGTGTGATCTCACTGGTCAAACCATCATGTCCGCAAGTATGTATGAATGTCTTAACATGACCGTAAGTCTATGCGGCAGGCGTTACTCCTATAGCACTACACAAGCGCTATATATGTTAAGGTGAGGCTTCATCCGAAGTTAATGACAAAATGTCAACCCAATGTTTAACGCAAGCGGCATCTAATCATAGCACATGTCATCATTTCGTTGCTATGAAAAGATCCGTAAAAGTTTAACTTAACATAACCCCAAGTCCATGAGGCGGTGCGCTACTCCTATAGTGCTTCACAAGCACTATATATGTTAAGGTGAGGCTTGAACAAATCGAACCAACGTGTCCGCTAGTATCATATCTATAGCACATGTCATCATTTTGTTGCTATAAAGACCGTAAAAGTTTAACTTAACGTAACCACAAATCCATGTGGCGGTGTGCTACTCCTATAGTGCTTCAAAAGCACTATATACGTTAAGGTGTGGCTTCTTACGAAGCGAATGACCAGTTCATCACATAAAGAATGTCCAGTAATCCCGAATCAAGTATAACGTATCAGTATGCGTGTGTTAATTTATTGTGTAAAAATGATGATTAGGTAACAAGTATTAAATTGCATAAAAGTTAAGTTAATATAAAAGAGAGGCTTGATAAGTATTGGAGTGCTTCGGGTTTAGAAACTTCGACTATTCCAAAGTGAATTGCAAGTCCTTCCGAATTAGGGAGGCATGTTTTGGCCTAATAGGTATAATACTCTCGTCGCCAGGCGATTAATGGTATTTTACCCTTCCGGTTAGTACATGTCCCTAATTTGATTGAAAATACGAAACTTTGTCGAGATTGAAAATCGTAGAGCAGGACCTGTCACCAAGGTGTGGATATCAATCCTAGGTTGACAATTTCGTCCCCAAAATGTGGTTTACTGAATGAAACAAGATAAAATCTCGACTCGTTAATAAGGAACCACTAGAGTATGAAATGGAAATTCCCATCAAGATACGGATATCACTCCTGACGTAATGGTGAAATTTCGTGCAAAATAACATGACGAATGGATTGAAATTCGTCACCAAAGGCTGGAATCACCCCTATTTTGATGAGTCATTTCGATTGCAGAATATGAGTGTCTTCAAGTATGTATTATGAAAAAAAAAATGTCTTAGAAAAGACGCATCGTTTATTTAGACAAAAGGAGAGATAAAAGCAAATAGGAAGAATTACATATTAAGCAAGAATCGGGAATGGTCGAGTTTTGGTACTTAAACTATAGACTAGGTCGAATATGGCAATTCTACCTAATTCCATATAGTTATGGCTCTGATACCAATCTTTCACACCCCAACCGATGGCGGAAACATCGGAGTGAGATGAAAACTAGATTGCAAGAGGCTTCATAACGTTATTTGTGTCAAGTATTTAATAAATTACTTTTTACACTGCTTGAACTAGAATATAACAAATTCGAATTTACGCCGAGCATAAAAAGAAATAAAAATTCTTTTCATTAATGACGGTTTAATACAAAGTTTGGAAACAAAATACAACATGTTTGAAAACAAGGTACGATACAGCAAGTATTAAAGTTTAAGTGCGTTTCTAGGCGATCCTACCAGATTCCTTTCATCATCAATCCTGGAACATGTAATTAAAGCACAGATCAATATAAAAGTATTGGCGAGCATACAAGTTTGAATAAAAGTATAAGTACGAAAGTTTGTTTCAATCCAACATGGCAACTTGTATTCACGTCCTAACTAGCATACATAGACAATCTATACATAACGAATACGAACGTACTAAACTAGCATACATAGACAATCTATACATAACGAATAGCATGGATACACAATTCAAAAGTTGACATGCATAAACAATCTAAACACATCAAATGGCATGGAAATACAAGTTGAAGCTATCATGCATAAGCCTCCTAAGTATAACGAGTAACGTGTTCGTTGGAATGCACAATTGCGTATGTTTGATTGTACAAAGTGGATTTGTTAATTAATACATGTTACACCCAAAAGTGCATAAAGCGTAAAAAGGGGTCGAGCATGCTCACAGTTTTGCGTAGTTAAACACTAAACCACGGACTGATTAGATGAGAGTCGGTACACCGAAGTCACCGGGTTGCGTTAATAAGATTCACAAAAGCTAGATGATTCCAGCGAGGCGCAACCAATGAACAACCATTTATATCTTGAACACAGAAGGTGCTCCGACTTTAATAACCAACAAAAGGACCGAAACGTAACGAGTCGGGACAAACTCCGGCGTGATACGAGTTGAAACGAGTCGTGACTCCACCACAGTCGTGAACCTGAACTTGAGCCGAACCCCGACTTGAACTGAACAACCTGACTTTGAATCAACTCGAACCAAACCAAACCGAAGCACCCTAAGGTTGACCCAAGTTGGACTGTGCCGCAAAACTCGACCCGAAAGAGATCTTCTGGAACATAATCACCACCGCCGGGACTCCGTCGAGACACTGCCGCTGCTGCAGACGGCTGACGTCGTCGTCGTCATGCACCGCCGGCTCCTCTTTCTTTCTCTCTATCTTTGCACCGGAAAATCGTTCCACCGCCGCCGTCACCGTCGAGGTGAACCGCCTGCCAGCAGTTTCTGGTTCTTTGGTGAGAGGGAGCAGGAAGGTGATGTGTGTATAAGGTAGTGGGCTTTGTGTGTGTATTTGATTGAGTTGTAGAGATTTCAAACGAAAAGAAATGGGGAGAAGGTCTTGAGGAAGAGGGATATGGGAGGGAAAAGAAAGAGCACATGTGTGTGCGTGTGTTGATCTGTGGTTTCAAAAAAAAAAAGTTAGTATAAGGTTTAACTACCAATTTATACTAGGGTTTCCTTGTTTTAAGTGGGCATGGGCTTGGGCCCAAGGCCCACAAGCCCAATTTTGTGTTTAAGTGGCCCGTAATTCCTGCGTGACCCGTTATCAAAAATCCGAACTCTCCGTAACGTCGTAAATTATAATTTTTGATTTAAAAATATATAAAATAGTGTCGGTAGTCGTTGATGTCGCGTAAAAATGCATCATTTGACGTTTTTATTCCGTTTTTCGATCTGATTTTCTAAAAATAAAAAAACGAGCTTGAATTTTCTAAAAATATGAAAATACGAAAATACGAGGCATTACAGTCTCCCCTACTTTAGGAAATTTCGTCCCGAAATTTATTCAAGATGAAACCTTGGGGAAAGATGGCATTTTCGAAGTGTGTTTTGGGTAACCGAGAAATAGGTGGTGTGTGATCAAAGTTTGTATTCAATGAGGTATGGGGAAACGCCGAATTTCTCATGGCACGTTTTTTACGAAAGTTTGGTAATATGGTTGGAACACTTATATATAGGAAGTACCGGCGGCGTATCCACCATGTTCATACCATGTTATGTCCGTTTCGTTATTCGGTGTCATGTTACGTTCCGTGTCATGGTACACAGTTGAACCTACTATGGTTTTCATGCGCCTACCAACATAATCTAGTATGCATCCATGATTATTTTGGTTTGTGCATGGTCCGCATAGTTTGTACTAGTTGTGTACAGGGTATGTTAACGTATTACGAGTGATAATAATAGCATAGAGATTTTTAAGTATGCATGCATGATTGTAGTTAAGTATGAGAGTATAGAGTTTAAGTATGGGTATGATTAAAGTATTTGAATAGTCCACATGAGATATTTAGTTAACTAGTTTAACGCATTACTGGCATGTGATCTCACTGGTCAAACCATCATGTCCGCAAGTATGTATGAATGTCTTAACATGACCGCAAGTCTATGCGGCGGGCGTTACTCCTATAGCGCTACACAAGCGCTATATATGTTAAGGTGAGGCTTCATCCGAAGTTAATGACAAAATGTCAACCCAACGTTTAACGCAGGCGTCATCTAATCATAGCACATGTCATCATTTCGTTGCTATGAAAAGATCCGTAAAAGTTTAACTTAACATAACCCCAAGTCCATGAGGCGGTGCGCTACTCCTATAGTGCTTCACAAGCACTATATATGTTAAGGTGAGGCTCGAACAAATCGAACCAACGTGTCCGCTAGTATCATCTCTATAGCACATGTCATCATTTTTTTGCTACAAAGACCGTAAAAGTTTAACTTAACGTAACCACAAATCCATGTGGCGGTGCGCTACTCCTATAGTGCTTCACAAGCACTATATACGTTAAGGTGTGGCTTCTTACGAAGCTAATAACCAGTTCATCACATAAAGAATGTCCAGTAATCCCGAATCAAGTATAACGTATCAGTATGCGTGTGTTAATTTATTGTGTAAAAACGATGATTAGGTAACAAGTATTAAATCGCATAAAAGTTAAGTTAATATAAAAGAGAGGCTTGATAAGTATTGGAGTGCTTCAGGTTTAGAAGCTTCGACTATTCCAAAGTGAATCGCAAGTCCTTCTGAATTAGGGTGGCATGTTTTGGCCTAATAGGTATAATACTCTCGTCGCCAGATGATTAACGGTATTTTACCCTTCCGGTTAGTACATGTCCCTAATTTGATTGAAAATACGAAACTTTGACGAGATTGAAAATCGTAGAGTGGGACCAGTCACCAAGGTGTGGATATCAATCCTAGCTTGACAATTTCGTCCCCAAAATGTGGTTTACTGAATGAAACAAGATAAAATCTCGACTCGTTAATAAGGAACCACTAGAATATGAAATGGAAATTCCCATCAACATACGGATATCACTCCTGACATAATGGTGAAATTTCATGCAAAATAACATGACGAATGGATTGAAATTCGTCACCAAAGGCGGGAATCACCCCTATTTTGATGAGCCATTTCGATTGCGGAATATGAGTGTCTTCAAGTATGTATTATGTAAAATGTCTTAGAAAATACGCATCGTTTATTTAGACAAAAGGAGAGGAAGAAGCAAATAGGAAGAATTACATACTAAGCAAGAATCGGGAATGGTCGAGTTTTGGTACTTAGACTATAGACTAGGTCGAACATGGCAATTCTACCTAATTCCCTATAGTTATGGCTCTGATACCAATCTGTCACACCCCAACTGATGGCGGAAACATCGGAGTGAGACGAAAACTAGATTGCAAGAGGCTTCATAACGTTATTTGTGTCAAGTATTTAATAAATTACTTTTTACACTGCTTGAACTAGAATATAACAAATTCGAATTTATGCCGAGCATAAAAAGAAATAAAATTTCTTTTCATTAATGACGGTTTAATACAAAGTCCGGAAACAAAATACAACATGTTTGAAAACAAGGTACGATACAGCAAGTATTAAAGTTTAAGTGTGTTTCTAGGCGATCCTACCAGATTCCTTTCATCATCAATCCTGCAACATGTGATTAAAGCATAGATCAATACAAAAGTATTGGCGAGCATACAAGTTTGAATAAAAGTATACGTACGAAAGTTTGTTTCAATCCAACATGGCAACTTGTATTCACGTCCTAACTAGCATACATAGACAATCTATACATAACGAATAGGAACGTCCTAAACTAGCATACATAGACAATCTATACATAACGAATAGCATGGATACACAATTCAAAAGTTGACATGCATAAACAATCTAAACACATCAAATGGCATGGAAATACAAGTTGAAGCTATCATGCATAAGCCTCCTAAGTATAACGAGTAACATGTTCGTTGGAATGCACAATTGCGTATGTTTGATTGTACAAAGTGGATTTGTTAATTAATACATGTTACACCCAAAAGTGCATAAAGCGTAAAAATGGGTCGAGTATGCTCACAGTTTTGCGTAGTTAAACACTAAACCACGGACTGATTAGATGAGAGCCGGTACACCGAAGTCACCGGGTTGCGTTTATAAGATTCACAAAAGCTAGATGATTCCAGCGAGGCGCAACCAATGAACAACCATTTATATCTTGAACACAGAAGGTGCTCCGACTTTAATAACCAACAAAAGGACCGAAACGTAACGAGTCGGGACAAACTCCAGCGTGATACGAGTTGAAACGAGTCGTGACTCCACCACAGTCGTGAACCCGAACTTGAGCCGAACCCCGACTTGAACTGAACAACCTGACTTTGAATCATCTTGAACCAAACCAAACCGAAGCACCCTAAGGTTGACCCAAGTCGGACCGTGCCGCAAAACCCGACCCGAAACAGATCTTCTGGAACATAATCACCACCGCCGGGACTCCGTCTAGACACTGCCGCCGCTGCAGACGGCTGATGCCGCCGTCGCCGTGCACCGCCGGCTCCTCTTTCTTTCTCTCTATCTTTGCACCGGTAAATCGTTCCACTGCCGCCGCTCACGGCGGCGCTGTCCATCACCATCAAGGTGAACCGCCTGCCAGCAGTTGCCGGTTCTTTGGTGAGAGGGAGCAGGAAGGTGACGGGTGTATAAGGTGGTGGGCTTTGTGTGTGTATTTGATTGAGTTGCAGAGATTTCAAACGAAAAGAAATGGGGAGAAGGTCTTGAGGAAGAGGGATATGGGAGGGAAAAGAAAGAGCACATGTGTGTGCGTGTGTTGATCTGTGGTTTCAAAAAAAAAAGTTAGTATAAGGTTTAACTACCAATTTATACTAGGGTTTCCTTGTTTTAAGTGGGCTTGGGCCCAAGGCCCACAAGCCCAATTTTGTGTTTAAGTGGCCCGTAATTCCTACGTGACCCGTTATCAAAAATCCGAACTCTCCGTAACGTCGTAAATTATAATTTTTGATTTAAAAATATATAAAATAGTGTCGGTAGTCGTTGATATCGCGTAAAAATGCATCATTTGACGTTTTTATTCCGTTTTTCGATCAGATTTTCTAAAAATAGAAAACGAACTTGAATTTTCTAAAAATATGAAAATACGAAAATACAAGGCATTACAGTCATGGAGGCACTTTCTTATTTAATCGACAAAGCGGTGAGGATTGGTATTTTTAAGGGGATCTCTTTGCCTAATGGCGGGCCGTGTGTCTCCAATCTCTTTTATGCCGATGATGCTATTATAATGGGTGAGTGGTCCATCGACAATGTGCAAACCGTGATTCGGATTTTGAGATGCTTCCACATTTGCTCGGGTTTGAAGATGAACGTCAAGAAGTCTAATATTTACGGTATAGGGGTTGATCGTAATGAAGTGGACCTTGTGGCGGATTCTATTGGGTGTAAAGCTGATGTTTTTTCTTTCAAATACTTAGGGATTACAGTGGGAGCAAACATGAACATGATTTGTAATTGGAGGCCGATGTTTGAAGTTTTTGAATCTAGGTTGTCTTTGTGGAAGGCGTCGGTTCTGTCCTTAGGAGGAAGAATGACCCTTATTAAAGCGGTTCTGGAGAGTCTCCGAATTATTCTCTCTCTAAAAGGCCCCGGAACGTGTTATAAAAGACCTAGAAAAGTTAATTAGAAGGTTTCTTTGGGGAGGTTCTAGCGATGACAACGAACTTCATTGGGTTGCGTGGGATCGGGTGGTCTCGCCGGTTCGGGTCGGGGGGCTAGGCTTGTGTAGTCTCGGCATCATCAATAAAGCTCTTCTTGCCAAGTGGGGTTGGAGGTTCAAGAATGAGAGTAATAGTTTTTGGGTTAAGGTGATCAACGCTATTCATCGTCATAGGTTGTGTTGGGATTTCATGCCGATCCGGTCCTCTCTCAACGGGGTTTGGCGAAATATTTATAAGGTTTGTTCGAATCAGTTAGTGGATAACATCTCTCTAAAAAGTTTAATGTGTGGTGAGGTTGGAGATGGGCGGGATATTTTGTTTTGGTTGGACCCATGGCTGCTGCCGAAACCTTTGAAAGAGGAGTTACTGAACCTGTTTCAGCTGGAATCAAACAAGAAATGCAAGGTTAGGGATCGGATTGTGAGACCTATGTCAAACTCATGCGGGAAATGGGAGTGGAGGTCTGAACCAGATTCTAATGTGGAGCTAGCCGAATGGAGTTATTTATGTAATTTGCTTCTTCCTATCTTCTTATCGGATCGTAAAGACGGGTGGAAGTGGCTGGGTACCGGTTCGGAGGGCTTCTCGGTTGGTGCGGTTAAGAGGATGTTCGAGTTAAATAAGGATTTTAGTTCTCGGTTCGTTTGGGAGTGGTGTAGATGGTTACCGAAGAGTGCAACCTCTCCGCGTGGAGAGCCGAGCAGGATAGGATCCCGACTAGGGAGACGCTTCAAAGGAGGAACATTTATATTGAAGATGGTAGTTGCCCGCTTTGTAGTATGGGAGTTGAATCGGTGGATAACTTGTTCACCTCGTGTGGGGTTTCGTCGGTTATTTGGCATAAAATTCAAGCTTGGTGTAAGACTTCTAATTTATTTGTCTTCTCGTTCCGTGATGTTTTGGAGGTGCATAATTGGGTCGGCTTGGATGGTCAGAGGAAGGAAGTGTTCTACGGAATCGCCATTCTTACCTGCTGGAGTATATGGAAAGCTATGAATAATCTGGTTTTTGTGGGGAAGCCTTTCAACATCAACGATGTTTTTAGTGAAATTAGGTCTTTGGGTTTTGTATGGTATAAAAATAGATCGAAAAATAAAAGTATCTCATAGGAGGATTAGTGTAAATTTGTAAATATGTAATCGGGGGTGGCCGCTCGGTTTCGAGTGATTCTGTTGCTTTAATGAAGTTTTCCTTTAAAAAAATGTTAGGGAATTTTGGGCAAGACAAGTAATTGACTTAGATTGGGTCAACGCCATGTGGACAGTCTTTCAGTAAACTAAATTCGATTAAGAATCAGAACTATATGGTATAAGGTTATTCTGAACATTTCCATTTAATGAATGTTTATACCCCCCCAAGATTTGGCTGCTAACATCATTGAAATAGAGTTTAAGCGTTCCTCTGGGAACCTAAGGTCATCTTTTTCATTCAGGGTTTGGACTTGGATATGTTGCAACGTATTAAGTCAAGTGTCAGCAATCGCCAATGAGCTAGTGGTGGAGTGGTAAAGAAAAGACCTGATGTTCCAAGTGACCCAGGTTCAATTCCTGCCCCCAGCATTAGTTTCTTCGGCACCTGGTGATGATGGGAGACTAGGCAAGTAGGCGGCGATCGCTAGTTCGATCCTTGAACTGAGCGGGTTTTATCTCACCGCACTGTCGTGCCTCGGGGCGAGTGTTCACGGGCTTCGGCCCTAGGTGAGGGTTTTCCCCGGTTCGGAAGGCGAGCGTATGCCGATGTGGTGAATTTCGCCAGTAACCCATTTGGTGGATTCGTTGGCCGTTCAAAAAAAAAAAGTGTCAGCAATCATGTGTTGCTAAATGCTAAATTCAGATAACTTTTGATCAAAAAACAATCAGGTTTGAGTACAAGAGACAAAGAAGTAATCAACCTATATTTACATATTAATACTTGTAGCATTGGCATCTCAGTTTAGTAAAACGAACTACAAACCAATCGTATCTAGAAAAAAAGATTCTGATAACTAGTGTATCTCCACCCGTGTATACGAAGAATCATCTCCAGGTTGATCTATCTTCATCACCACCCGTTGGTAAAGAAACCTTACTGACAGCAAATGCATCTGGTCGGCGCATGTTTGGGTGTTTAGGTGGACGCGATTCCTGTAAATTATAAACAACTCAAAACACTTAGAGCTCGATACTTGATTTGACTTCAACGCAAAGGAGTGAGATACTTACTTTGCGGAAAGGGAAGTCATCCGCCTCGAGCATGTGTACAATTTGGCTCATTTTTGGACGCTTACTTGCATCCATATCTATACACCGAAGGCACACTAATAAGACTCGTTTTAAAGCTCTTGAAGAAGGTCGTTCAACGATCTTCGGGTCTAGTAACTCCTCACCAAGTCGACTTGCCACCATTCCTCTAAACCAGTCAACCAGGTTCATCTAAAAATAACAAAAAAAAAATTGAAGAAAAATATTGATGGAAATTTTGAGTCATACAAGTGAGGTAAAAGAAGGTAAATTTGTTAAATTACCTCTCCAGGTGGTCTGGAGTAATCAACCGGACTCCTTCCGGTAACAATTTCCATAAGTAAAACTCCAAAGCTGTAGACATCACTTCCCTCATTGAGCATCCCAGTGCTTGCATAGTCAGGTGACACATATCTACAAATATCACTGAAGGTAAGAATCTTGTTTCCGGTCTCAAACTTTTTCTTATAACCGTGCTAACCAATGGGGCCATGCAGGTAGGCGGCCTTCAAGTAGTTAAAGGTAGAAACCAGTGGAAGTTGGATTCAAACTCGAGATGATAAAACTTTCGTTCAAATTGAAGAGGCGAAAATAAAAACTAACCCAAATGTTCCCATTACACGTGTTGTCACGAAGGTTTTTTCAGATTCAAGTAACTTGGCGAGTCCAAAATCAGCTACTTTTGCATTCCATTTCTTATCCAGAAGAATATTGCTTGATTTAATATCACGGTGAACAACTTTTGGTTCCAAGCCTTCGTGTAAATATGCCAATCTAAACAGAAAACGAATTAATGGGTCAAAGGATCGAAATTTGTCATAATACAATATGGGTAGGTTGAGTTCAGTCATCTCCCTTGCATAATAATACAATATGGGTAGCTTGAGTTCAGTTATCTCTTAACGGATTAATGGGTCAAAGGATCGAAATTTGTCTTTTATGCAAAAAGAAAAAAAAACATATACTAATATTGTAATAAAACAGTTTTTGTCATCATATGTTATGCACAAACAGTTTATAAAAAATAAGTGACAAAAACTGGCAAAAAATTGTTTCGGCTTTCGGGTCATCGTGACTTGTTTCACCCTTGACCACGATGACTTGTTTGAACCAACCCTTTTAATTTACCAAACCCACACATTTTGTCACCTGGATGTCGTTTATGGATCAAGACTGTATAATGAACGAAAACCACCGCCCTATGTAAGATCAAGGAAAAGAAAAAAGAAGACAAGCATACCCTTTTGCAGTCCCGACAGCAATCTTCATGCGGATGTCCCAAGTTAGAGCACTGGTAGGTCCTACATCTCCATGCAACCATTGTTCCAAATTCCCATTGTCAATGTACTCATACACAAGCATCCTGTATTGAGGGGGGTTTGCAATGTTTAGGCGGACAAAAAAGTTGGTTCGGTTTTAGATGTATTATTTTAAATCCAAAACCAAACCAAAATCAAATTTACATATAGGAATATAAATATATTGCATTATAGAATGTTCATAATCATAATAATGGAGAAACAAAAAACACCAAGAATACCTCTTAGCACCTTCTGCACAAAATCCAATTAAACCAACAAGGTTTTTATGCCTTACTTTGCCAATGGCTTCAACCTCGACTTTGAATTCCTTCTCCGCCTGCCCCCTACACATTCAATCCATATTTATTTGGTCAACAGAGGTGGCGGGTCGGGTCAAAATAACAACTCAAAATGGATCAGTCATTTAGTTAAGTGTTCGGTTTGATGTAGAACGCTTTTCGTCATTATGAAGTTCGCAGATAATCAGTTAATATTTTCATTTCTTTAGAAGGCTCCTAATGCTAATCTACTCATATTATCCACCTATAAACCTTGCACGATTTGAACCTCCGCCTTAGATAAAGTGAAGACACGTTACCGCCACACCATGTCCCTTAATATTTTAAATACGACTACAAGACTATAATATTAAAATAGTAGTTACTTCGTTTGAATAAAACAATTCTAAACTGACATTGATGTTCACGAGACTACTAATTACTCACGGAATTCTGCTTAGCCAATAAATTAATCATATATATCCTAATTCAAATGTGGACCGTGAAATGAGTGAGTACTATATCTCATTTAATAAAGAAAGGGTCTGACTCATGTCAATATCTCATATTTAAATGAGATATAGTACATGAGTTGAATTTGATTCACTGTCATCTCTTGTGAGGAGATCAAGGTTAAATTTGGTTCTCGACCTTTGTAAGTTTGAGGACTAGCGTCTTGCTAGTGTTATTTAATAAAATTTTATGTCGGCCGTTCAAAAAAAAAGTTGTTCACAAAAAAAACAGAAAGAAAAAAAACCCTATTAGGTGCATATAACTTATTACTCTTCGGAGACCCTGTTTTATGGTCTTAAGGTGCATATAACCAATGACCAATCATGCTACCTCATTTTTCCTATAGACTTCCCTAGACTCCCTAGAAAGAGCAGGGTGGAGTTTCCTCTTCTTCCATAGCCTACTTTTCTAAAATAATTAAAAAAAGAAAAATATTTTGTTGTTTAAAACTTGATTGGTTGAATCAAGGAGGAGAATAGGAAAAGTTCAAGGAGATTGTAAGGGGTAGGGGCGCTCTACTAGTGATGGATTTTAGTAGAAATGCCCATCACTCACCACACAAACATCTGCCATTGAAAAACAACCGAACATGTGCGCCAGTAAACAACCCACAACGCGTTATGGCTACAACGCGTTTTACTGATCACGCGTGATGGGCAAGGGCGGCGGTGGTGTTCCACGGTAAAAACGCATGGTCATTGAACCACCACGTAGCGCCCCAAGTGGCCTAATGGATGCCGTTCGCTCAGGAACTATTTGGAACACCATGCAACACATAGGGCGTGTTCCATATTGTTACCGTGAAATGCTCGCAAGGACTCCACTTTGTTCAGTCTTATTATACGGTTAAAATTACCTATTAGAACTCGATCCTAAACCACATGTCTACATTCTGTTTATTACATCGTGTAAAACTAATATATCTTTGACTTTTTTGCCATACCAAATTTGATACGGTTATACATCCCATAAGGAAATTTAATATAAATAAATATATTATAATGCAAAAAAAAAAAAAAAATTATCGATTCAATCGAAGTTTTTCTTGAAACGAGAGAGTAATGAAGTAACCCCAATAACTTCCCTCTGCCACCACCACCAGTACCGTCGGCAACGACGTGATCTTAGATCTAAAAGACTAAAACACCCTCTACTCTATTTTCCCATATTAATTTTTCAAAAAAATCCAAATCACCACATTCCTTCACAACCAATTAAACATGCAATTAACAAACATATTTCAAATTTAAACTAATAATAAAAAAACTCACCGATTATCCAAAAGATTCTTCACCGCCACCGACAAACCATCATGCAACACCCCTCTGTACACCACACCATACCCTCCTTCACCGATCACATTCTCCTCACTAAATCTGTTCGTAGCTGTTTCAAGCTCACTCAAACTGAACCACCGACCCCACCCGATATTATTAACATTCTCCGCACGTGCGGAAGAAGACGACGCCCCTTCACTACCACTCGTGCCGGTTCCTGAACCTGAACCGGTACCTAAACCGGAGCATGAATTGTTGCTACCAAAGCTAGTATCATTATGTAGGTTTTTCTCAACAACTTTGATTATTGGTTTACTCTCTTCTCCATCGTCACTATCCAACTCAAACATACTCATCAACGTCTTCACCGCTTTCTCATTCTGATCCGAGCATTTTGTAACAGCGTTAACTGTTTCCGTTGATAGTACGGAGCTGCGGTTGACGTGCATCACACGTCGTCGTTTCGATTTATGTTTGTAAATTAGAAGGAGGATAATTAGCAAGAGCACCGTCGTTAAAGCTGCTACTGTGACTGCGGTGACGACGTAGAGTTTTTGACCTAAAATAGGTGTTTTGGAAGTGAGGGTGTGAACCGGAGAGTGATCGGAGGTGTGGCCGGAAACCGACATTGTTGGTTTTTTTTCCGGCGAGATGAGAAAGAATTTGAAAAAATAATAATATTTATTGTTGTTTGAGGGGAGCATTCAAAGTGAGTATAATGACAAAAGTTAAAGCGTGGCGAGAGTCAAGTGATTACTTTTGATGAGAATGGGTCTGGAGTTTGAAAGTATTACGAAAGAGCCACTGTGCGTGGACTAGAAGGTAATGAGTTGAATGTCACTAGAGTCGGTGTTTGACGCTTTTGACAAGTGTTTGGATCTACTTTAAGATTTGATTTAGTGGGGATAAATGGCTTTCTTGCTTTTGATATTGATTATTAAATCATCTTTTGAAAAACAAATAACGAGTAATTAATATGATTTAAATCCATTTATATAATCACTAAAAGTACGATACTTATTTCAATATATTCTTTCATGATATAGCGTAACTTTTGTATTAATGTAGTGAGTAAACTACCAAAATGGTCTCTTAAGTTTGGTTACTTTTGACACTTTAGTCCAAAACTATAACATTTTGAATTTGGGTCCTTTGGTTTCAATTTTGTTTTCATTTTCATACAAAATCAAAATTTGATCAGATTTTTCAGTTAACATTCAGTTTTATTGTCTTTTTCCCCCTTTTAGTGAAGAGCAAAATGTTCTTTTAACGTTTTATTATAACAAATAAAAAAATCTGACCATTTTACCCTTCATTAAAATGGAGAAAAAAGACAAAAAAGCTGAATGTTAACTGAAAAATCTGGTCAGATTTTGATTTTGGATGGAAATGGCAACAAAATTGAAACCACATGGACCCGATTCAAAATGTTTGAGTTTTGGACTAAAGTAGCAAAAGTGAGCAAACCCTATGGACCATTATAACAGTTTACTCTAATGTAGTTGATTACTTGATTACAAACCTTTTATTAATATTAAATTTAGGTATTAATTGAAAATCTCATAGTTGGACTAACAGGATAGAGTCAAGTGAGTTAAAAGAGATTATAATCAATCAAGTTTTTTAAGTGTTTTACTATAAATCAAATTATTTTTCCTCAAATGTCACCTACTTTTATAATTGTTCAGGTTAAGTTAAAATGATAAAAATAAATGCTAAATAGTAACCAAAATTTATACATATTCTATTTAGGTTATTAAAATAAATGCTAAATAGTAACCAATTCTAAGTGTTTTACTATAAATCAAATTATTTTTCCTCAAATGTCACTTACTTTTATAATTGTTCAGGTTAAATCAAAATGATAAAAATAAATGCTAAATAGTAACCAATATTTATACATATTCTATTTAGGTTATAAAAATAAATGCTAAATGGTAACCAAAATTTATACGTATTCTATCTAGGGGATTAGAATCAAATAAAAATGACAACATAAATAAGAAGGGTAAAAAGTATTCTAGTCTATTGATTTTAGATTTGGAAAAAAAAATGGATGGCCATAAAATCTATTATATATAATAAATGAAAGTTATTTGTGCCACGTGTCAACACCAGAGAGCCCCTAAATGCCATTTTTCCCGCCCAACAGTGCCACTGCTCTTTTCCTTATATAATCTCTCTTCTCATTTCTAATCTTTGTTTACAAACCTTGGGTTCTTTCTCTCTTTATATTCAGGCGATTCAAATTCAAATTTCACAAACCCTGCAAATTATTGAGATAATTCTTTCCATCCAAACCTTAATCTTCTTCAGACGCCACCATAAAATCTTCTTTTGTTCTTCGATTACTTCATCAAAAGGTTTGTTCTTTTTTTAGTTGAAATACTTTCATGATTTCCTCTTATTTACACTAATCCTAATTTCTACTCGTAATCTAATCATATGGTTCCAGGGTTGTTGTCATCAGAGTTGAAATCCGCTTAGCTGCGGAAAAGAGAACTGCCATAAGCTGGTATGTTTGAATATGTTTTGAAATTAGCGTTTTTTTTCTAGATGGTGATGATATGAGTATAACATCTGTTGATTATTGATGTTTGAGTATGTTCAGCCATTATTCTTTCTGAAATTAGAGTTTCATTGGTATTATCTGTTTGTAACAGCAGTGGTTCAGCATCTACAGTGGATTCAACATCAGGTGTTTGCTATTATTGTTTGATGTTGTTTGCTATTATTGACTGATGTTGTTTGCTATTGTTGTTTGATGTTGTTTGCTATTGTTGTTTGCAGTTGAAGATATCTTAATTAAGGTAATAATTGTATTACATCCTGTTGAAAATTAGAATTGATAAATTTAGGGAAAGTGAGGTTGAAAGTTAATAACCCAACAGTGGAGCATTTCATTCTACAGGTTCCATAAATTAAGGGTATTCTCATATAATGATGATGATTGTTCCACGGTTGTTTCCAGTATTATTGTTCCAACATCGTTTAAAGTATGTGTTTTTTGCTACTCTGATTTTCAATTTTGAGTTTTTTTTATTTTGAAGTGATATACTCTAATTCTCGGTTTATATTTCAGTCTAATCACAGTTGTTTGAAATTCATACAATCTGCTGCGGGTTATTATAGGTTTGTATTCAAAGAAGCATAAAGTTTAATTAAACACAAAGAAAGATTATTAAATTTATAGTTTACTTGCTTATGTCTAAATGATGATGATGATTATAATTCACTTGTGCAGAAGATGATGGTGGAGAACCCACAGTAGTTCCTACTAAACGCAAGAAAGGATCTGCTATTGTTGTAAGATAAGATTTTATGTTACTAGAGAGTCTAGAGTAATGGTGTTTCCTACCTTTTTTGTATTAAAAGAAGCATAAAGTTTGTTTTAAAGGAGCTCTTTATGAACAAAGACTGATGAGGCATATCCGCTGTTGAAGACAAGGTCCTGTTAAAGACAACCACTTTATGTACCTAGAGTTTGATTAATCAAAGGAAAACGACTGTTTAGTATCAGCAGTGGTTCAGCATCTACAACGGATTCAAATTTAGTATTTAATTATCAGTGGTTCTTGTGTAACTTTAGTATTTCATTATGAGTTTGTTTCATGTTGTAAGAATCAGTGAATTCTCAGATAATAGATTGCTTTGCCGGATTAGATTATGTGTTAAATTATAGTTCTTTAAGTGATTGTTTCGTTTTCTTGAATTCTATGTAATTTTGTAAAGAAGTACAATAACAAACAGTGGCTTTAACATCTGTTTGCAATTTGGTCAATAGTTAATGGAAACCCCTGTTAGGTTGAACAGTAGATGTTATTAACTTAAACATCTGTTCAGGAAAACGATTGTTTGCACTTTATGTACCTAGAGTTTGATTAATCAAAGGAAAACGACTGTTTAGTATCAGCAGTGGTTCAGCATCTACAACGGATTCAAATTTAGTATTTAATTATCAGTGGTTCTTGTGTAACTTTAGTATTTCATTATGAGTTTGTTTCATGTTGTAAGAATCAGTGAATTCTCAGATAATAGATTGCTTTGCCGGATTAGATTATGTGTTAAATTATAGTTCTTTAAGTGATTGTTTCGTTTTCTTGAATTCTATGTAGTTTTGTAAAGAAGTACAATAACAAACAGTGGCTTTAACATCTGTTTGCAATTTGGTCAATAGTTAATGGAAACCCCTGTTAGGTTGAACAGTAGATGTTATTAACTTAAACATCTGTTCAGGAAAACCACTGTTTGCACTTTATGTACCTAGAGTTTGATTAATCAAAGGAAAACGACTGTTTAGTATCAGCAGTGGTTCAGCATCTACAACGGATTCAAATTTAGTATTTAATTATCAGTGGTTCTTATGTAACTTTAGTATTTCATTATGAGTTTGTTTCATGTTGTAAGAATCAGTGAATTCTCAGATAATAGATTGCTTTGCCGGATTAGATTATGTGTTAAATTATAGTTCTTTAAGTGATTGTTTCGTTTTCTTGAATTCTATGTAATTTTGTAAAGAAGTACAATAACAAACAGTGGTTTTAACATCATGACAATGACAGTTGCTTTCAAATCATCATCAGTAATTACTGATAATATCAGTAATTACATGCAAAATGTGAATTTCAAACTCACGGTTTAAAAATTAGAAAAGTCATCATGACAATGACAGTTGCTTTCAAATCATCATCAGTAATTACTGATAATATCAGTAATTACAGAAAAGTCATAATGACAATTGACGTTCTTTATCTACTGATAGGAAAAAATAGCCACTGGTCACTTTTTTATTCTTGACATCCATTGATATTTACCATCGATGGTGTTAATTAGTGATATATTGAAATTATCAAATAAAAACTAGAATTAAAATGAAATTACCATTTTACCTAATCGTTACATTGCAATGAGATAAGAGTTCCTCCAATATTGTTTTCCTGATGAAATTTAATGTTAAATTAAAAAAAAATACTTGATGGGTATTTGTTGCAAATCAAATCACTAATTAATGGTAATTTCTTCAGCTTTGGACTTTTAAAATATGCAAAATATGAATTTCAAATTAAATTTATGCAAGATGGTAATTTAGAATTGACGTTCTCTTTTTTTTTCCCTACTGGGCATATGATTAGTAATATTTATTTACTTTAATAAGGAGGGATATAAAGATATACTCTGCTTACCTTTCAGTTCCCAATAAACATCATCACAATTGCGGTCAAATCACATCAGTAATTACTAATAATATCAGTAATTTTGAAATTCAAAATTCAAACAATATATATTTTTATCCTTAATGTTAAATTAAAAAATAAAAAAAAAATACTTTTTGACTATTTGTTGCAAATCTAATCAATAATAATTAATTGTAATTTCTTGAGCTTTGGACTTTTAAAATATGCAAAACTAGAATTTCAAACTGACGGTTATTATCTCTCAGTAATTTTGAAATTTTGAAATAAAAAATATGTAAAAGGTGATTTAAAATTGACGTTCTCTTTTTTTTTTCCTACTTTGCATATTTCAGTTCCCAAAAAACATCATAACAATTGCTTTCAAATCAAATCAGTAATTACTTGTTAGACCCTAAAATCGTACATGACAAAAGTCGCAGCGGAAACACGTACCATAAAATTTCTTTCATTATAAATACCTCAACTTATTTAAAATTTAACTTTAACACAACTCTTTCCCATAAATCCGTCATCCTCTCGTTTACTAGTTAAAAACATAGATTATGTTTACTACATTATGTACATCAACATTCCCGTACAATCTCTCTAGTGACTCGATCTTCGATCTCCAATCCTTGACTATCCTCATGACTGGCACTACCTGCGTTCACCACATACATACATAACATTAGCATACATTAATAAACAAGATTCATTCGTGTATACTTCACATTTCATCATCTTTCAAGCTTTAAGCCTTTCATCTGCGTATCCATTTCCTGGTGACACTTCAATAATGTACCTGCATTACTTATCATTCTCAAGGTACACCATTAATAACGCTAACACTCAATGTGTCTAAATCATGCATACATACGTTCTTACATACAAACATGCATACACATCTACATACATTCATCCTTTCCTACAGCTTTACATACGGGCATATAATCATACATGTCTTTATACACATCCACATACGTACATACCTTTCCTACATCATCACATACATGCATACACTCATACATGTCCTTATACATACATACATACACATCTACGTACATACATACCTTTCCTACATCATCGCATACATGCATACACTCGTACATACCTTTATACATACATACATACACATCTACGTACATACATACCCTTCCTACAACTTTACATACGTGCATACACTCATACATGTCCTTATACGTACATACACACTCATCCACATACGCACATACCTTTCCTAACATCATCACATACATGCATACGCTCGCACATACCTTTATACATACGTACATACACATCCACATACGTACGTACCTTAACAAACACGTATTAGATCACGCGTATCTTCATATATACATAAGACAAGGTTAGGGAGCTTTTCGGGAGCTTTACATACTACCGGGTCGTAAACCGAAGCATCATGACGCGTTACGAGTCAACCGGAAACATAAAACATGAAAAATAAAAGTTCACAAACCAGAGCCCGTCGGCGACGGCCTCCTTGCCCGTCGGCGACGGCCTCCCTAAATAGCATTTTCCTGCAGATCCGTTTAATTGTCCGAACGCACTAAAACGCGCATAACTTTCAAACCGTTTACCCGTTTAACCTCCCGTTTCTTCCTACATGCTTGTAAATTCACATTCTATCATATAAACTTAAAATCCCACATCCGGATTAATGAAATTCTTATCATACGCCCTATCGGCTTATTGTCACATTCTAATTATTCGACCCGTTATGGGTACTTGCGCATTAATTGGTTTATGACATTCCTAGACCATACTTTTCGCTTCCATACTTATTCGAGACATTATACTCATCAAATACTTGTTCCTAAACTGCTTGTTAAGATCGTTTGCCCCAAAATACCCATCAAGGGCATTTTGGTCCACCTTACCTTCATCATTTACGACGAAAGACTTTAACACATATTTGCCTTCATACATCATGTTTAATTCATTAAAACACTATATTACTTACTTGTACTAAGAAGTGATTACGGAAATCACTTACCTTATGCGTCCGTGCTCGTATCCGATTCCTTGCCTCTTCTTGACCCGTTAACACCTCATGCTTGAGTCCGCCTTGACGTGATTCCTATACTTTCATTTCATCGAAATCACGCTCTTATTAGCATACACCTTTGTACATATAACAATCATATCACTCGCATATTTCATACTTAACTTTCATGAGTTATTTCTAACCAACATAACACACATAATCAACTTCGTATCCTTTCAACTCATGTAGTTCATCATGTAATCACCGTTAACGCATATTAACATAACATATACCAAGCGACTTCCTACAATCTCACCTTTACAACAACGAGTCAAGCCGTACTTCATATGCATAGTTGACTTTCAGAAAGTCAACAGTTCATTAATTTTTACTTTCAACTTATCATCATATACTCGTAACATCATAATCGACTATACGGGCAACACTATATACATTTCATTATACACTTGATGTGAGTACTACCTTTTAAGCATAACGTACCACTGTTTCATGCACAATTCTTCTAAACTCATACATAACCCATCAAAACCAACTACTAATCATCATGTATCATTCCAAATGAACATTAAACATAACATCATCATATTCCCATACTTTCATCTAACATTAATTCATCATACCCACATAATACATCAATCATTCAACAAGACTTGAACATAGGAGGTGATTCTAGTCATCTTCATCCCCATAGCTAATGGGTTTATCATCTAAACATCAAATTAGCTTAAACCATTCATAATTCATGTTCTAAATGATGATTATAACACATACTCATGCTCAATTCCACTTAAACTCATGGATTAGAACATAACCCACTTCACCCATGATCACCAATCTTAGATTCAAGACATACCTTATGATCCCCTCGTGTTGGTGATCATTAATCCATGCTCGGTTATGGATTTGAGCTTCATCTTGCCTTCCGATTTGAGCATAAAGATGGAACTAGGGTTTGAGGCTCCATGGGAGCCTCCTGCTCTTTCTCTCGAACACACGTATGTGTGTGTTTGTGTGTGTTAGATATTTTATAATGTAACTTTCATTTGTTCCATTTTAGCCCCTCGGGTTTTCTTTTAAAACATAACTGACACTACCTTAATCATTTAAGACTTTTGACCATACCCTTAACTAGGTTAAATAGCCTAGTTATTTATTTCCTGACGTGTCACATAATAACATACAATAAGCATTTACATTCAAATTTTGGGGCGTTACAAGTCTACCACCCTTAAACAGGGTTTCGTCCCCGAAACCTTTCTCACTTTCATCGAACACACCTTATCTTTTCTTCCAGTCCATCATACGACCACTAGCCCATACTTTCCTGATCATTCTTTCCTATTTCATTTGCATCTTCATTTACTTGACCTGTCAATAACTGGTCATAAACATACTTCTCTGACCTGTAATCACACGTACCTATGTACTTAACTCTAACTTGATCATCCTTCTACGTTTTCTACAATTACTTGTACTATGCATACCTTTACATTACCTTTAAATCATCTCGTTCCTTTCGCATTCTTATTACTTTTACTTCATGCATTACTTAATTTACACATACACATGTGTCATACTAGTTCATATCTATCCAATCATGAGTTAAACATTTTTACTAACCTCTTTTCATTTCGCAAACCAACGATCCGTAACCCAGATCGACCATCTTTTCCTCGAGTACTAGCCATGATAGGCCAGGTTTCATTCATCCTTGTAATGAGTTTTTCGCTCGTGCATATCCTTTCACCAATACGAATGGTTTCATCACATCAATAATCCAACATTATCACCAACAACGTCAGCTGTTAGCATATGTCATTCAAACATTCATTACACTAGGTGATTACCCACCTATAACTCTTCTACAATTTCCTACATACATGCTATAACACATTCCATACTTCATTCCTTACATACAGTTCTTTTACTCTAGTTACTTACTTCGTCACCCTTGCGGTTTGACTCTTCAAGTCCATCTGACCTTTCTTACTTATCATAGATGCATCGAGGTACGCGTTCGTGCTTCTTTCCATTCATGCTTACTTGAAAAGACATTCATTACATTATTCTGGTACTCATGACCAAGCTTACCCTTCTTATTCATACTTAACCTATTGTCCAGGTCGTAGCCCGCCTTACATTGTGACTCCCACGAGTCGATTACTAACACATCTAACTCATCATGGTTTCCAAAACTTCTTTCTTTCATTTTAAAAATTTAAAATTTAGGTTTGCGTGCCAATCCTGATCATTCTTTCATCCAGTTACTTTACATTTACTCACAAGATTCATTTGACACAACCACGGTCAAACTATTGACACATCGCGATGTGGGCTATTTTCATCATTTCTATATTTTAACTCGTCCTGCGGACGCAATCATAGCATCCATACCTTTCATTATTTCTATGTTTTTGAATCCGTCTAGCGGTTTCGAACATTCCCTTCATGCATTTCATACCTTGAATCCGTCTGCGGTTTCGAACATTCCCTTCATGCATTTCATACCTTGAATCCGTCTCACGGATTCAAACATATCATTCATGCCTTTCATCCTTGAATCCGTCTCGCGGATCCAATCATATCATTCATACATTTCATACCTTGAATCCATCTCGTGGATTCAAACATTTCATTCCTACCTTTCCTTCCTTGAATCCGTCTCGTGGATTCTATCATTTCATTCATACATTTCATACCTTGAATCCATCTCGTGGATTCAAACATTTCATTCCTACCTTTCCTTCCTTGAATCCGTCTCGCGGATTCAATCATTTCATTCATACATTTCATTCCTTGAATCCATCTCGTGGATTCAAACATTTCATTCATACCTTTCCTTCCTTGAATCCGTCTCGCGGATTCAATCATTTCATTCATACATTTCATTCCTTGAATCCATCTCGTGGATTCAAACATTTCATTCCTTCATAGTACTCTCAATTTCCCGAGAGTCTTAATTCCCATTTCCCCCACACGCCCGCCTGCTACCCCACTCTACCGGACATACCTGTAACAATTATCATAATCTCACGAACGTCATACGTTTCTCGTGTACTGGCCAGGTACACAATCCACATAGTAGTTTCGTGCCTTCATGTAATTGTCACCTTATGTCCGTAGGCTTAGGTTTCGGCGCGTGTATCACTTTCAGTACCTCATTACATACAATCCTTGTCTTTCATTTAAAACTTTTCCTTCCCTTAATGAGTTTTACCATTACTTACGCCCACATATTAAATTTACATACCTGGGGCTCATTTGCCTATTGCCTCTTGACGGTTCTAGTTATTCCTCTTAAACTGCATTCACGGATCATCCTCTTGAAACACCTATGCTTACCTTGCACATTCAAAACCGTCAGTCTCTTTATACGTATACATAAGTACATACTTACATTAGCTTCTATCTTTGGATCTTGATCGAGTCTTCGATTGTACGGGTTTCTTATCTCAAGAGCACACAAGTTTGAGTTCAAGTACTTACTTTCTCGTACTTGATTCCCTCAAACCAGGGCTCTGATACCAACTTGTTAGACCCTAAAATCGTACATGACAAAAGTCGCAGCGGAAACACGTACCATAAAATTTCTTTCATTATAAATACCTCAACTTATTTAAAATTTAACTGATGTGCGATAAAGTGTTGTATATTTTAGGTGTATATTTTAAGCCCTTTTTAACACTTATTTTAGCCAAGTTTTAAATTTATAAAACACGATATTTCACTAACACTAAACACACATATGGGCAAGTGCACCCATCGTTGAGTGTAGTATAGCGTTGGTAAGATACCGAGGTCGTCCAAGGACACAAGAGCTTTTAGTACCGGTTTATCCTCAACGTCTAACCAAAATAAAAGTTTGAAAAAATGTTTTAAACTAAGAAAAATAAAAACTAACTAAAATGCTGAAAATAAAAATAAAATAAAAACAGATAGACAAGATGAATCACTTGGTTCCGACTCGTATCTAGTATAACCTTTGATTATTTCCGCACTTTTGCACATAATTAAGAGATTATCTTAGTTATTGTAGTAGGCCCCTCTTTTGAAGGTGACGTTACCCTCACCCCAGTAGTTTGAGTCAGCAGGGATACAATCCTAAAGGGGTGGATTATTGGAAGATAATGAATTAAGTTATTAATGCAGTATTGTGGTAGGCCCCGCTTTTGGCGGTGACGTTACCCTCGACTAAGTAGTCTGAGTCAGCAGGGATACAGTCCTAAATAGCCGGGTTATAGTATTAATAGTAGTTAACTTATGAGGGGATCAAAGAGTTTGGACCCCCGCCATCCAATACCGTGAAGTATTGAAGGAGGTCCTACTAAATTTGACCCAGGTCCATTGCAGGACCTCTAAACGCTGAACAATGGCAAGACCTTTACCAAACCGTTCCCTTAACCCCCGACCAGGTAGCCAACATACCTCCATATAGACCGTGGAGATATGAATGGTGAAAATCCTTTATTTTATATAGACAGTAAAATAATGCCAAGACACCACGGACAAACGATAAGGAAAGATCACCTTCAACATAAGTAACTAGTTATTAAAGTCATTAATACAAAACCAAATAAAAAGTGCAAAAGATTAGAAATAAAAAGTATTATACTAGACACTTTGTCTTCACCAAGTGATGTAAGAGACTTAGGCAAACATGGCCTTGATTGTCAAGAACTCTTACGATCAATCTTGGATCCCGAGACGACTCACACACACTCTACGATGGACAATGGATGATGGTGGCGGATGATGGTGTTGTGATGGTGGTGGGTGGTGGATGAAGTGTGAGAGAGGTGGAGTGCCAAGGAATGAGTTGCAATGAAACCAAGCACTCCTATTTATAGGCTGAACAGAGGCCTGGGCACGGCCCCGTGTTCGCTGGGCACGGCCCCGTGCCCGTCTGACACTCTCTCTCTTCATTAATTGTAATTCGCAATTACAATTAATGCGCCTGCAGTACTTTCGGCACGCCCCCGTGTCCGCTGAGCACGGCCCGTGGTGGGCAATAGAAGCTTCTATAGGTTTGTCTTTTCTGCTGCTTCTTGGGCACGGCCCCGTGTTGGCTGAGCACGGGGCGTGTTCAGCCTTCTGTTTTCTCTATTTTGCTTTGGAAGGTGCCGTTGAGGGTTCGGGCAATCCACTAATGTTCCTTTTCTTGTATTTATGTTGGATTTAGCTGTCTTTTTGCTTCTTTTGCGTTTTTGAGCTCATTTAATCCTGAAAATACAAAAGGAAGACAAAAACACTCTTTTTCCAATATTAGTACTAAAAAAGGGTTAGTTTTATGCCTCATTTGATGTAATTTATATGTTGCATTTTACACACATCATTAACTTTAACACAACTCTTTCCCATAAATCCGTCATCCTCTCGTTTACTAGTTAAAAACATAGATTATGTTTACTACATTATGTACATCAACATTCCCGTACAATCTCTCTAGTGACTCGATCTTCGATCTCCAATCCTTGACTATCCTCATGACTGGCACTACCTGCGTTCACCACATACATACATAACATTAGCATACATTAATAAACAAGATTCATTCGTGTATACTTCACATTTCATCATCTTTCAAGCTTTAAGCCTTTCATCTGCGTATCCATTTCCTGGTGACACTTCAATAATGTACCTGCATTACTTATCATTCTCAAGGTACACCATTAATAACGCTAACACTCAATGTGTCTAAATCATGCATACATACGTTCTTACATACAAACATGCATACACATCTACATACATTCATCCTTTCCTACAGCTTTACATACGGGCATATAATCATACATGTCTTTATACACATCCACATACGTACATACCTTTCCTACATCATCACATACATGCATACACTCATACATGTCCTTATACATACATACATACACATCTACGTACATACATACCTTTCCTACATCATCGCATACATGCATACACTCGTACATACCTTTATACATACATACATACACATCTACGTACATACATACCCTTCCTACAACTTTACATACGTGCATACACTCATACATGTCCTTATACGTACATACACACTCATCCACATACGCACATACCTTTCCTAACATCATCACATACATGCATACGCTCGCACATACCTTTATACATACGTACATACACATCCACATACGTACGTACCTTAACAAACACGTATTAGATCACGCGTATCTTCATATATACATAAGACAAGGTTAGGGAGCTTTTCGGGAGCTTTACATACTACCGGGTCGTAAACCGAAGCATCATGACGCGTTACGAGTCAACCGAAAACATAAAACATGAAAAATAAAAGTTCACAAACCAGAGCCCGTCGGCGACGGCCTCCTTGCCCGTCGGCGACGGCCTCCCTAAATAGCATTTTCCTGCAGATCCGTTTAATTGTCCGAACGCACTAAAACGCGCATAACTTTCAAACCGTTTACCCGTTTAACCTCCCGTTTCTTCCTACATGCTTGTAAATTCACATTCTATCATATAAACTTAAAATCCCACATCCGGATTAATGAAATTCTTATCATACACCCTATCGGCTTATTGTCACATTCTAATTATTCGACCCGTTATGGGTACTTGCGCATTAATTGGTTTATGACATTCCTAGACCATACGTTTCGCTTCCATACTTATTCGAGACATTATACTCATCAAATACTTGTTCCTAAACTGCTTGTTAAGATCGTTTGCCCCAAAATACCCATCAAGGGCATTTTGGTCCACCTTACCTTCATCATTTACGACGAAAGACTTTAACACATATTTGCCTTCATACATCATGTTTAATTCATTAAAACACTATATTACTTACTTGTACTAAGAAGTGATTACGGAAATCACTTACCTTATGCGTCCGTGCTCGTATCCGATTCCTTGCCTCTTCTTGACCCGTTAACACCTCATGCTTGAGTCCGCCTTGACGTGATTCCTATACTTTCATTTCATCGAAATCACGCTCTTATTAGCATACACCTTTGTACATATAACAATCATATCACTCGCATATTTCATACTTAACTTTCATGAGTTATTTCTAACCAACATAACACACATAATCAACTTCGTATCCTTTCAACTCATGTAGTTCATCATGTAATCACCGTTAACGCATATTAACATAACATATACCAAGCGACTTCCTACAATCTCACCTTTACAACAACGAGTCAAGCCGTACTTCATATGCATAGTTGACTTTCAGAAAGTCAACAGTTCATTAATTTTTACTTTCAACTTATCATCATATACTCGTAACATCATAATCGACTATACGGGCAACACTATATACATTTCATTATACACTTGATGTGAGTACTACCTTTTAAGCATAACGTACCACTGTTTCATGCACAATTCTTCTAAACTCATACATAACCCATCAAAACCAACTACTAATCATCATGTATCATTCCAAATGAACATTAAACATAACATCATCATATTCCCATACTTTCATCTAACATTAATTCATCATACCCACATAATACATCAATCATTCAACAAGACTTGAACATAGGAGGTGATTCTAGTCATCTTCATCCCCATAGCTAATGGGTTTATCATCTAAACATCAAATTAGCTTAAACCATTCATAATTCATGTTCTAAATGATGATTATAACACATACTCATGCTCAATTCCACTTAAACTCATGGATTAGAACATAACCCACTTCACCCATGATCACCAATCTTAGATTCAAGACATACCTTATGATCCCCTCGTGTTGGTGATCATTAATCCATGCTCGGTTATGGATTTGAGCTTCATCTTGCCTTCCGATTTGAGCATAAAGATGGAACTAGGGTTTGAGGCTCCATGGGAGCCTCCTGCTCTTTCTCTCGAACACACGTATGTGTGTGTTTGTGTGTGTTAGATATTTTATAATGTAACTTTCATTTGTTCCATTTTAGCCCCTCGGGTTTTCTTTTAAAACATAACTGACACTACCTTAATCATTTAAGACTTTTGACCATACCCTTAACTAGGTTAAATAGCCTAGTTATTTATTTCCTGACGTGTCACATAATAACATACAATAAGCATTTACATTCAAATTTTGGGGCGTTACATTACTAATAATATCAGTAATTTTGAAATTCAAAATTCAAACAATATATATTTTTATCCTTAATGTTAAATTAAAAAATAAAAAAAATACTTTTTGACTATTTGTTGCAAATCTAATCAATAATAATTAATTGTAATTTCTTGAGCTTTGGACTTTTAAAATATGCAAAACTAGAATTTCAAACTGACGGTTATTATCTCTCAGTAATTTTGAAATTTTGAAATAAAAAATATGTAAAAGGTAATTTAAAGGGCAAGTCAGGGAATTTTTGATGAGGCAATAAAGATTCACAATGGAAATGTGATATTTGGGTTTGTGTTTTACAGTTTATAGCAGAGTTAATATTACTAGGTGTGGTAATGTTTGCGGTTATATAAGAAATTTTATGTATTTGTGAATTTGGTAAGTAACTGAATTGACTTTGAAAGTCAAAGGTGAAAGAAACATGGTTGACTTCACTATTGGCATTGTTTGTTAATCCTGTTTTGTAGTAAAAATACTCTTTGAGCTTTTTTTTGAGTTGTTTAATTTGTTATCCTTTTAGTGAATTTTCTTTTTCAGTTGACCCATCTAATATAAAACACATGATTAAATCATATGGTCAAATTGTTAAGGGTCTTGATGATTTAAGTTGCTAATTGTGTGCCGTCTATTAGCTAATTATTTGTAATTTATGTTAACAGTGTTTATATTTTAACAGATGTTGACCAAAAGTCGAACAGATGTTGGCGAATAGTGAAACAGATGTTGACCTCAAGCAGATGTTTGGTTTGTGGCCAAATATCTCTTTATGAGCAAACATCTGTTTAACTTCAAACATTTGTTTAAGGCCAAACATATCTTTATTGGCAAATTCTGTTTATGGCCAAACATCTGTTTAAATCCAAACATCTGTTTAAGTCCAAACAACTGATATAGAACGCCAAACATTTGTTTAAGCTCCAACATCTGTTTAGGTCTAAACAGATGTTTAAATATCTGTTCAAAACACTGTTCAATCTAACATGGGTTTCCATGCATCTGTTGACTATAAGTCAAACAGATTTTCAAACCACTGATTGACTTATCCAAATTTCTGTTGAATACTAAATGAGATGTTGACAAAAACTCAAACAGCAGTTGACCAAAAGTCAAACAGATGTTGACGAAAAAATGGGATTATCCGACCCGGTTACATGGGATATTTAACATTTTAAAGATCCTCAGAAAATCTCGGTTCATTTCTCTCTCCACGTTTCTTTCTACACTTTCTCCAACAAAATCTGTCATCTTCTTCGATTTCTTCCGATCTTCATCAATATCATCTTGTATAATAATAAAGGTATTGTTAAATAATCTGATTTGTTTTGTATTTTTTATGTTTATTCTTTTAGTTATGAATTCTTTGGACGATTATGGTTCTTGCTATTTAAATGAAGAAGTTGTAGTCGACGGTAGTGTATTCATGTATGTCCCTGTTTTTTTTTTTCAATCCATTGTTGGTTATGATTGCGTTTATTGTTGCGGCTTATACTTGAACAATTTTTGATAGTCCTAATTTTTTTGAATATCCGATTAATATGTAGTTATTATGCATGTTATGATAGACATATATGTTTTTAAAAAAAGTTATCTGCATTTCCTGTATCTACCATTTGTGTTATCTATTGTTGATTTTATTGGATTTCACTTTGCTCATGTATTTATCTTATTCTGATTTATGATATACCATCTGATGTATTCTCATGTGTATTTAAAAAGTTGAATTTATTTTGATTAGTACTTGGTATACTGTTTTTAAGTTTTTCTTTTGAATAGACACAAGTCACTATCCTGTTTTTCTATACAATTTATACAGCTGTTGATCGTTCTTGTATATTTGTGATACTTAATCGGAAAAGTAGGTTTTAAGTTTTAATTATATGATTTGATGTAAAAATATATATATATTTCGATATGATAAGAAATTACATGTATTCTCACCTTTTTGATGTTGTCCATTGTTATTTTGATATATATTAGTTTTATCATCTTTTATTTAGATGTATTGCATACCTTAATGCATTGTATTCATTTGTTTCTTAATGTTATTGATTTTGATTATATATGATTGATACTGTTACAGTTTTATGTGAGAATGATTTATGGATTTCCGTGTTACCTTCAAAGCAGTAAAAGGAAATGTTTGGTTAGTAGTTTTATCCGATCATAGTTTAACACTTAATTTTAATTTTTTGGTATGATAATTAGCAATAAAAGTGTTTCTTTTATTTATGCTTAGATTTTGCCAAAGCAGTATCAAAATTGGATTCAACAGTTTAATTATCCAATTGGAAATACAAATATCCGAACCACAGCTGGAAATGTTTTTAAAGTCAAGATCTATCCCCTAAGCAATGACAGATATTATTTTTATAATGGTTGGTGTCAATTGGTAGACAGTTTAAAAATACCTTCAGATTCATGGTTGATATTTCATTATGAAGAAGCTTTACAAAGTTTCAGAATATTGTATTTTTATCAAGACATTGCTCTTTCTCCTTGTGAAGAGTTTTACTACAAACCATCTGGTAACGAAGATTTTGTGGTATGTAACTTCGAATATTATTCATCATGTAATTTTATTGGAGATACAATTGTTTATTTGTTGTGTTTTATTTTTTTACTTATTTTTCTGATATATTTTTACTAATGTACTATATAATGTGTTTTATTCTGATTGTAGAGTATTAATCGTTCTTTTGTTCATCACAAGATGTTAAACACTATTCCTTCATATCCGGTCGTTATTAAAGGATCTGAAAACAAGAACTGGTCTGTAGGGGTGGAAGATATCAACAATGAACTTTACATAATTACCGGATGGAAGGAGATAAAGAATGACTTGTCATTAACTGCTGATCATCTCATTGTCTTTGAGATGATAGATCTTCAGACTTTTCATATCACGGTTTTCAATTGTGCTACCTGTGATTTAGTGCTTCCACCTGAGGTTTGTGCTGTTGTTAAACAAAAGGTGATAGAAGAGATTGTGTTGAGTTCAGATAGTGAAGCTGTACAGGACGTCGTTAATGTCAATAATAGTGGTATGGTTGTTGGGAATGAAGATGATCAGATCGTACCTCTTTCTTTCCGTGTGGACGGTCATTTTGTAAGTTTGTGATGATGAGTTTACTAATATATAATACTTTAGTCAGATTTTAAAGATGTGTTAATTCTTTGTTTATTGAATTGTTCGTTGTTTGTTATAGCACCTTTTTAAAAAACAGGCTGAAGATCTTGGACTGAATCGTAAGATGGGTTTAAAGATTGTGGACGTGGCAAGTGATGTTTGGAATATTCAAGCTGCTATAGGTTCATCTCGAGGTCAACCAAGATATTATCTGCAAGGAATGAGAAAGTTTGTGAGAGATAAAGGCATGGTTTCAGGTCAAGCATTTACACTTAACTTTGTGAAAGGTAAAAAGTTTTTTATGTTCGGATGAATGTTTGTTGTTTGAAGAAGGCAAATGCAGAAGCATACATTGAACTAAATTTTCGGGTTGTAGTTGTTTGCTTTTCGAAATTGATACTAGACTTGTTTGTTTAGTTTTGAAGTTGTGATTCTAAAACTATATATGTACATGTAAATTATTAGCTCCATGTCTAACGGAAACAATGTGGAGTTGTGAACTAAAAACAATATACTCCGTTTTACTTTTGGTCAACATCTGATTGACTTTTGGTTGTATTAATAACAGTATAAGATGGTTGATGTAATGCGGTCGTATTAATAACCAATGGTAATTAATTAATCTAAATAACTTTCCCGAGCCCGAGAAGCAATCCCGGGTAAAAACCTAGTGAATCTAATATTTATTGACTTTCTGTCTTCACATACAAGTCACATGCTAATTTCTTTCATCAATTTAAAACGTCCATAACTTTTTCATACGACATTTGTTTAAAAAAAATTCAACATAATAACGAGCATTTTTTTATCTTTAATATAAGTATGATATTGTTATATAAAAATAAAATAAAAAATTTCATTTTTACTGGGTTTTCTTTGTATTGCGTTAAAGGTTCTGGTCATTGTGTTTTTCAGTGGGTTTTGGTCTTTACATTTTTACGAGTATGGGATTAGTTTTAAAATTTTCACGGGTATGGGTCGGGTATGGGATTAGTTGATACCCGACCCGATTACCCGAAACCACATGCCCGTTTACCCGAACTATATACCCGATCATATACCCGAAGTTTTTAATTTATATTTTTATTTTTCATTAACCCTTATCTATTAGTGATTTATTTTAATATGTTCATAATGTGAAAAAATAAATTTTCTTTTAGCGTATGTATTTGATAATAGTATTTATATTTTGTATGTTGTGAAGTATATACATATAAGTGTATAAATATTATAAAGTTATTATTAATTTATGATAAAACTTATATGTATGTAATGTATATTTTTAATTTATAATAGTTGTTAAATAAATAAAATTATATAATAATTATAATAGTAAAAAATGTATTTGGAAATCACAATGTATATTTTTTAACAAACTAATGGGTATTGGGTATTGGGTATTGGGTCGGGTATGGGACACGATTTTACAACCGGGTATGGGTATGGGATTATTAATACCCAACCCATTGCCATCCCTAGTAAATATCAGACCAATAGAGTTAACACACTTCTTCTAGATATTTTTAAGAGATTAATCGATAACTACTTTTTTTTCTTGAACGATAATCTATTAATAGGACTTGAACTCTCACCACTTGGAAGAGACGACATTAACTAATAAAGTTTTTTTATTAAGTTTACATAACTACTTAAAACTTTTTTACGGGTTACTTAAATACATATGTAACTTTGTTCAATACAAATCTAATTAAAACTGAATAATAGTCCAAATTATGACTCGTTCATTAAAGTAATCCATAATGACATTTTAACCAATGATACTCCTAACTTTTGTCGTTGCAAAGAGATATCTCGCTCGCATAACCATTGTAGATTTACATTTGTCCCACTCGATTTGGCACACATGGTTGATCATAAGCGAAATGAGGAAACACACATTCCTTCTAAAATAAATCAATTGGAAATTAAGTGTAATTTTATAATGATTATGCGAGTAATATTGCTTTTGGAAACAAAAAATAAAATTAAGAGTGTCACTGGTCAGTATGAATTATTATCAGGAGAGTGTGGATTATATGTGTGTGTAAGCTTGAACTTTTTGAAAACCAAATATATACATTGATAAGTAGAAAATTTTCTCAAAACCTAAAAACACCAAATGAAATTTTATCACTCATTTCTTTCAGTCAAACTTAGTAAATGGAACTACTTGTTATATTTCTGGTACAAATAAAACTAAATACATATCTGAATAAGAAAGCATATTAAATAAGTGAGTTCCACATTATGCTACTAACTTATCACCATCGCTATTAGTAATACATGAATCAGCTGCAAAGCAATGAATCGGAATGATACCTGGCAGTCTGTGGGTGGCACGCCATAAAATCCCATTTGCTACCAAATGATGATGTCAAAATGGATAAAAAGAATGCCTGAAATTATATGAGTTTGATGTATATTGTACATACACTTGTACTTTCTTTATATAACTCTAGAACACGTGGATTACAAACTGTTGCGTGATCATTTCAAACTCCTATTATGCATAAGACTACCCGGTATGGTGAGGCTCATCCCAAGGGGACAGGCCGCCACGTCACCCGTCACGTCACCAAAAGTGAGGATGAGCCTAAATGGGATGGACAAAAGGGATGAAGGATGAGGCTAAATATATATATATATAGGGTTGGGCTAGACAAAAAACCCTATCTTTCTTAGAAAACTCTGGAAACTCAAAGCTCCCGACATTTTTTTTTTTGAAAAAAATAACACATGTAATATACATGTTTTTAAGACTTTTGGGCCAAAAAAATCAAAAAAGCGCCGAGTACTTTTTTTTTAAAAAATAAACAAGTTCCAAAAACATCGTTGACTAACATGTGTTAGACAAAAAATGCTGAAAGTTGCTGAAATTTGTTTTTTTTTTTAAAAAAAAACCCTTCGGCGCTTTTTTGATTTTTTTGGCCCAAAACTCTTAAAAACATGTATATTACATGTGTTATTTTAAAAAAAAAAAAAAAAATGTCGGGAGCTTTGAGTTTCCCGGGTTTTCTACCTAAGGAGGGTTTTCTACCTAGCCTTATCCTATATATATATATATATATATGTATGTATGTATGTATGTATGTATAGTTATGTGTGTGGAGGAGTGGCCCGTCGCAGACATCCTTTGGCCGACAGAGAAGACGGGGCCGGGCAAGGGGGCGGTGTGGGGGTGCGGCGCCGGGGAAGGGCCGGGCCCCATACTGTTTAGTCTAATTGCAATCAAGACATCATGTCACAAATCCTCTTTTATCATATTATACGTTATACGTATTAAACCAAACTCGCCATGAACAGTATCAGACTTTTGTCTGACACTTGCTAAATTGGCCGCCATCTGTTTGTTTATATTTTATTTGACGGTCATTCCAACGACGTTAGGGTTTCGTATCTTGAAAAAAGAAGACAGTTTTATATTTTATTTGACCAACGACGTTAGGGTTTCGTATCTTGAAAAAAGAAGACAGGGGTTGTAGAGAATGGAGTCGCCGGCCGCCGCATACGGCGGCTGGAGTAGCCGGTCACCGCATCCGGCGGCGACGCGGCTGAGCCTCAGCGGATCTGCGACGGCGGAACCAAGATTTCCGGGGATCGTTTCTCAGGCGAGAGGACGCCTGTGGTGGGGCCGCTGTGGTGATTTAATCAGTTGGTCGCCGACAAGATGGATGTCGTAGTTCGACTGAGAGGCCCGTATGGTTTGAGACGGTGGTAGCGCTGGTTTTGGGTGTGGGTAGCAGTGGAGAAAAAAAGATAATAAGAAAAATACAACTTTATGTCCTGACCCTGATTCTCCATAAATAACAAAATTATAAGACTGAATAAAATTGTTTAAAAAATATTGAATATCAACTTTAATTTGTTTTTTCGTGTTTATTTATAATTCTTTTAATACGTGTTGAAGTTAACTAAAGAAGTATTTTTCAACGGTGACTTTCTTTTTGAGTGATCTAATGTCACACCGTCAAAACGGCGACCCTTGCCAAGATCTGCCCTCGCTACATTTTTTTAAACAGGGTCCGCGCTGGGTTGGTCAGACTTGGTTACGGCGTTCCCCCGGAAACCGTACTGCCTCCACACAAGTTGTCTCGCTAAAGTAACAGCCGGATGAAAACGGGGGTGCGGCTCAGGATCGAACCCCCCTCGGTGGTTTGTCACCATCATTGCCCAACCACTGAGCATAAGCCCAAAGTTATATCCATCCCAATATGGGAATTGAACTTAAGTCTCAATTAGAAAACCCAAATCTCCATTGAAATTGAACTAAAGAAGTTGATAGTTAAATAATAAAGTGAGGTTTTGCCATTACTTGATGCAAATATATATTTATGGCGTCTTTTGCTCTCATTTCATAATTGCTTTTCTAAAACCCTCTTTCACACACAGAGTTATTTTTGAACACTTTCTTAGATGTTTCTCTGAAAACAGTGAATAAATTTGAAAGCGGGAATCTACATGAAAATTCAGATAGTAATAGCTTAAACAAATTAAATGGTGAATAAATTCCAATTTTGCTCTCGCAATGTTATAACAATGTTAAGAGGCATTTTGTAGACAATTGTGGATAGATTGATTCGTACTTGGGGCTTTCCTTCACTAATTGTTTCAAACATTTAGTTTTCTTTTAGAAATAGAAATCGGATAATGAACTGAACCGATGTTGTTTAAATTATATAAGAATAAATATCAGTTTATTACCCGATGCGTCATTGTTATAAGAAACCCAGTCGATGACATCAGTACCGGAAACAATATTATTTGAACTTGTAGCAATATTCGTTTTTACGAGTTTCTTTTAATTGGTTGAATCGATGTAGTTTTTTTCGTGCCAGGTAGATTCTACCTGGCACTCGCTCATTGGTCCTGACAAATTACAATTTTGCCCCCAGTTCAAGATTACAATCTTGCAATCGTTTTAGATTTTTTAGTAAAACTATGGTAATTTTTTGTTTTAATTGGTTGACTCGATGTAACTTTTATTGAGATGGTGTTATGAGTAGCATGTACAAGTAAGCAAAATACCAGACATACATGTTATAAAAGTGAGAAATATTCGGTTTAGTGCCCCGCAACGCGGGCGGGGCAAAAACTAGTTTAAATGAAAATTTAATGTAAACTTTGACCAAAGTCAACCCCAATCAAATTGATATTTCTAGTCGATAATAGACAGGGTCGTCTCCGAAAATTACAAAAAAAATTATTTTTTGCCCTGTTTGAGATAAAAAAAATTTGGGCCCTATTCGCAAATTTTCATATAATATAAACTCAACAATCATTCAATCAAATATATAAATACTAAAAACCCATAATACTATGATAATTGTTATGAAATGGATAAAACAAATTAACAAAAATAGTGTAGCAAAAATGTCACGGCCCCCGTCCCGGTTTTACCCGGTCCAGGAGCCGCGGGACAGAAACCCGTGGTATTTATTATTTGAGTTGACAGCGGAAGTTTTAGCAAGATCGTTTCAAACTTGAAAATGCCCGATTATTTTATTTCATAATTTGGGGTGAACCCCGTAATTTACAATAGAGGAATTTTACTAGAAAATTCTCTGTTTTACAAAACATGTTTATTTATTTATTTGAGCCACTACTTCAAGCTTGTTAGTGCTCCGTAGCACTTTTCCTTGATTCACGGTAGGTCACCTGAAACATGTTTGAAAAATATTTTATCAGCGGGGAAATACTGGCGAGTCATTCAAATTTGATAAAACGACACATAGTTATAAATTACAGCATAAGAGCGATTACAATGGCTTCTATCTTATTTTTATTTGGCGTCGTGTCACCTCCTGGTGACGATGGTCATACCACTATTGGGTCCTTTCACCCAAGTAGTGATGATTATCACTGTTAGGATTATTAGCCTAACCGTGAGAAATTAGTAATGTGCACAATACCCCACTAGCCAGTGATTCAAGATAACCACGACTTAATCCCTGTAATTATAACTTTTTGAAAAATGATTGGAATATTGTAAAACACTTTTGATAAAAGAGAATTACTCACATTGCAGATTTAAACGGGCAGGGTTTAGCCTACTGATTTTTTTGCCTGTTACCTAGTTTAAATAACAATGCACACGAACTAGGTCAGTAACTTAACACAACATTTACGATAACTCACGAGATTAAAACCCTCACGACGAATGACAAAGTGCAATACTTAAACATCCATCGAATTTACGACGAATGACAAAGTATAGTCCTAATTTGGGCAGCACTTAAACATCCATCGGATTGGCTTCAATCGATCGGACATTGAATCGTAGCAGCGATCGAGTTAATACCCAGTATCGTAGCAGCGTCTCCCTATGTGAAAATGTGAATTTGAGCAGAACTTCGTTTTTTATCAAAACTTTCGACACAGTTGAACTGCTCATGATCGGATCCATTTATAGCTGAAAAACGAGTTTTACGAGGCCCGCGTAAAACTTAAGAAGAGTTTACGCGGCCCGCGAGGGTCACCTATGCGTAGACTAGGGCTAGCGTGTCATCAGTAGACCTGCCACATGTGCGACACGTGGCCCAGGGCGCTTATCCGGTCAAAGTTGAGTTGACGCGGCCTGCGTAAACTCCTCTTATGGTTTACGCGGCCCGCGTGAAACCCATTTTTCTTGATTTCTTGGTTTTTCATGCACGTTAGGGTTTCAGGGGTCCGGGTTTTCACTTACGGGTCGTTTTTGGCCATTTTTGCAGGTCCTTACATCCTCCCCACCTTAGTTAAAATCTTGTCCTCGAGATTTGTTGAAATAAGTGAGTATGCTTTCGCTTCATCTCCGATTCCAGCTCCCAAGTGTATTCCGGTCCTCTATTTGAATCCCACTTGAATTTGACCAGTACTAGTCTTTTGTGTTTGAGAAACTTGACCTTTCTGTCTTCTATTTGAAGTGGTTTCTCCACGAACTTCAACTTTTCATTCACCTGTATGTCTTGAGGAGGGACTACCAGGGATTCGTCCGATAGACATTTCTTAAGGTTAGATACATGAAATACGTCATGTACCCCTGCTAGCTCTTCTGGTAGTTGTAAGCGATAGGCGACTGGTCCTATTCGCTGGATTACTGGAAATGGTCCTATGTACCTTGGACTCAGCTTTCCTTTCTTACCGAACCGAACTACTCCTTTCCAAGGAGAAACTTTCAAGAGTACCTTGTCTCCAATTTGAAATTCTAACGGATTACCCCTATTGTCTGCATAACTCTTCTGGCGATCTCGAGCCGTCTTTAATCTTTCCTTGATTTGAGTGATCTTGTCGGTAGTTTCTTGTACAATCTCGGGACCTGATAATTGGCTTTCTCCTATTTCTGCCTAACAGACCGGAGTTCTGCATTTTCTTCAATACAGTGCTTTGAATGGGGCAACTTCAATGCTTGCATGATAACTATTGTTATAGGAGAATTCAATTAAGGGTAGGTGGTCATCCCAGTTCCCACCAAAATCTATTACACATGCCCGGAGCATGTCTTCCAGGGTTTGGATCGTCCTTTCACTTTGTCCATCTGTTTGAGGATGATAAGCTGTACTTAAATTTAATCGCGTCCCCATTGCTTCTTGGAAACTTGTCCAGAAATGTAAAGTGAAACGACTATCTCTATCCGATACAATGGAGAGTGGGACTCCATGTAAGGATACTACCTCGTCTACGTACAACTTTGCTAACCTTTCCATGCTGAAGGTTTCCTTCATGGGTAGAAAATGAGCTGATTTGGTTAATCGATCCACAATTACCCAAATCGCGTTATTACCTTTTCTGGTTTTGGGCAACTTAGTAACAAAGTCCATGGTTATGAGTTCCCATTTCTATACAGTCATTTCTAATTGTTGTAGTAATCTGGAAGGTTTCTGGTGTTCTGCCTTAACTTGTGAACAAGTAAGACACTCAGAAACATATCTAGCTATGTCCTTTTTCATTCATATCCACCAGAAGTTATTCCTTAAATCTTGGTACATATTATTGTTACCAGGATGCATGGTATACCTAGATTTACGGGCTTCCTCTAAAATCTTATTTCTTAATTCTCCTAGCTTAGGTACCCAAATCCTTTTCTTGTGGAATCTCCAAATTCCATCACATCCTTTCTCTAATTCTTTTATTCGTCCTTTCATTCCTTCAGCGTCATCCTTGATTGCTGTTTCCTAAATATTCTTCAGTTGTTCCATTAAGTCTAATTGGAGACTTAATCTAAGAGCACGAACTCGTCGTTGTTTCTCGTGATACTTACGACTTAGGGCATCTGCAACTACGTTTGCTTTTCCTTCGTGATATTGAATATCACAGTCGTAGTCACTTAGAATTTCCATCCATCTTCTTTGCCTCATATTTAATTCTTTTTGCCCAAATATGTATCTTAAAATCTTATGATCTGTATAGACTGTAAACTTACTTCCATACAGATAGTGCCTCCAAATCTTAAGGGCAAAAATTATGGCTCCTAACTCTAAGTCATGAGTCGTATAATTTTCCTCGTGCTTTTTCAATTGCCTTGAGGCATACACAATTACCTTTTTGCGTTGCATTAGCACACATCCTAATCCTAGCTTAGAAGCATCACAGTAAACTTCAAAATCTTCTGTCCCTTCTGGTAAGGCAAGAATTGGGGTGTTGGTTAATCTTTGTTTTAAAATCCTAAAAGCCTCCTCCTGCCTAGGCCCCCATTCAAACTTCATTGACTTACAAGTTAGCTTAGTTAATGGTACAGCTATTTTAGAAAAATCTTTAATGAATCGTCTATAGTATCCGGCTAATCCTAGAAAACTTCTAACTTCCATAGCTGACTGCGGGACCTTCCATTTGGCGATTGCTTCTATTTTGGAGGGATCTACGTGAATACCTTCGTGATTCACCATGTGTCCTAAAAATTGTACCTCCTGTAGCCAGAATTCACACTTCGAGAATTTGGCGTAAAGCTTCTCTTTTCTTAACAAGGTTAAGAGTGCATGCAAATGCTCACAATGCTCGTTCTGACTTTTGGAATAAATAAGTATATCACCGATGAAGACAATTACGAATTTATCCAAATACGGTTTATAGATCCTATTCATCATGTCCATGAATGTTGCAGGAGCATTTGTTAGTCCAAAGGGCATGACTGTAAACTCGTAATGACCATACCTAGTTCTGAAAGCAGTTTTAGGTATGTCCTCTTCTTGTACCTTTAAATGATGATATCCGGAGCGTAAGTCTATCTTAGAAAAGTATCTAGCTCCTTGAAGTTGATCAAAAAGATCGTCAATCCTAGGTAATGGGTATCGATTCTTAATTGTAATCTTATTCAATTCCCTATAATCGATACACATTCGCATCGAACCATCCTTCTTCTTTAAAAACAAGACAGGCGCTCCCCAAAGGGATGAACTAGGTTGTATGAATCCTTTACTTAATAATTCATCTAACTGCTTTTTCAATTCTAGCATTTCGGTGGGTGCTAACCGATAAGGTGCCTTGGCTATCAGTGTAGTTCCAGAAATTAGATGAATTCTAAATTCTACTTCCCTATCGGGTGGTAATCCAGGTAGTTCTTCCGGAAAGACATCCGGGTATTCTGATACTACTGGAATTTCCTTTAGTTCCTTATTCTTAGTGTTGATAATGGCTCGAATCATATATACTATTTCTTGTTTTCTTGAATAACTGGCCAATTTCATTACTGAAATGAATTTCAGTGGCTTTCATGGCTTATCTCCTATAATCACTACTAATTCTCCAGTGGGTGTATGAATTTCTATGGAATTCTTATCACAAAAAATTCGAGCATGGTTGGCTACTAACCAATCCATTCCTAATACAACGTCGAATCCGGCTAAATCCATAGGTAACAGGTTTGCAGAAAATTTATGGCCTAAGAGTTATGTGCTTCCTTCTTGCAAAACCTTATTTATTTTAACAGAATTCCCATTTGCCGTTTCGACAGTAAAGATTTGTCTAAGGTTGGTTTAGGGTAGTTTAAGAGCTTGACAGAATGAAGTATTTATAAAACTTTGGTTTGCACCAGAGTCAAATAATACTTTTGCATAAACGTCATGAACTAGGAACCTACCAGCTATCACGTCAGGGATTAGCTCTGCTTCCTGAGTAGACAACTGGAAGGCTCTTACGTTTTTCTTGGTAGTTCCTTCGGCAGGTTTGACTTTGTTATCAGCTGATTTGACTAATTTCGGGCAATCTGGCCTAAAATGTCCAGCTTCTCCGCAGTTGTAGCAGATTGTTGCTTTCTTTTTCCTGCAATCTTCTTCTTGATGCCCCGGAATCTTGCAGAAATTGCAATACCCTTTGCATCTTCCAAAATGCTTTCTTTTGCAGGTATTGCAAAATGGAATAGTGGAAGATTGCCCAGTTCCCTTTTTTCTTGAAATTACTACTGTTACCCACACGGAATCCTTGGGTAATCTTTTGGGCCACTTCCTTCTTTCTATTTTCTTCTCGCGTACGCACTACTCCGTCCGTCAAAATGTTGGCTAATTCCACTGCATTGTCAATTGTGCGAGGTCTCGCAGCTTTAACGATATCCCAAATTTCGCCAATCAAACCCCAAATATAACAGGAAATAAGTACCGGTTCTGGCAAAGCCAGGGTTGGTACAACTCTAGCATACTCGAAAAATGTCGAAGTATACCCGCGACAGTCTACGTCCACCATCCGGTGGTTCAGGAATTTATTCGCCATTTGTTCCTTCTCATATTCGGGACAGAATTTTCTTTCTACCAGCCGCTTAAATTCTTCCCAACTCATGGCATAAGCCATATCGCTTCCCTTGGCTTGTAGTACCGTATTCCACCATTCTAGTGCCCCTTCTTTCAAAAGATGTGACGCATACATGACCTTGTCTTCCTCGGCACATTTACTTATTTTAATTACTGCCTCAGTTTTCTCCAACCAACGCAGTGCAGCAGTCGCCCCTTCATTGCCTGCAAATTCAACAGGTTTACAGGCAAGAAATTTCTTGTAAGTGCAACCAGGCGTTGCAGCTTTCGTTTTCTTAGGAATTAGTGTCACGGCCCCCGACCCCTACCCTGGGAGCGAGAGCCGTGAACCAGCCAGATGGTATCGGTGTTTATTAATTTCGCAGCGAAAAATTTTTCATCAGGATCGTAGTTAGGAAATAATTTCAGAGTTTATAAAACACCGAACTTTAATATTAAATAAATGGGCTCAAACTCATATTCAATTCAATTGTTTTTATAGGGATAAACCCAAATAAATAAAACATAATTTCTTCTCTTATTCAGGTATTTTATAGCCACTTTATTTAAGCCTTTAGTGCTCCATAGCTGGCTTCTAGCAAATTACCTGAAACATGTTTTGAAAATATTTTATCAGTAATAAATACTGGCGAGTTCATTCCATTTTTATAAAATATATTGTTATACTTTACAGCATCAAGATTTTTATATTTGTTTACATTTACCAAAAAACTCAATCAGTATTTGTCACATGGTGGCAGTTCCGATGTGACGGTGGTCATATCACTCTCATTGGCTAACTTTCATCCAATAGTGAAGTTTATCAATTAATAGATATATAGTATATCTTACTATTATAACGGTCACTAGGCGATTCCTGTGACGGTGGTTAAATCACTGTTGATCATTCTCTCAACTAGTGACTCGGGTCATATTACTGTTGATCATTCTCTCAACTAGTAATTGTGGTCATATCACTGTTAATCATTCTTTCAACTAGTGACTCGGGTCATATTACTGTTGATCATTCTCTCAACTAGTAATTGTGGTCATATCACTGTTGATCATTCTTTCAACTAGTGACTCGGGTCATATTACTGTTGATCATTCTCTCAACTAGTAATTGTGGTCGTATCACTGTTGATCATTCTTTCAACTAGTGACTCCGAACTTTAGTAGTGTCCCGTGACATTACTTTGTCAAATATATTTTCTACGACACAAAACCAATTAGCCTAGAAAATGAAATGTATCATTTTCTGTTAAATTAATAGCTATAATTTTATTAAATATAATATATTATTTAAATAATAAATATATCGTAATATATTATACTGCTCAATTTAATATTTTATATTAATATATTATACTGATAATTGAGAATTATATACATTACTTTTAGTTATATTTAAATATAACTTTATTGTTAGTATCAGATACTACCCTCTCATGTTGGGGTGATATTATAACATTTAATACATGGTAATAAATGTTATATATACCTATATAACATACTGTTTAATTATAAATAGGGCATGAGAATTTTAATTATCCATTTAATTACCTCTATGTCCATTTTATCACATGTTACAATATTCAAGAATTTAAATGGTAATTAAATATTAATTTAACATAATCATATATCTACGTCAATTCATATACTTTATTATAGAAATCATAATTACATGACATTTAAAACGTAGATCTATATTTCATTAAAAATGAACCATTAAAAGCATAATAATAAGTGTTATTAAAAAAACTGTTTAAATGTTTTTACAATTTTAAATAGATTATAATGTTTACATATATCAATTATTTAACACAATATGCGGCTGGGGATAATCCTCCGTGCTCGCTGTCATGCTACTATTGGCTAACTTTTTGGTCAATAGTAACGAGGGTCAAGTAATGTATAAAACCTCCCATACCGGCAGTTATTACAGAATATAAAAATTTAATCACTGTAAGTATAACTATTAAACATTTAGGATTTTGGAAAACATTTTTAAACATAATTGTATCACAAAAAGGTGATAAAAAGGAGAATGACTCACTTTGTAACTTTAGGGTTCAACTAGAAAGTCTCCTGGTAGAATCTTGGGTATAACTTATGAGCTATTTTAAATATATATATATATATATGTATATATATATATATTTGCACTCGTGTTAAGTATAGTACCCCTAATTCAACCTTATCCCTATGTCACGAGACCGAACCCAAACGAACTTAGTCGGACAGAGCCTTGACATGCGTTATGGGGCTCCAGATCAATCGGAAAGGGTAGCGGTGATCGAGAGTTAAAACACTTAAAATGAGACAGGGCTTTATTATTATTATAAGTGAAAAATAAAAATAAAAATTTTAGAAAGAGAGAGAAGGTCTGCGTGAGACACAGCAAGAAAATGAACAATTTTGTATGTTGCTTTCTTATTTATAGTGGAAATAATACTTCAAGCCTAAGCAAATTTTCAATTGTTCTAATCTTTTTGGAACACGTAGACAATGTCATGCATACATTTCGAAATCAATGGACACGTAGAAAATTTTGAAATGGGACACGAAATTTGAAATGGGACACGAAACAAGTTCTAATTTCAAATATATATATTTTATTATTATTTTATTATTATAATGAATTCAGCTGCTTCACTTATTTGGCGCGTATAACTTTTAAAATATGACGTTTTATAAAACAATGAATATGTCATTAGAACGAGAATAATCTTATCTACATTTTAAACAAAGTTTCATTAAAAACGGAGTAGGTTCAAATATAATGTATTTTTATAATTTAATTATTAAACGGTTCCTAGGCCCGTTTAGGTACTTCATATTTCTAACAGTCAACTTACCCGTAATCTACCTGTCTAATTATATAAGTTTTTATATACTTTTATTTTAATAGAAAGGTCGCCCATATACAAGCCAATTAATTAGTATAACATTCCAACCAACTATATATAAAATAGTTTTAAAACTATTTGGGTCGAAAAATAAAACTAGTTATTAGTGGTTAAATAAATTTAAACAATCTATAACTCTTATATGATAAAAATAGAAACGTTACATCCTCCCCACCTTGTTTTAAATCTCGTCCTCGAGATTTGGGCTACGATATCTTTTTAAAGTTATGTCATGTCTTAGTCAATAAGAAAAGTATTAAGGTAAATGACACAGAATCAAGATATGTTCAAATGAATACGAGGGTATCATATAACAATTTAGAAAGCAATGGTTTAACTGAATTAGATCTAGAAATCGATATCAAACGAACGAGATGAAATGATATAGTTTTCAAGGTGATTAGGTTCAAGTCAAAAGAGATATATGATCAATAGATATCTAAACTAAATGTTTACAAGTTGTTGATGACTTTTAGAATCAACAGAATTCATTGTCAAAGGAAAAATTAATTTGATTGTCAACTGAGGAAGACTCAAAATCAACAAGCTCGAATGAAATAGAAGCACGTAAATGATTTGTCAACTATCGAACCATGACATGAGAAAAATCAATGTGTTGACATTTATTGAATTGCAAGGATACACCGAAATACAATAGAGTTTAGTGTATCATTGTCTTAATACATAATTGTATCAAGACTACTTTTCAATGATGAGTCAAACGAAAGACATACGTGGTTTTGAATGATTCGTATGATTATGATTAGCCCAAGCTACAAGTTTATATCGACGCCACAAGGTGTCGAAATGATTGAAATAGCTCAATAATTACGGTGACCGAACAAATTCACCGTTTTTGTAATCAACTGAAAGTTTTAATTAAGAAAATTTCAAATAAATATTATCGGATTTTCAACTGATGATGAAAGACCAAATGATTATCATAGATTTTTCGTTTAATAATGAAAGAAACGTTAAGAGGTACACCAGAATATGATACGAATTTGTGTACTCTTATCTTAACACATAATTGTATTAAGACTGTTTTAAGGTAATGAACCAACAGAAAATAAATCCATACATCATGTGTGAAAACGAGATTAGCTCAAACGTCAAGTTAATGAAAACGCCACCACAAGGTGTCGTAACCAAATAAATGATTTAATGAAAGTGAAGACAATATTATGGTTTTGAATAGACAAAGTATTTGACAGGATGCATTTATTTAAAAACTTTTATTTATACTAGGGTCAAATAATAACTTAACTTAGATATTACATATCAGCGATTACGTCTGGAATCATTTCTGCTTCTTGCGTAGTAAGTACGAATGCTCGCGCGTTCTTTTTTGCTCCGTCGATTGTTTTTGCCTTGTTGTCAGGTGATTTAGTCAGTTTCGGGCAATATGGTTTGATGTGTCCTATTTCTCCGAAATTGTAACAGATATTAGTTTTCCTTCTACATTCTTCCTCTATATGCCCGGTCATCTTGCAGAAGTCACAGTAGGGAGTTCTCCTAAAACGACATCTTCCTGAATGCTTTTTGTTACAGCTTCTGCAGATAGGTTGCTCCAATGACGGTTCAGTTCCTGTCTTCTTGAATTCTTGGGAAATTTTTTGGGCTAACTCTTTCTTCTTGTTTTCTTCTCTTGTGCGGATTAGTCCGTCTGTCAGGATGTTAGCGAGTTCAACCGTTTCTTCAATAGTCTGTGGTCTAGCAGCCTTGACTATGTCTCGGATTTCGCTCACTAATCCCCAAATATAACGAGAAATTAGTACGGGTTCTGGCGAAGCCAGAGTTGGTACCATTCTTGCATATTCGAAGAACGTTGTCGTATATTCACGACAATTCACATCTATCATTTTATGATTTAGGAACTCGTTAGCCATTAGTTCTTTTTCATAAAGGGGACAAAATTTCCTTTCTTCCATTTCCTTGAATTTTTCCCAGTTCATGGCATAAGCCATGTCACTTCCTTTTGCCTGAAGAATTGTATTCCACCATTCTAAGGCTTCTTCCTTAAAGAGGTTGGACGCATACATCACCTTATCTTCTTCGGCACATTTGCTGATTTTAAGAACAGCTTGCGTCTTTTCCAACCATCGTAGAGCAGCCGTGGCGCCTTCACTGCATGCGAACTCTGTTGGTTTACAAGCTAGAAATTCTTTGTAGGTACACCCGAGAGTCATCGTCTTCATTTTCTTGGGAAATGGGGTTTTGATAATATCATCATTGCCTCCATTGATACTATGGCTAAAACTATCGTCACGAGTATGCTTGCTACTCACAACTTTGGTGGGTTCTACAGGGTTTTTAATGGCTTTAATTATTAAAGGTAAAGCATTAGCTATTCCTTGGGCTATTAGATTTTCTATAGCATTTTTATCCAAAGGATTTTCATTATTAGCATGAACTTCTGGATTATGTGATACTTCATTCGACATCTGAATGGCAAACATTTTCAATTATTAATATCCCAGAATAATAAAAACAAAATAATACTTCCAGGAATCATATGTGCATATATATATATTCATATATTTAAATCTACAAAAATAACACATATGTTATTTTGTATTAATTTCCTAACTTTATTGTTTCAGATTAGGTATTAAAAGAACACCCAAATAGCTTAAACAAGTGGCTCTGATACCACCTTCTGTCACGGCCCCCGACCCCTACCCTGGGAGCGAGAGCCGTGAACCAGCCAGATGGTATCGGTGTTTATTAATTTCGCAGCGGAAAATTTTTCATCAGGATCGTAGTTAGGAAATAATTTCAGAGTTTATAAAACACCTAACTTTTAATATTAATTAAATGGGCTCAAACCCATATTCAATTCAATTGTTTTTATAGGGATAAACTCAAATAAATAAAACATAATTTCTTCTCTTATTCAGGTATTTTATAGCCACTTTATTTAAGCCTTCAGTGCTCCATAGCTGGCTTCTAGCAAATTACCTGAAACATGTTTTGAAAATATTTTATCAGTAATAAATACTGGCGAGTTCATTCCATTTTTATAAAATATATTGTTATACTTTACAGCATCAAGATTTTTATATTTGTTTACATTTACCCAAAAACTCAATCAGTATTTGTCACATGGTGGCAGTTCCGATGTGACGGTGGTCATATCACTCTCATTGGCTAACTTTCGTCCAATAGTGAAGTTTATCAATTAATAGATATATAGTATATCTTACTATTATAACGGTCACTAGGCGATTCCTGTGACGGTGGTTAAATCACTGTTGATCATTCTCTTAACTAGTGACTCGGGTCATATTACTGTTGATCATTTTCTCAACTAGTAATTGTGGTCATATCACTGTTGATTCAACTAGTAACTCGGGTCATATTACTGTTAATCATTCTCTCAACTAGTAATTGTGGTCATATCACTGTTGATCATTCTTTCAACTAGTGACTCGGGTCATATTACTGTTGATCATTCTCTCAACTAGTAATTGTGGTCATATCACTGTTGATCATTCTTTCAACTAGTGACTCTGAACTTTAGTAGTGTCTCGTGACATTACTTTGTCAAATATATTTTCTACGACACAAAACTAATTAGCCTAGAAAATGAAATATATCATTTTCTGTTAAATTAATAGCTATAATTTTATTAAATATAATATATAATTAAATAATAAATATATCGTAATATATTATACTGCTCAATTTAATATTTTATATTAATATATTATACTGATAATTGAGAATTATATACATTACTTTTAGTTAAATTTAAATATAACTTTATTGTTAGTATCAGATACTACCCTCTCATGTTGGGGTGATATTATAACATTTAATACATGGTAATAAATGTTATATATACCTATATAACATACTGTTTAATTATAAATAGGGCATGAGAATTTTAACTATCCATTTAATTACCTCTATGTCCATTTTATCACATGTTACAATATTCAAGAAATTAAATGGTAATTAAATATTAATTTAACATAATCATATATCTACGTCAATTCATATACTTTATTATAGAAATCATAATTACATGACATTTAAAACGTAGATCTATATTTCATTAAAAATGAACCATTAAAAGCATAATAATAAGTGTTAATAAAAAAAAACTGTTTAAATGTTTTTACAGTTTTAAATAGATTATAATGTTTACATATATCAATTATTTAACACAATATGCGGTTGGGGACAATCCTCCGTGCTCGCGGTCATGCTACTATTGGCTAACTTTTTGGTCAATAGTAACGAGGGTCAAGTAATGTATAAAACCTCCCATACCAGCAGTTATTACAGAATATAAAAATTTAATCACTGTAAGTATAACTAGTAAACATTTAGGATTTTGGAAAACATTTTTAAATATAGTTGTATCACAAAAAGGTGATAAAAAGGAGAATGACTCACTTTGTAACTTTAAGGTTCAACTAGAAAGCCTCCTGGTAGAATCTTGGGTATAACTTCTGAGCTATTTAAAATATATATAGTGGAGAGTTCAAATGAGAAGAAACTTTTTGTAAGAAGAAAAAAGAAGAAATTTCAACCAATAAAAATCCTTCATTTTACTTCATTTAATATAAGTATTTAATGTTACTATAAGGGTAATATGGTAAACCTACAAAGATCATTAATTAGTAGTATTCATCTTTAATAGGTAACTACATTAAAATTTGTAACTTATCTTCAAAATATATATTTTTTTAAAAAAATAAAATAAAATAATTTTGAGTGTAGGATAAATTACAATTTGTGTATGATAAATTACGGGTTGTGTAGGATAAATTTCAACATGTGTAGGGTAAATTCCGAAAGGTGTAGGGTAACTTTTGATGTGTGTAGTAAAAAAAACATTAGTGTGAAGGATGATAGTTTTTATGACTAATTAATTAGTCAAAGATGATAATAAATGAGATAAATGAAAAAATATTTAATGTTTTACAATTATATCCTTTGTTCTTTTTCTTCTCAATTAATTTTTCTTTCTCAAATGAACCTTCCCCTATATATATATATATATTTGCACTCGTGTTAAGTATAGTACCCCTAATTCAACCTTATCCCTATGTCACGAGACCGAACCCAAACGAACTTAGTCGGACAGAGCCTTGATATGCGTTACGGGGCTCCAGATCAATCAGAAAGGGTAGCGGTGATCGAGAGTTAAAACACTTAAAATGGGGCAGAGCTTTATTATTATTATAAGTGAAAAATAAAAATAAAAATTTTAGAAAGAGAGAGAAGGTCTGCGTGAGACACAGCAAGAGAATGAACAATTTTGTATGTTGCTTTCTTATTTATAGTGGAAATAATACTTCATGCCTAAGCAAATTTTCAATTATTCTAATCTTTTTGGAACACGTAGACAATGTCATGCATACATTTCGAAATCAATGGACACGTAGAAAATTTTGAAATGGGATACGAAATTTGAAATGGGACACGAAACAAGTTCTAATTTCAAATATATATATATATATATATTTTATTATTATAATTAATTCAGCTGCTTCACTTATTTGGCGCGTATAACTTTTAAAATATGACGTTTTATAAAACAATGAATATGTCATTAGAACGAGAATAATCTTATCTACATTTTGAACCAAGTTTCATTAAAAACGGAGTATGTTCAAATATAATGTATTTTTATAATTTAATTATTAAACGGTTTCTAGGCCCGTCTAGGTACTTCATATTTCTAACAGTCAACTTACCCGTAATCTACCTGTCTAATTATATAAGTTTTTATATACTTTTATTTTAATAGAAAGGTCGCCCATATACAGGCCAATTAATTAGTATAACATTCCAACCAACTATATATAAAATAATTTTAAAACTATTTGGGTCGAAAAATAAAACTAGTTACTTGTGGTTAAATAAATTTAAACAATCTATAACTCTTATATGATAAAAATAGAAACGTTACAATTAGGGCCTGCACTACATCGTTATCATTATTATTAATGTTGCCGCCTCCATTTACGCTATTACTGAAGTTGTCTTCATGAGTACGTTTGCTAGGAATAATTTGTTGAGGCTCAACCGGATTTCGGGCAGCAACAATGATTGCTGGAATAGCATTGGCTGTTCCCTGAGCAACGATATTCTCGATATCTTGTCTATTCAGAAATTGATTTTCATGGTTTTGCGCGGATTGGTTACCCTCGTTAACTTGTTCATTCCCAGCGTGTTCCATCTGGTAATTAATATATATATATATATATATATATATATATAAGTTATTTCCACAAAATAAATAACAATCACACAATAAATAATTACACGTAATCATGTCAACACATGTAACCAAAATTGTCGATTTTTCGACTTCCATATTTTTATATATTACTATGCGTCCGTACACACCCGTTATCTTACAAGAGTTTTATTTTTAAGTTATTTTACAGGATTATATTTTTATTACTATTATTATTATTATACAACCACAACCACACAGTCACCCCATCCCCGTCAGCTGGCATCTCAGAAACGACGTTCCCTCTCGTCGTATTTCCATGATATCCTCTCTTCCACATCTCAGATTCTATTCCCGGCGTCCACCAGCTCCTCACCATAGTGGCGGAGTTCAGCCAAGTTTTCTGAGCTCATAGGTGGGTCTAGTGGAGGCTCGGGGTCAAACTGAGGGAAAAAGATATTAGGGTTATTTAAAAGGTTCTGAAATTGCCAGTCAGTGGTCCACCATTCTTCCAGCTCTACTAGAGGTCGGGGGTTAACAAGGGGATCTGGAATAGCAGGTTCCAGATTGACTGGAAGTTGTGCTTCCACCGGGTAATTGAAGAGGTTTTCGTCGGCAGGTCTGATGAGGTCACTAAGTGCCAGTTTATGATCCAACTCCTCCCATGATGGCATTTCCTGGTCTTGCTTGGAACTCTCTCCAATCTCTATTCCCTTGCCTTTATCCATCGGATTCTCAGTCTTTATAATTTTTCGTGTTGCTGGTTTCTTCCTACGCACACACCTCCAGCCCACGAATCTTCTTCTCTTCTTTGGTTTTGGTTTCTCCTGGGGTTGGGCTTGGAATACCATTGGCTCTTCAGTGTCAGCCTGGTAGCCAGTGAAGGTACTGGTGGTATCCATATCTGGGCTATGGATAGAAAAGTTTTGAAGGGCTTCGGATAGTTCATTCATGCTGTTAGCATACATGAAGAAACATACAAAATTCTAAGTTAAAATTTTGAAAATTGAATTTTCACATAATCACAGAATATCAATCAGAAAAATTAAGTATTTCTAAATACTTAATTGGCTTAAATCAGTGGCTCTGATACCACCATTTTCTGTCACGGCCCCCGTCCCGGTTTTACCCGGTCCAGGAGCCGCGGGACAGAAACCCGTGATATTTATTATTTGAGTTGACAACGGAAGTTTTAGCAGGATCGTTTCAAACTTGAAAATGCCCAATTATTTTATTTCATAATTTGGGATGAACCCCGTAATTTACAATAGAGAAACTTTACTAGGAAATTCCCTGTTTTACAAAACATCTTTATTTATTTATTTATTTGAGCCACTACTTCAAGCTTGTTAGTGCTCCGTAGCACTTTTCCTTGATTCACGGTAGGTCACTTGAAACATGTTTGAAAAATATTTTATCAGCGGGGAAATACTGGCGAGTCATTCAAATTTGATAAAACGACACATAGTTATAAATTACAGCATAAGAGTGATTACAATGGCTTCTTTCTTATTTTTATCTGGTGCCGTGTCACCTCCTAGTGACGATGGTCATACCACTATTGGGTCCTTTCACCCAAGTAGTGATGATTATCACTGTTAGGATTATTAGCCTAACCGTGAGAAATTAGTAATGTGCACAATACCCCACTAGCCAGTGATTCAAGATAACCACGACTTAATCCCTGTAATTATAACTTTTTGAAAAATGATTAGAGTATTGTAAAACACTTTTGATAAAAGAGAATTACTCACATTGCAGATTTAAACGGGCAGCGTTTAGCCTACTGATTTTTTTGCCTGGTTACCTAGTTTAAATAACAATGCACACGAACTAGGTCAGTAACTTAATACAACATTTACGATAACTCACGAGATTAAAACCCTCACGACGAATGACAAAGTGCAATACTTAAACATCCATCGAATTTACGACGAATGACAAAGTATAGTACTAATTTGGGCAGCACTTAAACATCCATCTGATTGGCTTCAATCGATCGGACATTGAATCCTAGCAGTGATCGAGTTAATACCCTGTATCGTAGCAGCGTCCCCCTATGTGAAAATGTGAATTTGAGCAGTAGAACTTCGTTTTTGATCAAAACTTTCGACACAGCTGAACTGCTCATGATCGGATCCATTTATAGCTGAAAAACGAGTTTTACGCGGCCCGCGTAAAACTTAAGAAGAGTTTACGCGGCCCGCGAGGGCCACCTATGCGTAGACTAGGGCTAGCGTGTCATGAGTAGACCTGCCACGTGTGCGACACGTGGCCCAGGGCGCTTATCCGGTCAAAGTTGAGTTGACGCGGCCCGCGTAAACTCCTCTTATGGTTTACGCGGCCCGCGTGAAACCCATTTTTATTGATTTCTTGGTTTTTCATGCACGTTAGGGTTTCAGGGGTCCGGGTTTTCACTTACGGGTATTTTTTGGTCATTTTTGCAGGTCCTTACAAAAAATGATCAAATTATCGAACCTACTTGCTAACGAACAGTGTGGTTCTTCATCTACGTTCACATCTTCTTCACCCACATTATCGTCACTCAAGTTAGAACTAGAATTTTGAGTTTTTTTTTCAAAAAAAAAAACAAACTTGTGTATTCGGTTTTGTTTTACTTCGTCCGCCTTTCTTTTCTCTTCCTCTAGCTTCCTCTTTTTACGTTTTTGATGACCGGATAGGTGTTTGTATTTAGGAACGGGAGGCATAATTTCTAAATATTAACCAAAAACATTCATTCAATCACATGAAGTTTTTTAGTAAATGAAATCAGAATCACACATATTAATTATACTGAAATAAAAACGTATGACATCAAAAAGATATGAAATCAAAACGAAAAAAATATATGATCGACGTTTTGTTTCCAGTTTCCCTCGTCCCAATTCCCTGTGCGATATACTATACTGTCTGCGACAGTGTGACGTTTTGTTTCCTTTCCCTGATCTAGCAGGCCCTTATTTTTGTTTAGACTAGTCACTTAGACTTGTTAATTGGACCATTTTTTTAACTTTTAAACAAGCCCTTAGTTAAAAAACTTTGGGTCTTTTAGCAGGCCATTATTTATACAAACATCCAGGATTTTTTTTCAATATATATATATATATATGTAGGGTAAGGTTCATTTGAGAACCACCTTTATTGTGAGAACCATGAGAACCAATGTGAACACACCAAAAAAACCTAAAAAACCTTAAAAAAACCTACACCCCCCCCCCCCCCCAAAAAAAACATAAAAAGATCTAAAAAACACTAAAAACACACAATTTTTTTTAATATTTTTTACACTAAAATCGCTACTTTTAGTAGCCCAAATTTTTGGTAACGAAATATGGCGATTTTTTTATAATTTTTTTTTTTTGTGTTTTTTTAGCTATTTTTAGGTATTTTTGGTTGTGTTTACATTGGTTCTCGCAATAAAGGGTGGTTCCTAACGGATTATTATCCTATATATATATATATATTTTAAAAATTTTTCGGGCCCTATATTGATTTGGGTCCTGATCGCAAGCACCTTCTGCACCCCCTGATAGACGGCCCTGATAATAGAGACATATCACAACAAAAGACAAACGAAATCGAACATGTAGCACCGATTTGGGTCTTTCTCAATTCTCATATCTACCGCTATATTCTTTTAACAGGACATCTGAAGATGTTTGGATTGTTTATTAAAACTGTTTATCTACTTATTTTGTGTATAGGGTCATTGGATTTTATCACCCCCAACTATCGGCCTTTGGCCGTTGCCACCCGCAACTAACACTTTGATCATGGCTGGTCAAGGGATTATTCCTGATTTCGGTTTTGGCATAAACTCCAACATAGGATTGGGGGAGGACAATCCGAATGTCCAAGTCCAGCCTGCTGAAGAGATAGGTGAAATCAAAGTAACAAACACTGGGGGACCCCATGCGAGCATCACTCGCATCACTCAAACGGGAACCCCAGTAAGTCATGTCGCTGGTCCTTCAAACCCAGTTCCAAACCCGAACATTTCGGCATTACTAGGGCTGCCAGAAGGCGAAACTTTAGCTTCCTGGTACGCCAAACAGAGTGCTACCATAAATACTTTGTATCAGTCTTTGAGCGCACAACAAGTAATTCTACAAGCAGAACCATCCTTGGCGTGTAATCACTGTACTCACTAAGTTCCATATCGGCACAATCTTGCAAAAACCAGAGACGTCAGGTCGGTTAGCAAAATGGGCAATTGAACTAGGGGGCCACAACATTCTGTACAGGCCGCGCCCAGCTATCAAGGGCAAAGTGTTAGCAGATTTCATCACTGAAGTCCCAGATGACAACATCAAAGATTGTGAAGTTGTTAATATTCCCATCAAAGACACTCCAGATGAATTATGGTTGCTGTATACCGATGGAGCCTCAAATGAAGACGGCGCAGGAGCTGGTTTGCGCATTGTTAGCCTAGAGAAGCATGAGTTCACTTATGCCATCAAGTTGGATTTCAAAAATACCAACAATGAGGCAGAGTACGAAGCGTTTTTGGCAGGCTTGCGCCTGACCATCAAGATGGGAGCACAAAATTTACAAGCGCATGTCGACTCTCTCCTGATCGCGAGTCAAATTAACGGATTGTATGACGCAAAGGGCGAAATTATGGCCTTGTATTTAGAGCAAGCGAAAGAGTTGCTTCAACAGTTCAAAACATACAAGGTTGTTCATACCAACCGATCAAATAATAAACCAGCAGACGTACTAAGCAAACTTGCTTCAACGGCTTTCCAACATCTCGCCAAGGACGTAAGAATCGAAGTCTTAAAAAACCCATCTGTTTTGTTGTGCCAAGTTAATGTAATTGAGATAGGGCCATCATCGTGGATGACCCCTATCATTCAATATCTTCAAGAAGGAATTCTCCCTGAAAACAAATCAGAGGCTAGGAAGATACAGAACAAAGCGTTGTTCTATGAGATGAATGGTGGAATTTTGTATAGAAGATCCTTCTTAGGGCCACTACTGCACTGTGTGGACCCTCAAGATGCAAGTTACCTGATCAGGGAGATTCATGAAGGCATCTGCGGCATTCATGCGGGCCCGCGCATGGTCGTAGCGAAGATAATGAACGCTGGTTACTATTGGCCAGGGATGCACGTTGACGCTCTGAAGGAGTTGCGCAAATGCGACTCCTGTCAAAGGCACGCCCCCAAAAACCCTGCGCCCGAAGAATGATCTCATCCCTGTATCCACTGCCTGGCCTTTCCAGCAGTGGGGGATTGATATGGTGGGACCTTTCCCTGAAGCTCCTGAAGCAGTGAAGTTCATAATTGTTGCCGTTGATTATTTCACTAAATGGGTGGAGGCCAAAGCCCTCGCTTCAACTACTGCAATGATGGTGCGCAAATTCATATGGGAACACATCATTTGCAGATTCGATCTCCCACTCAAGATTGTAACCGATAATGGCACCAATTTTGCTTCTGAAGATCTTCAAGAATGGATGAAAGAGATGAACATCGAACACACTTTCTCTTCCGTTGCGCACTCTCAGGGCAACGGTCAAGTAGAAAGTGTCAACAAAAGTATCGTCGAAGGGATAAAGGCCCGCCTGGGCACCAAGAGAAGAGGTTGGGTAGATGAGCTCCCTAGCATCCTGTGGGCTCATCGAACCATGCCAAAAACAAGCACTGGCGAAACCCCTTTTAGTCTGGTCTACGGCTCAGAGGCGGTTATCCCAGCTGAGATAGGCCTCCCCTCGCCGCGCTTATCAGCAGTCAACAAAGTTGATAACGAGGCAGAGCGCCGTCTAGACTTGGACCTGCTCGAAGAGAGGAGCGAAATAACGAGAATCAAAGAGGCCAAGTATAAAACGCAGCTGGAGAGGTACTACAACGCAAGAGTGCACATTTGTACCTATACTCCAGGGGAATACGTTTTCAGAGATAATGAAGCTTCCAATGCTTAACGCGCCGGTAAACTAGCACCTAAGTGGGAAGGCCCAAACTTAATACATGAGGTGCTAGGAAAAGGGGCATACAAGCTGCGCACCCTGGATGGACACATCATCCCGCGCACGTGGAACAAGCAACAACTGCGCAAATGCTACATGTGAACACCCTTGGCCATGCGCCTTTTCACTTAGTTATGTTGGCCATGCGCCTTTTAACTTAGTTATGTTGGCCATGCGCCTTTTATCTACTTATGTTGGCCACGCGCCTTTTTAATTACCTATGTTGGCTATACACCCTTTTTTCCATTTCAATGATGTACGTTGGCCTAGCGCCTGTTTCTATGCTACTTAATGCAAGCATTGTCTATGCCTTGTTATTTATCATCATGTCTCTTACGTTACAAATGCATGTTAAACTTTTTATTAGCACGAAAACACTTTAGTAAATTACGAGCTCTTAAGTTATGCCTCCAAGGCCCTCCGCGATCATAGCGCGTGACCGGGCAGTAACACTCATACACGAGCCACACTTACATTTATTCGAGCTAATTTAACCAAAGTTTCTAACAACAATGCAATAATTGTAACTTGACAAACAGAAAAACATAATGTCATATTCCAAAAAAGCGCGCCCGCGCAATGATTACATAAAAAGTAGCAAAACATCATAAGTTCGACTAAAAAAAAAGCGCGCTCGCGCAATGATTACACAAAAAGTTAAAAACAAATTACAAGGCATCAGCCTATAAACGGTATCTATTCAAAACCATCTCCATCGCCATCACCGTCTCCACCGGCTGTTTCTTCCTCATCCGTTAACTCCACAGTTTCTGGAGGGTCGAGGATAGCCTTTAACCGCGCGCACCAATCATCGTGCTTTAACGCCTCGGTGACCAAATCCATAACTAGCAGCTAAAGATGGTCATGGACTTCTTCAGCGCGGGCTAGCACAACATCAGCCTGATATGTCACAGAGCAATGACTGGTATCAAACTCTTGACCAAAGGCCTCTTCCACGTGATGAGCGCATTCTAGATAACCCCCGCGATTCCCAACAGCACGTGAAACATCTATGAGCGCGGCAACAGCCGTATCCATCTCAGAAGCGTTCAAAATAGAGTTAGCAATCTGCAAAAAAGACAAACGGATAAGAACAAAGCAACAATAAATAAAACCTAAGGTAAAAGAGGAGAAACTCACCACAGCCACTCCCCTATTGCGCATCCATTCGGAGTCGGAAACCAGCGTATCTACGATTGCTTGAACTTCGGCGTAATTGTTCTGAGCTACGTTAAGGGCGGAGGTGCTAATATCTCGCGCCTCGTCGGCCCTCTGTTTAGCCTCCTCGGTAGTAGCAGCCTTCACCCTCTCAGCCTCAAGATCAATCTCCAAGGATTCATCCTTGTCAATAGCCTCATGCAATCGACGCTTTAACTCCGCAATCTCTACATCCTTCGCTTTTAAGTCCTCATCTTTGCTGGCCACCTGCGCCTTCAACTCAGCCTGCGAAGAATGAAAACAAGGACTTGAGCAATATTTTGACAAGTACAAAACAACATAATGAGAAAAAGGGTTAAGTTCGTTGAACCTCAAGATGCTCTTTGTCTGCTTCAACGTCCTCAACCTTCTTTTTTAATGTGGCAATCTGAGCTTCAAGGTCGGTAATCTTGTAGCGAGCAGCATACATACGCTGATTATCCTTCTTGCACACCTCTTTTCATTCAGCCCGCTCTTTCGACAAGAGCTCCTCAGCAGCACGAAGTTTGCTCTTTAGGCCCTCGCGGCCCCATTCTTCAGATTTTTTCTCCGCATCGAAGGCGGCCTTCTCCTCAGCAAATGCACTCTTCAACTTCTCAAAATCTTTAACCTGTATCAACAAACGATCACGGTACTTCTCCAATTCCCCTCGCTCTCTACACATAGTGCGCCACTCGCGCACAATATGGTGGTTAGCAGCGCGAGTGTTGGCCTCACCAACAATATAAGCGTGATACAACCCATCATGGGTTCGCGCCCTCTGCCTAATAACCTCACTAGGAGGGAATGAGTTCAAGAACCAGTCACGACAAGGAGGAAACTCCATGAACGTGTCCTTCTATTTTAAGCCCCAGACAGGTTGATGGGGAGCATCACCACGAGCCTCCTCAATGTAAGTCTTGTAATAAACATCTCCTAAGGTATCCTTAGGACCAATGGGAGTTTGTGGCATCGCTCCTCCAGCACCACCAGCCGTGCCTGCACGCACATTACCACCAGCACTCGCACCACCTGCAGCAGTGGTAGTCTCCTTATGCGCAGTAGCAGCTGATCCCCCAGCAGCAGAGGTCGTTTGCACAGTTTGGGTGGGGGCATCAGGCTGCGCAGGCTCTGTTACTTTAACAACCTCGGGTCCTTTGCCCCGAGTAGCTTTTTTTTCCTTTTCATGAAAAGGCTGATCAAGCCCTGTGATATGCGTGACCTCCAGGTCCCGCACCACATCTTGCTGGGTGGCAACGGCAGCATCAGTAGCTTCTTTCTCCTTCTCTTTTTCTTTCTCCTTCTCTTTTTCTTTTTCCTTCTCTTTCTCTTTCTCAACCTCCAGTTCAGCAGATCTGAGAGGCTTGATTATAAACTTGGTCTTCTTCGGCACCGGCTCTTTCGGGTCTTTCAACTCAATACCCTTAGTTTTCTCAGGGGTCTTCTTCTAGGCCTCTGTAGAAATCAAGTGTTAAGAAAAGTTGTTGCCAAACGAGAACAAGTATTAAAATCCTCCACTAACCCGGAGAGAACTTGTATAGAGAGTGCAACTTGCTCTGTTTTCCTATCACTGGGACTCCCCCAGCCTTTTGCGCTTCTTTGATCCCAGCAACAGTTTCCTCCCTACTTCTTTTCCTACTCACTAACTTGAGGGCAAGTTCTTCCTCTTGCTCCTCTTCTTCCTCCTCTTCATCCAGCGCGATGGAAGAAGGAGAAGCGCCAGCATCTGGGTTCCTTGACCCCGCACTTCCAGAGCTTTTTAAACCAGCAACGCTGGTCTTCTTCTCACCTATACGAGACAAACCCTCAAGTGAATCACTTGCAACAATGTAACCCTCCTGGTTACTCTGCCGAAATCGAACAGTAACTTTCTCAGAGGCACCAATAGTCGCGCGGCTACTCCCGCCCTTCTTGCTGGTTGGTTCAGCATCGATAGTGATCACCTTCTTCTTCTTCTTGCTTGTCTTCTTCTTCTTCTCCTCCGGATCGATGCTAAGGTCGCGCAACACACCTGCAAAGATTTTAGTCCAGGAACTTAGCTCCCCATTTGATGACCCTACAGACTCCTTGCTGGAAAGATAAAGAATCTCTTTCCCAGTGGAAGTCACAGCACGCAAGGGCCGGGGGTTGGGAAGATGCGCACCTTCGGTTGCAGTGGGAGGATTGGCAAAGGCTCCAACAGGGGGTAAAGAAAATAGCCTTTGATCCGCTCGTACCAATAGGGCTCCCCTGACTCTAGCGGGCGCACGCCTATAGACCCCCCAAAGGTGGGGAAAACAGCCTGGTAAAGATGCGCCTCTGCAATGAAATCCAACACTTAAGCACAAACGAATTAAAAAAGGGGAATAATCAAAGAAACCACAAACCTCTATCTTGAAACTTCAGAACAGGCACTTCGTTGTTGTCCTCTGGCCACTTATCGCTCATCTGCGTCACGACCAAGACATTCTCACCAAAAATCTGATTTGGTGTTGCAGTCAGCTTTAAATACCAGTCGGCTCCCTTGGGGATTGCCAGTTCCTCCTTCTCAATTGTATCCGGCTCGCGGAAGATCATCGCGATCGGAATGACCTCTTCTCTGATGAAGAAGAACTTCTGCTTCCAATCATGAAAGCTCTTAGGAGGGTTTAACAGAATTTTCTTGGCCGAACCCCTGTTGCCGAAGGAATAAAACCCTATATTTCTAATTAACTGGTAAAATACCCTGAACTTCTCGACAGTGGGCTCTATGCCATGAGATCGGCACAAAAACTCAAAGTGTCTCACCCTCACCATGCCGGGTGGACTCATTTGAGATATATGAAACCTATAGTAATGGAGTATGTGTGCCATGAACTCAGTGGCCGGAATTCGGAAGTTACCTTGTAAGAAGAAGTCTTCAAACAAGGTAATATATCCTGGTGGTGCGTTGGCGGCAGTCTGGCCCTGCCGGGGATACTGTGCATCCCATTCCGGTGGAAACCGGAATCCACGAGTAATCTGCTCAAACAAACCCTGATCCCACATGAGGACAGGGAGAAGACCTTCTTCGTGTTGAGTTTCTTCTTCAGCCATGTAAAAGCAGATGAAGATCTTCAAACTTCTGGGAAAAACTTGAAGATCTGCTATAAGATCTTTGAAGATTTGAAGAAGATATGAATACTCGAGAGAGAAAAGAGGAAACAGGAGGAAGATGTGTGCAACCCTCTCTCTTCTCGTCGACTATTTATACTCATCGCATTTAATGCGATGGGTAAACGTGCCGGATTCACCGCGCGCGTAACCAATCAGCAGCCGCCATAAGGCGGGATTCTCAGAGTGACGGTTACCACACACGCGTGGGCCTAACTCGCCTGAGGGAAAGCCGAACCGTCAGTGACAACATGATGATGGTCGTGTCAGCAGTCAACTCAAACGTCGCCGTCAACGACATTTCGCACCAACCTGTCCGCATTCAAAATTCGAGTTTTTTCCCGCTCAAAATTACTACAAACTTCATGCAGAAGTTACCAAGCCCGCGCAACTATCATGATTCCTCAATGATCCTACGCGCTTACAATCAAAAGCAAGAACTACCATCAGCCTAATCTGGTAGCCGCGCCGTAGTAAGTGACAAACACTTACACGCGCGCCCCTACCAAGAATTAGCAAGCATTTTTCAAAGCCAACACTTTCCTTTTTCTAAGTCCAGAGCTCCAACCACTCACTTCGCGCATGCAGCAGCACTGGACTGGGGGGACTTGAAGGGGTATGGTCCCAAAAAGTCGCGCAGACCATTCTCAGGTCGTGCGCTGGACCATACTCCTTACTCAGAAAGCTGATCAATCTTCAGACCCACGCGGGCTGCTCAAGGAAAGCCTGGCCTCGCGCGAGGTCCAAACAAGAGATGGCATCAGTTTCCACACTTGATGTTCTGAATAAGAGCCTTCAGCCCTTACAACCCGGGATAGTTACTTGCTTAGCAAGGTTCGCGTAGGAGATAAGGCGCAAGGCCACTTCAGAGAGTACAAAAGGTATAAGTGGCAGAAGAATAGGCTAATCAGCATCATCCAGGCTGTGCTCTATCGTGCTCCACGATCGCCTGACGTGCAGGAGACAGAGAATACACAAGGACGCCTACGTGGCACCAATCAGGGGGCGACGACACCTACCCCATTATCTCCACTTACCTGCTGATGGCAGAGGGACAACAAGGCCGACAACTGGGACACGTGGCTCCAATCATGGTGCGCCAGCACCGGAGATCTTCTAGAAGGCACTAACGATCGATACCAGTGAGACAAGGAGGATATTCCCTTGTTGTCGCCTTCCGGCCCAAGGCCTATCAGCCTATCTCCTCTTACACCTCTCCGGCTATAAATAGTGACCTCCATGCACAGGTTAACCATTCCATTCCCTCTACTCTCACTCCTAACACACACTTATTTCCTCAAAGCAGATACTTATTCTCACGCCAGAGCCTGGTTAAGAGGGAAACCCCCCATATTCCCCTCTTAACGAGCTAACGGTGTTTCTGTTTTGCAGGAAGAACGGATCAAATCGGAGCTCAGGAAAGTTTAAGAAGATTAACCCTCATGTATGAAACATAAACCAAACTAATTAACCTTAAAATTAGTTCCGTGTTTCTTCAACTGACACCACCCAGTTAAATCTACACAAACTTGGTTAGTTTTTTGTCCGACGTGGCACAATTTTGCTGATGTGGAGATTATTATGTGGCGATGATGTGTCATATCCCACTTATAAAACCCTGCTAAGCTCATTTCCAGTGATCAAACATAATCGATGCTGATGAACACTGAAGAATGAAGCCCTAATCTCTCGAAACTAACGTACGACTTATCAGAATTCTTGATATTAGGCATTGTTTTGAGATGTCGGAAACAATAGATGTTATGTTTTGGTATGGTGGTCACATTGAAGTAGGATTTGGTCAACCACAGTATGTAGAGTATGCAATGGAATCATGTTTTTACAGTTCTAGGGACATGTATATGTATGGGTTGGATGCTGATGATGGGGGACTTCATCACTTTGAGAATGATAAAGATGTTTTGCACTTGGCTGCTAAGGTTTTGAAGTGGACTGAACCATTTATTGAAGTACTTATCCAACAAGGTCCAATAATGGTAGATGAAGCCCACTCATGTTCCAGGCCCACTAACCTAGCTGCCCAACTCAATGAACAAAAAGCCCAATCCAAAAAGTCTGTTAAGTCAACTAATAGGGTTTCAGTGGATATAAACAAAGTATCTGTTGATGACAGTGATGATAGTGACTATAATGAAGTAGTTGGATCAGGAGAGTCAACTGAGTATACTGATGATATTGAAGACCTAGTTGCAAATAGTGATGATGACGAGGAGGTTCCGGAGGAGGTAATTTGTTCAGAGTCAGATAGAGAGGACTTGGAATGGAGACAATCACAAGATGCAATTAGAAAGGCTAGTCAAATTGATTGTGAAGCCATAAAAAAGTTGTTTGATGAATACTTACAGGAGAAAGAAACAGAGGGAAAGTTGCATGAAACTAATGATGCAGTGGGTTCACATATAGAGGGGTACAGTAGTTATGAGGAATCTGATGGTGACATTCTCACACCCGGTGATAGTGAGGACGATGATATCATGAATAGTTGTATTCGTTCACAACGGTGTCTGCGAACAAACTTCCCATCGCAATAACAACACAACCCTTTTGCATTATTGTGCCTCAGTGTTGGTGAGACAATGTAAGGTAGAAGGTTATGCAGTGTTGGTAAGACAATGTAAACTAGAAGGTTATGCGGTCTAAGACAATCATTGGGTTGATAGTGGTCCAAGCATCCCAGTCAGGGCCGGCCCGGAGGGAGGGCAAGGTGAGCGACTGCTTAGGGCCCAAACCATTCGGGGGCCCGATTTTTTTTCTTTTTATATATTTTACAAAGTAAAATTTAGCATATATAAGAACTGAATAAAAAAAAGCATAGTTAAATGCTTGGTTTGGTGGTTTACATATCCCTTTAATGTTAAGAAAACGCTCGTTTGAATCCCAGTGTCTACTGGTTTGTTGAGTTTTTGTTTTTCTTTTTGTTTTTTACCTATTCATTAAATCCAAATAGCATTAATTGCCTAATTTTGTTAAGTTAGATTAAATAGAAATGAGAATCATTGCCTAGTTTTGCCAAGTAACATAATTCCATTTAGTTACTTTCCAAATAAATTTAGATTGGTTACAATGGTTTTAGATGATCTTAAATTACGATTTTTAGAAATTACGACGTAACTTTTTCGTAATTTCTGAATATGCTCTTACTATGTGTCAATGTGCAAATGCACGTGTGGGTGTGATGAGTTTAAAGCGGCCGTCGCAACATGTAGCTAATTCCCACAAGTTTTTATTCGGGGACGGCCCTGATCCCAGGTGTGAGGTTCATAAGCGATCTGGAAGAGACCATTGGGGGTTAGGAGTGGTTATGCGATTAGTTTCCAATGTGGTAGGTAGGTTAGACTCCTCAATTAACCAAGGCACACCAATTTCCTCCGCTGGGGTTCGAGGTTTTTCTTGATATTGAGTCATGTCTCATCGTTTAGACAGGCAATGAAGCAGTCGTTTAGAAAGGGTTTTGATAGACCATAAACCCGGTGGGAGAGTTATTAAAAGGATTATTGGTAAAAGGCTATCGTGGTGGTTTGCTTTAGAACGAGTTCTCGTGGTCATTCGAATCAAAACGGAGTTGTAACACCTCGGTCAACATGCCCCATGTGCTCGGTCCACAGAACCCGGTCAGCCACATGCCACATCTAACATTACAGGGCAACATCTTCTAAGTGGAAGGAAGCTAATTGTACTTGTTGAGTTTGGGTAATTTGAAACATCACTGCCAGTTAAGCACAAATCTACTAACGTGGATGACCATGTGGGTACAAACAGCCTGACTCGTCTCATTTATCTAAGAATTGGTTTCGTTTACATTAAATTTAAAGTTTTAGAAGTGTGACAAAATTAATCATTCTCAATAAGAAATTGTTTTCCATTTCCTTTTGAATAAAAACAGAGATCCAAGTGGTTCATATGCTTCCATTCATTTCTTGGAAACAATTATGAGATATGATGTCAACCTTTAGCTCTGATAACCACTACCTTGGCACTCAGTAGCCACTGTCATTTCAGCCACCGCCACCAAAGACAGACCTGACCCAGGTTTTAGCCCATCAGATCAAAAACTTACCACAACACTACAACAGATATGAGATATGCATTACTGTCACGTCCAACACAAGACCGATGACTCTAACTAGTACTAGGCTAACTGATTCGGGTCTCAAGGCGGATTTTTGCCCAGATCAGATCATAAACTTCCCACAACAGTAACATCTCAAATAAATGACAACCAAGAAGATGTTGCAAATAATGCTATAGAATATAGAGGACCATATGGTTCATAAACTTTAATTCATTTCCAGTTCTTCCAGGAAAAAATGAATGAGATTATGCAATTTGTGCTTTCAAAACACCGAGCTTGATGGAAAACATCAGATAATGACCAAACAGGAGTAGAAGAGGCCCGTGATGCAATGTGGTTGAAGCCCTTGTCACCGAGGTAGTCCAAAGTCTAGGGAAAACCCGGAAAACAATTAGTCCGAAAAGTCTCAAGTAAAAGCTCGAGCAACACATAGATCAACCAAGAAACACAAAAGACGGATAAATCTAGTGTTGGCAACCAGATTAACCTACTTTTACTGTTTAGTGTTTACACAGGTTATGAACAAGACAAATATAGTAGAGCAACTGCATGTAGCCAAACAGGACAAATACGACAGCCAAGATGAAGAAATTGCCAAAATCATAGTAAAAGTCTATCAATTGAGTACAAAGTTTAGCTTTGGAAAAAGCTGCAAGGTTAAAAATTGAGAATTTAAAACTCTAAGCAAATTTCGATAACAAAAGATTAAAAGCAATATGGAAACTTTCATATGCGTTAATTGCCTTGATCACTCCGGCTGTCACAATGATGATGCAAAACCTATAGCAGTAAGCAGAAGAACTTGTCAAAATCATATTTTTCTTCTTTATTCACCAGTACAACCCAAAAAACCAGTAGGCTAAAGTTAAGCATTCAAAACATCTTAATGCACCATAAACATTTTTTTTTCTCGTCCTATGAGGCTAATTCCAACTTATATAATTACCATGTGTCCATGCAATCCCTAACATTGTGTGACAGTCAAGGTTTAAAAGAACGCAAACGAGTTTCGAGGCGTTTTCCCTTCACCTCACGAGGCGTAAACCTCGAGGCTAGGCGAGGCGAACCAAGGCGGAATTAAAAATAAATATAAAAATTATATATCTTATAAAAATAACAATACTAACTAAAATCATCATCAAAAACACACATAAAAAGACATAAATTGCTTGAAATTGACACAAAAAGTCAAAAACAAATATCAAAAACCCCTGAGGCGCAACCTTTTTAGAGGCGCACATAAAATATAAACCCCCTGAGGCGCGCCTTAGAATCGTTTTTTGGGCTTTTCGCCTCGAGGCACACGCCTCAACCGTTTTATAAAACCATGGTGACAATAATAAAACATACCAGTCATCTTAACGCGAGGCATATACTATCAAACTACCAAGTGCTTAGCACTGAACTATTTTCCAGAAACAAAAAACCTGCCTAAGTTGATTATTCACTAGTTACAATAAACAGTTTCAATAAGCAATCCCAAACACGCCCTAGAATTTACATATCCAGTTTCTTTACTTTGTAAACTATAAGATCATATATATTTACCAATGCATTCATTTCCAACCGCTTTTCCGATACATTTTTCTATGCCCGAATATCGGCTAGTTCATAGCAAAAAAAACCTTACAACTACATTCACAGAACATACAGACAACATTAACAACTGAAAACGAACAAAAATCACAAGGCAGTGCAGATATAAGCTTCGTTATAACACAAAACATGAAGAACTAAAATGAAAAAAACATACCTTGAGACAACCAGCTCCAACAGGTGGACTCAACACCAATACTGGATCTAAGACGAGCGGATGCAATTGCACTGTGAAGAGGCATCATCGACTCAACAGTTCCTAATGCCGCAACAATCCTGAAGAAAACAAATAACCAAACTGATGAACTTAATGCGGTTTCTCATCGATTGTGTGAAAAGTGTAAGATGTGAGATATTTACCTTGAAGCTGCGCGAGGAACTGATCTTGTTGATGAATGAAATGGAGGAACGTGTACGGATTTGGGAGTTAGGGTTCTTGAAATTAGATTTGATCTGGTTGTGGTTGTGATTGTTCTCGCACCAGAGGCGATCGCTGATCTGGCTGCAGAAGCCATCGTTTTTTTTTCAACTTCTGTTGTAAACCCTAACTTGAACCCTTGCAGAAGGTTACAAGAGTTTGGATGATTTGTACTTCCAGCATTATTTGTTGTACATTAGGGTTTTTTTAACAACAAATAAAAGTCCGGTCAATCAGGTAAATCCAATAGCAAAAGGCTATCCATGCCACAAGGCGAGTGAGTAGTGAGCCGGCTTACCACCACTTCAGATGAAACTCACCATCCGAAGGACCACTGTGATAAAACCTCTAACTCAACCTAAAGTATTTTGCTTTAGGCAAGACTCTAACCCATAACATTCACTTTGGAAGATATACCATCCGGACATTAGGGTTGCTAAATGCTTTTTTCATGATTGTGCATAAATTACATCAGGGTTCCTAGTTTTCATTTGGTTCCTAGTTGCCCGCTTACCGGCTATCTTGGTGTAATTTGTTTGGCCTTATATATAAAAATATATATAAAAAAAAAAGAAAGAGAAAAATGCCCGGATAGTCCCTGTGGTTTCACCTTTTTTCACCTATAGTCCCTATCTTTCTAAAACTACTTGAATAGTCCCCAAGTTTTCAAGTTTTGTTCTCGGATAGTCCCTGGGTCTAACTTCAGTTACTTTTCTCTGTTAAAATGATGTGAAATGACAAAAATACCATTTCCTTAAAAGGCCAAACCACAAGGACTATCCGGGCATCTTCTTCAAAACCCTAGACCCCATTAGTTTTATCTCACAATATACACACATAACCTGCATAACCAAGAGAGAGAGAGAGTGAGATTCGACCGAGAAAGAGAGAGAGAGAGAGAGAACCGAGGGAGAGAGAGGCGAGATCGAGACGGGTGGTCTCCGGCCACCTGGTCGCGACGGCAGGGAGTTGTTGTTCATCATCAGAAACTGAAGAATGGTGAAAAATCCAGTGTTCTTGTTGTTCATCTTCGTCACCTCTGTTTCACCTATTTCTTCATTCTCAAAAAATCAATCTGTGAACTGTTTATCAAATCACACGCGAATTTAACAACACTAATTGAATGGATACTGATTGCGTGGTCAAAACCCTAACCGATTCAGCTATTATTGCATTAATTTCTGTTTATTTGCTCGTTTGATGAAGCTTGTTCGTTCTGGTAAGTTTTCACGCAAATTCGACTGTAAATTTCATCATTATTGCTTCGATTTTGACCTAATTTGGTGCAGTTGATGTGAAATTTGGTGCACTTATTTCTCAAGCCTCTGTTCTTCCACAGACTTGTCATCTTCATCAACCTTATGCTTTTTAGCTTCGATTGATTGTGGAGCAGCTGTTGACGGTGGTGTTGGTGGTTTCGGCGGTGGCGACAGTTTGTTGTTGATCAATTAAAACACTTTCTGTCAACCGATTCCGATTTATACAATTTTCAGTTCCTAAACTGTTTATCAATCTCGTTCTCTGAATTACAAACTAATTCGATTTTGTTACGTGAAATGCGTTTATTTTGTTTCAGTTTTTGCTACGTGGATGTATTTGATTTTGATTCGACCTATAATTTTACGTCGAATGTTTCTGATCATCGTTTTTATTATCAGTGATATCTTGATTATGCTTTAATTTATCTTAATTTTGATCTTACAATATTTCACAGGTAATTTGGATTCTTAATTACTAAGAGAAAGAAAGAGAGATGGTGGGTGACTTATTTTTATGTTGTGATTTGATAAACAGTTCACAGTGTTGTTAAATCAGCAGCGCCGCCGTCTGCGGGGCGGCGGTGACTTATTTTTCCGGCGGAGGAGGGTGATGGTGGGTGGAGGTTGAAGATGAAGTGTGGTGATGGGGTTTTATAAATAAAAATGAAGAAGATGCCCGGATAGTCCCTATGGTTTGACCTTTTAAGGAAAGGGTATTTTTGTCATTTCACATCATTTTAACAGAGAAAAGTAACTGAAGTTAGACACAGGGACTATCCGAGAACAAAACTTGAAAACTTGGGGACTATTCAAGTAGTTTTAGAAAGATAGGGACTATAGGTGAAAAAAGGTGAAACCACAGGGACTATCCGGGCATTTTTCTCTAATATAAATGACCCTGCATCAACCCCTTTTCTTTTATGTGCAGTGGCGGACCTAGAAATTATTTGCTGGGGGTGCGGATGAGATGTTCAATCATATTTTCAAGGGGTGCGGTCGGGGTTTTTGCCTAAAATATACACTAATTTTTTTTTTCAAGGGGTGCGGCCGCCCACCCTGACCACTATGTAGGTCCGCCCTTGTTTATGTGTTTAGTTATCATTGACAGTGGCGCATCTAGAAAATTCTTACAGGGGCAACGTTTCAAAAAAAGGGTAACGAAATCGAAAAAAACATCAATTTTTTTCCCAAAATTTACACTACCGCCGGAGCGTCTATCTCTATTAACAAGCTAGGTCCGCCCCTGATCATTGAAAGGTTTAGTCCAATTTTTATTCAACATCATGTCACAAGCAGAGGCGTCTCTGAGAATTCGCGTACCCTGTTTTTATTATTATTATTATTTTTAAAGAAAATCAAATTAGTATCGGGCTCAATAAACCTAATGCCAAGTGAGCTAATTTCTAAACCATAAAAATTGATTTGTAAATGGGCCTATATTGGAATTGGTATGTATTTACTATTAAAAAAAATAACATCTGTATATCATATTTTATTTAAAGATCGTGTATCCCTCGAAATCGCGGGCCTTGTGCGGAGGTCCTCCCCGCCCCGCACACCATCAAAGCCGCCACTGGTCACAAGCCATAGATGCATATAGGTTTTCAGAATGTCATAAAAAACCGATGATACTTGAAGCAGTCTAGCCACACAAGACTAGGCGTTATCGAACTTAAACGATCCTTTTCTTTTCGAGTCATAACAGACGAGGACTCCGATAAAGACAAACTAACAAAACTCCCAACTTGTGGTGTTCTATTACTTTTTGATGGGTTTCATGGTCTTTTGTTTTATTGGTGATATGTTTCTAGGATTTCAATGTGATAGAATCAAGTACTAGAACATCAAGCAATCATCTCCAAGTAAAGAAAACTCTGTTAAAGCTTTAGTATTTTGATGGGTTTATTTATAGGAATCCTCCAATAGTTATTTTCTGAAAAGTATATAGAGGTTACGTTGATAAATGAGTTAGAAGCATCCCCTATAACAAGTTGAACATGTTAGAAATCATTAAAATCAATAAATGGGAAAGCATAAACTTTAAAAAACACACAAACACTTTCAACCAACCAGACACGACAATCAAAATAACACATCAATACAAAGTATAAATACCAAATACGGTAAAAATTAGAATCAACAAAACATGTTAGTAAGAAAAGTATGTTGTTATTTAACACCTTTACAGTTAGTTACAGTTTTTTTATTTCTACATAATCCTTTCCCATAACAATAAGCCCCCAAATTAAACTACAACAAGATGCCATCTTGAAAGAAGCTCAAATGGGTCACTCTATGTGAATTATAACCAACCAATCAATCAATCCTAACCGTTAAATCTCTCTCAAACGGGTCAACCCCGTGTGCATTATTACCAAAGAACCAATCAATCAATCAATCCTAACCGTTCGATCTCATCCAAGAACCCATAAAGGACTTGACCCGAAGTTTAGCTGAGCTCGTGGTTTTTGCACGCACAACTTTTGAAGGATTTTCCAAAGCTTTGAGTATGAATCTCATAAGTGGTCTTCTAGAAGGTTTCGGGTTAAGGCAAGATTTAGCAATAACAGCCACAGCCCATACTTCTTCTAGTAAATCATCATCTACTGTTAGTGACTGATCAATTATGTTTGTCACAAGCTCTTTATCATAAGTACTGATATATGGAAGTATACTTTTCAAGAGATCATTTGTTTCTGAACCACTCGACCCGCTAATTCCAGTTTCACCCGTTACAAGCTCCAGTAACACCTTTCCGAAGCAGTAAACATCATATGCGCATGTTGCAGTAACTACATTTAGAAAAAAAAATGACTTGTTAATTACTAATATATAATCATAAATAAGTGAAAATAAGATCAACAAACTTACCAGAAGCACTTTGTTGAGATGCCCTGCACAAATCCAATATCAGATTTCTGTTAAAAGTTTTATAGTTTTCAATTGTAAAATAGCAAATTGTTGATGGGATAACACTTACAAGGGTGGCGATATTAATGTTTTGATCCAATTTGAATGTATACTGTCTTCTTGCGTACACACCTTGGTTAGGCTTCCTAACCGCGCTTCGTATTTATCGTCAAGAAGTATACTGCTAGCTTTAACATCTCTTCAGTTGACGAAAAAGCAAAAAAAGGAAAAAGAATTTATAAACTAGTCTGTCACTAAAAAACATATAAATATGGGATCTTTAGAATACCTGTGAACAAGGGGTGGAAAACATTCATGATGTAGATAAGATAGCCCTTCTGCAGTTCCGACAGCAATTTTTAATCGTGTTATCCAATCCAACGACGTAAATCTTTCATCACCGCGATTGTTTATTCTGCTCAACGAACTTGATAAATCCCCTTTTGGCATATGTTTGTAGATCAGAAACTTTTCCTTTTCGTTCTCCAAACAACGTCCCAATAAGGGAACGAATCTAGGATGAGAAACCTTACTACAGAAATCCAACTCTACAATGTAACTGTTCTTTACGGAATGTGGGTCAAATCTTTTAATGATTATACGAATCCCATTCTCCAAAACACCACTAAAAACATCACAAGAATAACCGTTTCTTATGAGGTTTTCATCGTTAAAGTCATCGGTAGCTGCCACAATCTTCTCATAAACAAACACTTCTCCATATGCTCTTTCTATTGAAACGGGCCCTGACCCGTTTACTTTTAGAGTTGTTTTCCTTCTTTTCCTGCATCTAAACAGTGATGTCACCAAAATCACAAACGGTAGGATCAGACCTAAAGTACCGAAAACTACTGCTATTTCGAACATTCTTCGGTTGTTTTTATGGTCATGTAAGGGTAGAGGTAAAGTGCCATTTGGAAGTCCAAAATTATCGAACGGTAACCCTCTCATGGTATAAAACGCTGCGCATTGTTTCACGTTCCTTTGACCCGACAAGCTTCGAAAGCAGTTTTTATCGAAAACTGCAACATCTCGTGCATACTCCGGCATCTTCCCTTGAAAGTAATTGTAAGATAGATCCACAGAACTAACCCGTCTAAGTACGGATGTAACGACCCCATAAAACATATTATGTGAGAGATTAAACACACCCATGTTGGCATTAACATTCAAACGTTTATCCGGTAGAGATCCCATAAAATGATTATCAGATGCATCAAGAAGACTCAAAGCAGGTAGTGACCATAACGCATCAGGAAGATCACCCGCGAAGCTATTGTTTCGAATCACCATCCTCTCCAAATTCCTCAAACTCCCGAATTCTATAGGCACGGTTCCCGTAAACGAATTAGAACTCAGATCAAGAACAACCAAACTAGCAAGATTACCAAGTTGAGTGGGGACTGAAGAAGACAGACTGTTACAACAAACATTCAAGTATCGAAGGTTTAACAGGCTCCCGAACGACGAAGGGATCACACCAGTAAGCGCATTTCTTGACAGATCAAGAACCGAAAGCCGTGATAACAACCCCAAACTAGATGGAACAGTACCCACAAGATTGTTATCAGACAAATACAATTCACTAAGATTAGACATATTCCCAACACTAACAGGAATACCACCAGATATTCCACAGAATCTAAGATCAAGAACCCGAAGCGACTGAAGCCGAATTCCAAACCAATTCGGCATTGACCCATGAAGTGAGAATCCTGAGGCATTAAACAAAACCAAGTTGGTAAAATTGGCAAGAGAATCAACTGTAAAACTTGTGTTTTGATTCCCAACTCGGGTTCTTTTAAGCCCGGAAATACTGATCCTGTTAACACTACCATGTTGACAATGAACACCGATCCATGTTAAACATGGGTCGGATTTTATAGGCCAATCTTTGGTTTTTAACCCTAGTGATGATCTGAGTTGGATCAGAGCTGCCCGTTCTGCCCGTGAATTTAGTGGGATGATTTGCTGATGCTGTTGGAATGTAGTTAGAAGAAACAGCAAGAAGAAGAAGAAGTGTATAACTGAATTGTTTTTCATGGTTATGATCTTTGAAGAAGAAGAAGAAGAAGATACTGTTTGTTCATGCAAGTTGACGCTTTTCTTGGATGTTATAAATGGGTGAATGGGAAATTTGAGTAGCGAAATTAGGGTTTTTCCATGATTATAATACGAAACACATTATTTCTTGAAATTTGATTCTGGTTGACGAAATTGCAAGAATTAGAATGGAAGCGAAGAATAGAATATCAAATTTGTTGAGTGAGTTTGTATTTCATGAATTAGCAAAAAAATAAAATAACAAAATGTTGGGATCTTAGGGGTGGGATAAAGCTTAGAAACCATGTGGTCGTGTGCTCGATTTTTACAAAGGGTTTTTCCAGATTTATTAGGGTTTACTCCTGAATTGGTGTAGCCTGGTGAAAAGGATATGATCGGGTGATTTCGCTGGTGACACGATGATACTCTAATGACTTGTCTGTGATCCGATAACAACAAGAAAATGTTGTTGTTACTAGCCCAATATTCAAGTTATATGTTTACCTACCCATAGCCCCGTGGTCTAGTGTGAGAGTTTTTTTTTTTTTTGCAGATTCAAGTTATATGTTTACCTACCCATAGCCCCGTGGTCTAGTGTGAGTTTTTTTTTTTTTTTTTTGCAGAAGTAGGGGGTTTGAGTCCCCAAAGAGTGATTTTAGGTGTACTGCAAGAAAAAAAAGCACCTTTATGTAGTTCTCCATTCAGATCAGCGAACCTTCACAAGAATTCTGCCAAAATCCTGTTAAAGTTGAGACATCCCTGACAATCACCGAACCTCGCTGATTCAATCAGCGAATTAAATAGAACCTCGCTGATCAGATTAACAAGCTTTGAAACCTCGCTGATTTGATGAACAATTTAATCACGCTTCGCTGATTTCAACCACAAACTTGAAGAAGATCGCTGATATTAATGGCAATCTTGAAGAAGGTCGCTGATTTGAACTCAGATCTTAATGAAGTTCGCTTATTTTAATAGCAATCTTGAAGAAGTTCACTTTTTTTGTTTGCAATCTTCAATTTCTTCGTTGTTTTTAACAACAATTTTAAATGAAATTCGATTTTTAGAAGTGGGTCGTTGTGTTTTGCTATAAGAAATAGAGAATGGTATGTCTAAGTATTGAAACACCTTCTGTGAGAATGAAGACAATCAAATATGATGTTTAAATTACCCAGCAACAAATGTAACTTGTGAGAGAGTATGAAGTTGTTTTTGTTAAATGAGTTTGAGAGATTATGAAGCAGTTTACGTGCACTGGACCGGAAGATTATTCGGGACTTCTTTGAACATGACGTTTTTCTCAGTTTTAAATTTTGAACACATAGTGATGAGAGTTTGTGGGGAGGCGAACGATAGTTCTCATCTACCACCCGCTCACGTAACGTGTATCTTTACAATGACTCAACTGGTGTTGTGGATGCTTCTACAACTGCTACTGAGTCTTCTGGAAGATTCAGCCGCTCAAGGGGTTGGGAGGTTTATGACGTTTTTCTGAGTGTCAAAGGATTCTGCAGCTTCTGGTGGGGGTATGAGCCTATAGAACAGTCATCATCACCCCTGTTTTCGGTAGGAGATTTGGAACATAACACATTTCAAGTCGCGTTTTATCCCATGTGACTTGGCGATGCAAATGTGTTGATTAGATCCTATTGTAATGTTGTTCGCTCCTACTGCATCAGCCTGGTTTTTGTTCAACCTTCCCTGTCATGCGTATCCAGGCTTTTGCAAATCCTCAAACATCACCTAAGCTGTAGAGTCGGACGGTGCGAACAACCCGTTCCATATCACTTTACGGGTCGAAGAGCCAGTGATAGCCTTTTGACCTTATATCGAAACTCGATATACGAAGAAACCGGACGGGTTTAAATTCATTTAGTTTATGTTTGGCACCTCTCCATTAGAAATGCTTTGTTAAGTAACAGTGTATTTCTGCACGTATGCAATGTTGCGAGATTGATAGATCCTATTGTAATGTTGTAATATTGTTGAATTACCTAATAAAAAAAGTTCGTTAAATTTGGTGGTGTACCATCTTGTGTTGTTGAATTTGTTAATACAAATAATACTGTAATATTTTAGAATTACTTAACTGTTTGTGAAAAATAATATTTATTGTTGTCTGAATATTTAAAAAAGAATAGTTATATATTTTCAACCTACATGGTGGTGGGCTCCAGCAAAAGTCTGGGTCCTCACCACTATAAATACCCATGGGATTAGGGTGTCAACCCACATCAAGATTGAAGTACCACAACAACCTTCTTTTTTCAGCTCATCCTAATAACCACAACAACTTTTCTTTTTTCACTTCATCCTATCAATTTTCCGCCAAATTTCATTTTGTTAGATAATGGATTCTTTTCGGCCATACCTCGTTAGACTTTACTGGGGTGGTGTCTTTTCTTTTGTAAACGGGGTTGTCCAATTTGACCAATCCATGCTAACAACCACATTCCTTATGCGGCACAAAATGTCTTATGAGGAATTGGTCGATTCAATCTGTAATCATGTTTGACTACAGAAAGAATCCGTTGTGGTTTCGATGTTATTAGGGTACACGTATCAAGGGACATCTCAAACAACAAAAAATTTCAATGAAGATGGCGTTGAAATGTTGCACAATTTAGCCGGAGTGTCTGAAGGCAACTTCTTTGCCGAGATCTACGTTCAATGGGAGGCAGTTAATCCCCTCCGTTATATGAGTTTTACAAACCTTCTCCATGACATAACACAACGTAATGTTGTTGACACCCAGTTATCCGATGATGATGGTGAAGGAGATGGGCAAACAACTCAAGAACACCACCTCATGCCATCTGTTGAGAACCTAGTCGGTCCCGCTTCTCAACTTGTAGGTGGTGATGACAAAAACGACGGCTTTGATGAGTCAGAAGTTTACAGCACAGAAGACAGTTCAGAAAGTGAGGAGCCCCCCTCCCCCAATCAAATGACGCCTCTTCTGACGACGAGGCCGTAGTCAACGAACAAACTGCGTTGACCCTGTCTCAGCCAACGCATTCTAGGCCTATCTTTGCAGGTCGACATGACGACCCCCAAGAGGATGTGGAGCTTAGGGATTACATGTGTCCGGATTATGAACATAACCCAATGGATATGGAATCCAAAAGCAAAACAAATTCTTCTGGGATGTTTTTCAAGTCCAAACATGATGTGGACCTTGCTGTTCGAGAGTGGAACATTCGCCGAGGTAGGGAAATATTCATGGTGGATAGCAAACCAACTTTCTACAAAGTCAAATGCTACACGAGAAACAAAAATTATAAAAACACTTTCCCCTAGTGCTCCTGTTTGCCAATGGCGTGCAACCGCATCAAAACAAAAACTCCAACACCTGTGGCAGATTACCAACTGGGCACCTGCCCACAGTTGTTATTCAACTGTGGTGCGCAACAACAATAGATGCCTTAGATCTAAGGATATTGCTGCAAACATCCTTCCACAAATTCGTACAGACATCGCGTTGAAGGTAAAACACATCAGGACGTTCATAAAGCAAACGATGTATGTCGATGTTACGTATACAAAGGCGTGGCATGGCAGAAGAAAGGCAATTGAGAGGATATATGGAACTTCGGATAGCAACTTTGCGGAGCTCCCGAAGTACGTGTTACGGCTTCAGTCACGAAACCCTGGTACAGTGGTTAACTGGTTTCACACATTCAAATATGTTTTTTGGGCCTTCGGTCCCTCTATTAGTGCGTTCCGTCTATGCCAGCCTGTAATCTCCGTGGATGTCACACACTTGAAAGGTCCGTACCGCGGCAAGTTATTGGTTGCGGTAACCAAAAACGCCAACAACTACATAATGCCATTGGCGTACGCTCTGGTTGACGAAGAGACTGTTCATAGTTGGTGTTGGTTTTTCCAAAATTTGAAGGAATACGTCACCACAAACTGTACTAGTAAAATATGTGTTCTATCAGACCGTCATGCTGGAATAATTAATGCCATGGAGAACCTCGAAGATTGGAAGGAACCAAAGGCGTACCATCGTTATTGTCTTCGACATGTAAGAAGCAATTTCAGTGGAAAGTATAAGAGTAAAAGCCTCAGGAAGCTGTGTTGGATGATTGGGAGTACAAGTCAACCATCGAAGTATCGTTGGGCTGTGAGGGAAATGCGGATGCTAGATCAGGCAGCTTGGGACTATCTGAACAACATCGACAAAACTAAGTGGACTATTGTTCACGACCATAGACACAGGCGTTGGGGCAACCTAACGATGAACATATCCGAGTCTATGAATAACGTCTTACGCGAAGCAAGACTGCTTCCTATAAAAGCGTTAATTCATTATACGTTTACCAAAGACGTATCTAAGTATGCCAGGCACTCGCACATAGCCCAAACCTGCAATACCCCTCTACCCCCTCGCATTTGATCCAGGTTTAACAAACTGTATTCGGAGGAAATGCAACATGAAGTGTGCGTGTATGATGTCACAGATGCTTGTTACTCAGTGGTTTCAAGGGACGAAGCGAACGATCATGGTGGTAATGAGTACACCGTTGAATGCAGTCGTAGGTGGTGCTCATGTGGGAAATGGCAAATGCTCAGATTTCCTTGTTCTCACGCCATTGCTGTTTGCTCATGGAGGGGTGAGGAACCACACGAGGTTACGAATTCAAAATTCCACACTACTACCAATCGGGAACAGTATAGCGGACATTTTTACACGCTAGGCCCTAAGGAAGAGTGGGAAGAACCGCAATGGAGAATTCAAGGGGACCCTTCAAGGGTTACAACACACCGTAGTAGGGTTCGTGCAAGAAGAATTCAAAATGAGATGGATGTCAACTACCACGACGAACCCCAGGTCCGTCGATGCAGCAGATGTGGAGAAACAGGCCACAACAGGAAGACCTGTGGCCGACATTAATTTATTATGTTTTTGTGGTTCGTTTGTGGTTGTTAGTGTTATATGTTCTTGTGCTGCCAATTATTGTTGTTTGTGTTGAAGTTGACAATTGGTCTTCTAGGCCTATCATTCCAGGTCCGTCGATGCAGCAGATGTGGAGAAGCAGGGCACAACAGGAAGACCTGTGGCCGACGTTAAGTTAGTATGTTGTTGTAGTTTTTACTGTTAAGTGTTAGGTGTATCCTCCTATATTTTGTGTTTGGTATTTCTGTTTGAATTATGAGTTAGTGTAATTTAACATTTAAGACAGTTGTTCCAAAATTCACTATGAAACATTAAACACAACAACACAAATATTATTGAATTGAAATACATAAGACAACACCTACAGTAGAATATGGAATCAAAAGGATGAATCCGAATCACTATCGTAATTCTGATACTGCTCCCATGGATCATCACTAACCACTGCGTCGTCTGATAACGTGTTTGAGTCGCGATCGCTGTCGGATTGGTCAGTATCTGTCACACCCCGACATTTACATGTCAGCCCGGTGGGGAGTATCGTGACGTAAGATTGATATCGTCATAGTCAAACATACACAGAATAGTACAGCAGAAGTCTTGGAATATAAAATATTATTACAAACCCAAATGTCTGAAAATACCGAAAGGATAATTACATACGAGCTTCCAACATTAAATCCACAGGCGGATCTATATAAAATGTGCAAAATGAAGTTTAGCAGACTTTAGGGCATCCAAAGGATTTGCAAGATCCTTTATTAACACCAAGCAGCTCCCAGCTTATTTGCGTATAGTACCTGTCACTTAGTCTTTTGAAAATACGTCAGTTTACACTGGTAAATACAATTAACCGACATATTTGAAAATGTTTATGAAAATTGGTTTAGGAGCACAAGGCACGGAAATATTTTATGAAAATTTATTTAAATGCACAAGGCACAAATATTCTTTATAACTTAGGACAATTATATTAATAACAATCTTGTATCAGATTTACATGTTTGTCCAACATTTAGGGCCGGTATTAAATAAACCGAACAAGATTAAACAACACACCACGAATATAAACTCACGGCAGGTTACCCCAGCAAATGAGTATATCTTTTACACACGCAACAAACAGGTGTATGCCTACACCCCGTGCTTAAGTCATGGCCATTTACGCCTTTTAAATGAGCCAAGGATATCCAGGACACGGTCGTTAACCCCCAATGTTATATGTTATCAAGCAATACTGATTAAAATGGGATTATACAATTTAATCATATCCGATTAAAAAGGTTTCTACACCCAACCAAGCGGTAATAATTTACCGTATCCCAAGCCCGTATAAGGGAAAATAAGTAAAAAGTATTTACCTGAGCTACTTCTCGATTTACAGCAAGATTTATATAACTCAGCCGTATCCAATCTAATTAAATGCAGATAGCTTTTACCGGGAGGCTCTAGTATCAAGTCCTTGCACGAAAATTGAACTAAGGTGGGCTCACTTTTGATCAGGAATCCCAGAGAAATGCTCAAGAATGCTCAAGCAAGTGAGATGTGAGAGTTTAGATTGAAGGTGCAAGGATTCAAGGCAACCCAAGACCCCTATTTATAGTTTTTGAGAGTTGATATGATGATGCCAAGTGGTTAGGGACATCTTAGGATCATTCAAGGTGTCTTAAACAAGTTTTAAAACCATCAAAAATCCATGGTTTTCGAGTTTTAAGTGTGCAAGGTGGTTTGTGTGGGTTGCAAGAACAAACCTGCAGCTGCAGGTCATATTTAGGGAAAATTGACCCGTCGCCGCACGCGACAGCAACAGGGGGGGAGGCGTCGCCGCGCGCTACGCCTCATATCAAGTTTCAAACTTGACAGTTTTGGCCCCTGTACCTTTTTATTCAATATATATTTCATTTTAGGCACTTTTAACCCTTCTAGTTAGTTTGTAGGTGATCTTAGAAGGATAACCAAACACCGTTAGGTCCGGTTTCATTAAATGATCACCGAATATACTAGTTTCTTCCCGTTGATGCTTTTAACCCTTCTTCTTGAAAGTTTACGTAATTAACACATAACGATAACGAAACCTTGTGAATTTAATATCACTTATTCTTGAGAGTATAATCGAACATTACGAAGCCCCGGGTTCATTAAAAGGTCACTCAGAGGTAAGAATTAACATGTTGACACTTTTAAACCCTTTGTCTTGTAAACTTTCGAATTCTTTCACAAACGGCTTCTTACGTCCGAATATTTACTCGTTTAAGAAAATATTCATCGTGTGTGGTCAATCAGAGGCACAAGTTTGGCATGTTGACACTTTTAGTCCCTGTATATTCATAGTTTTCATTTTTGACGAAATTAGTCCTTCATAATCAACGTTTGACTTTGTGAGGGTTTATTACACGTGTCAACACATCATTGGACACGATTTTACGAGGTGTTACATCCTCACCCCCTTAAACGAAATCTCGACCTCGAGATTTGCTCAGAAAGATAGGAGTTCTTTTGTCACGTAGTGAACACGATCTCCCATGTGTAATCGGGGCCTCTTCGGCATCCCGTTTAATCTTAATAATAGGCATATGTTTTCATTGGAGCTTCTTAATCCTTATATGTTCTTGATCGATACCGGTTTCTTAACAAATCGAACGTTTTTATTATCTGCACCTTTTCATGTGACAATGCTAGCAACCTATCGGCTATACATATCCTTAAATCCCAGGTGTGGAACATATTGTAAATTCCACCAAGTCCCGTAGGTATGTTTAGCTTATAAACTATAGATTCGACGCATTCAATTTTTCTCGAATGGTCCCATATACTTTAGGGCTTAACTTGCCCGTTACATCAAAGCGTAGCACACCTTTCTAGGGTGGTACTTTATGTAGGATCTTGTTCATTATTGGAAACTTAAAAGGTTTGTAGCTCTTGTCAGCATTGATCTTTTGCCAATTACTGGCAATTTTCAGATGATTACGGGTTTGTATGATCTTATGCGTTGTCTTCAGGACAAGTTCAGATCCTGATAATTGGGTTTTTCCAACTCATGTCCAACAAACGGGTGTTTGTCACTCTCTCCTATACAAGGTCTCCAAAGGAGCAGCCTTGATGCTTATAAAATAATTATGAGTTATAGGAGAACTTAATTAGGGTGAGATGACCATTCCAGTTACTATTAAAATCAATCTTAAGGAATTAACTACCCTCATGGTTAGTCGAACAAATTGACGATCCTGGGCAACTGATAACGATTCTCAATCGTTTCCTAATTAGGTTTGCGATAATCAATGCACAAGTGTATTGCATCGTGCTTTCTTTTATCAACAATAATTGGAGCTCCTAAGACGATGAGCTAGGCTGTACTAACCTTTTTCCATAGACTCAACTGATTGGCCCTCAATTCTTCCATTTCTGTCGGTGCTAACCGATATTGAGCTTCTGTAATATGTATGGCTCCTAATAGGATGTTAATCCTAACTTTGCATCTCAGGAGGTAAATAGGGTAGTTCTACGGGGAAGTCATCAAGTTCTCCAAATATGATAGAGATAGCTTCAATTTCCGACTTTGGTTCACTTACCGACACAATGTGCTATGAAAATGACACATCTATTTTATGAATACAAGGATGCCTTCAGTAGAGATGCCTACTTAGGCATTTCTATAATGGATATCTTCTTTGAATACCACTAGCTGACTTTAGTACAATATGACCATTGAAATATCTTAGTGGTCACATGCATTAAACCCCCATACTGATCAGGCATGGAAGCAATCTATGGGACACACTAAGGTACACCAATCCTCATATGACGCTTTTATCATATAGTCTGGCATTCGCAGTTGATAGAAATCAATGAGATAACAAAATAAAATAACATATATTGTCGTACTCCATCCGAAGAAAGAGTACTCTAGATTTTTGAACGAAGATTTTCTAATAAGAAAAGAAGAAATGGTTCCTATGGTTTCGTCGATAAGTTTTACCTTACACTTAATATCTGGAGTTCTTATGGAAAAAAATTTAAAAGTTTGCTATGCTTATGATCTATGAAAGATTTGGTAGTACCTGAATCAAAACAAAATTCTTAGCACTAATATCCTTGATTCATAATAAAGGATGTACCTAGTGCCATTATTGATACGAACTGCCCCAGGCATTCATCAGGAGGGTTTAGGCGCCTCCATTCTTAGTCTCTCTAAACTTAACTATACCCCTTTTTCTTAGATTCCTGGGAGTTATCCTCCTTTATCCTTTTCTGGCAGTCTCAGTTTTGACTGGTTTATTTCTTAACCCATTAAGCGCGAGTGGCTGAGATGGATTCATAGTGGATTTATAAGAATCAGGTTTTGAAGTCTTAACATGCCTTCTAATTTCCGATGCTAAACCACCAATACATAGTGCATTATGCTTAGATTCTAGTTTAACTGAATAGGGCACTATCCCAGACAATGAACTAACGTCTGTATCATACTGTCGACAGTCTAGAACTTTTATGGTGAGAGTCCGAAAATTTTGATTTCATGTTTTTTTTTCCATTTTGTGTCGCAGACAACAGGTTTTTCTGATAAGGTCCATAAACTCGGACCATCCCATATTGTATAAGAGTATCTTTCCTGTGACTTTATTAATTTCTTCCACCAACTAAGGGCATTGTCCTTGAATGACTGTGATACTTACCTCACAATGTCTTTTCCAGCATAACCGCTGATATACATAATGGTTTCTATTTCATCCAACAATTTCATGCAATCAATGGCCCCTTTTTCGCCAATGAAGTCTCTTGATTTGCAAGAAACGAAGTACTTTTAAGTACATCCTTTAGAGGAACCGCTGATATACATAATGGTTTCTATTTCATCCAACAATTTCATGCAATCAATGGCCCCTTTTTCGCCAATGAAGTCTCTTGATTTGCAAGAAACGAAGTACTTTTAAGTACATCCTTTAGAGGAATGGGGCTCCTTGCCATATATGCTCTATTTGGTTTATTCTTCACATTCGAAGTATGAGTAAAGCTCTTCCCATGAGCAGCGGAATGTGTTTTAGAGCAAGTAGCATTCGGCTTTTTGAACCTTTTCGCGACCTTTCTCATAGTCTTTCTAACAACTGCGTCAATCACAGCTTGGAGATTAACTCCATTAACATTGAGGTTCACATTTGGTGCATCATTAGCATTTGTCGCATCTTTAGTATCGCGACTATTGTTTGTCTGATTCGAGTTTCTATACTCGGAGCTTGGTACTAAACATCCAAATAAACAATTGCTTAGTTGCATAACAATAGCTAGTCATCATCCTGACGACCTAACATACACTAGCCATGGTAGCATTAAACCATATAGGCTAATAGGTTATGAACATTTCTAATGAGTGTTATTTGTATGTTTATCAATTACATTTAGCCTAGGTCACAAGAGGACCATCAATGGCATTTAGGGTTTGGATCAAGTCCATTACCTTTTTGACAGGGGATCAAATGTCACAACTGTCTTTGTTATGTTGACGATTTTGTATAGCTCTGCGGCTCGTCGCAAGGACTTTTTAAAATATGAAACATATTTTCATCATGAAGGACATATAAATGTAATACATAGGCTTGTCGCGAAGGACATTAATAGCCATTAGGCACGTAGGCCATGTCGCAAGGGACATAGGATATGGCACAAAAGGCCTGTCACAGAGGACATTAATATATAAGCCGCAATCTTATTTGATCAGGGAATTTAAGGTTTGAACATAGTTCTTCACCTTTGGGCAGAGAGTCATAGACTACTTCTGTCATTACTTTTTGAAAGACGATTTATTTTGCCACATAGGCAAATCAATGGACATCACTAATGGATGTTTATACATACATATATATATATACATATATATATATATATATAATTTTCATATTTGAGGATATTAGTCATGATCTTATCGATCTTATAGACTATAAGCCTTGGGCATTGCCCATCACCTTTGACGGTGAACCATAACGGTCACATTTGTCAATGTCACTAATGGACAATATAGTATATAGCTCGTAGGCGAAACATCACTAAAGGATGTTAAATAATATGATCATCGTATCAGATGATATTAGTCATGATTGCATTGATCATATATAGTCTATTAGGCTTGAGCATAGCTCACTACCTTGGACATGGGATCATAAAGATCACAATGTCAATGTCTCAAATGGACAATATGTTATAGCCCGTAGGCAAAACATCATTAAGGATGTTAAATAATATGATCATCGTATCAGATGATATTAGTCATGATCGCATTGATCATATAGACTATTATGCTTGGACATAGTCCAATATCTTTAGACAGGGGGTCATAGACCACAACTCTCATTGTCTTATTGGACAACAAGTTTAGCCCGTAGGCACTTCATCACTAATGGATGTTTATATTATGATCATCACGTTGATGATACTTGCCATGATCTACTTTGATCATATAGGCTTTAAGGCTTGGACATAGTCCAAATACCTTGACGGCTGGTGTGGTTTCTCAAGTCACACTGCCAGGAGTGTTAACATGTTCTTAGATGTTAACAAGGATTAATTTGTCTTAATGGTTACACAATATTACCATGATCGCATTGATCATATAGGTTTGGAGGCTTGAACATAGTTCACCACCTCTGGATAGAAGGGGTATATCCCTTAACTATCATAGTAGAAGGAATAATTGTCCTTAACTACCGAAAGTTTTGGCCAATTAGTGTGGACTTGCCACTTGGCAGGGGTAAACCATTAAGAAGATCTTTTGAAATTATTTAGCCGATCGATAAAGTTCGAGTAAAATTGGTACTATTGTTTGATAAAGGACGAAATGAATACCTATATAAAATTTTCAAAACTTTCCATAAATCATTAAGAAATCTACAATAGTGCCTTTATCAGGACTTTCAGTGTTTTATTTGTCCACGGAGGACTAAAAGGAAAATATAAGTCCATATAAGGACTATAAAATATTGTAAGTCTACATAGGGACTATATTGAAACAGTTTTCCCATGAAGGGACTATAATGAAGTATCAGGTCTACAAAGGGGTTATAATGAAATATCATGTCCACTAAGGGACTATAATGAAATCTCGTGTCCACGGAAGGACTATTTGGAAATAACATATCCCCAAAGGGATTTTATTGAAATAACGTGTCCATAAAAAGGACTATATTGGTACAGCATGCACACAAAGGACTTTGCTGAACAGATGCCCTCACAGGGACTTAAATTTAAAATATGTTCATTAGGGAATTATAGTAAACCAACGTCCGCTCAGGGACTATACAGAAAAGATAGGTCCTAATAGGGACTTTGGAGTAATACTAGTTCACGTGGGAACTGAAAGGAAAATATAAGTCCATATAGGGACTATAAGATATATCAACACTGGGATTATAGTGAAAAGATATGTCCTCGAGAGGACTATGAAGAATTTTTATATTCGCCAGGGGACTTTGATGAATAACATGTCTACAAAATATTTTTAATGAAATAACATGTTTACAAAAAGATTTTATTGAAATAACACGTCCATGTAAGGAATATAATGGAGTATAATGTCCATGAAAGTACTATTTTGAAGTATGATGTCCATGGAAGGACTATATTGAAATACCAAGTCCACGAAGGGACTATTTAAATAGTGTATCCACAAAAGGGATTTTTAATAAAATCACTTGTCCATGAAAGGACTATATTGAAATAGCATGCCCATCGAGGGACTTTATTGAATTATAATGTCCACAAAGGGACTATATTGAAATTTAATGTCCATGAAAGGACTAAATAGCAAATGCCCATACAGGATCTTAAGTCAGAAGGTATGTCCACACAGGGACTATATAGAAGAGATAGGTCCTTATTGGGACTTGAAGGATAATGAATATTATGGAAGAAGAATTCTCTAATGCCTTTCTTGCTTCCTTTCGATTGTTTCTCTTCTTTGTTTACCGTACATGGTAGGGATACTGAAGACATCAGTGAATAAAGTAAGTAATTCAAATCAGGATCCATTGTTTAAGAATTCCATGGTTAAAGAATGATATGGATCACGGATTGGGTTTTGACTGGTATAGTCCAAGTCTGGAATTCCAAAACTCGAAGATAGGAAATAGGGATTAATAACATCCACATGTCTCATCTTCAATATGGGAGTCTCAGGGACCTTCTTGTATGGACTCCGAAGTCTGGTTAAGAGTTTAAATAGGTTTGATTTTGGGAATAGGTCCATAAAGGTCTTCCCTTCAGCCGGTCGCATGCTTATCCTAGCCGTGGTATGAAGCTTGGCATTTCTTGGCTTCGGATGGGAACAATCTCCATCAACGGCTTCTTTGCTTGGCGACATATTTAAAACAAATAAAATCGAAAACAATGATTACTTAATAGGGATGAGAGCATTCCTATGTTAAGTCTAGACTCAAAAGGTCTAAGGAATATGCTATTGTGTCATTTGAGATTAAACACTAAAGGCAAGTGTTTAATTCACTCAAACGTTGGCTCTGATACCAACCTGTCACACCCCGATATTTACAAATCAGCCCGGTGGGGAGTATCGTGACGTAAGATTGATATCGTCATAGTCAAACATACACAGAATAACACAGCGGAAGTCTTGGAATATAAAATATTATTACAAACCCAAATGTTTGAAAATACCGAACGGATAATTACATACGAGCTTGCAACATTAAATCCATAGGCGGATCTATATAAAATGTACAAAATGAAGTTTAGCAGACTTTAGGGCATCCAAAGGATTTGCAAGATCCTTTATTAACACTAAGCAGCTCCCAGCCTATTTGCGTATAGTACCTGTCACTTTGTCTTTTGAAAATACATCAGTTTACACTGGTAAATACAATTAACCGACACATTTGAAAATGTTTATGAAAATTGGTTTAGGTGCACAAGGCACGGAAATATTTTATGAAAATTTATTTAAATGCACAAGGCACAAATATTCTTTATAACTTGAGACAATTATATTAATAACAATCTCGTATCAGATTTACATGTTTGTCTAACATTTAGGGCAGGTATTAAATAAAACGAACAAGATTAAACAACACACCACGAATATAAACTCACGGTAGGTTACCCTAGCAAATGAGTATATCTTTTACATACGCAACAGACATGTGTATGCCTATACCCCGTGCTTAAGTCGTGGCCATTTACACTTTTTAAATGAGCCAATGATATCCAGGACACGGTCGTTAACCCCCAATGTTATATGTTATCAAGCAATACTGATTAAAACGGGATTATACAATTTAATCATATCCGATTAAAAAGGTTTCTACACCCGACCAAGCGGTAATAATTTACCGTATCCCAAGCCCGTATAAGGGAAAATAAGTTAAAAGTATTTACCTGAGCTACTTCTCGATTTACAGCAAGATTTATATAACTCAGCCGTATCCAATCTAATTAAATGCAGATAGCTTTTACCGGGAGGCTCTAGTATCAGGTCCTTGCACGAAAATTGAACTAAGGTGGGCTCCCTCTTGACCAGGAATCCCAGAGAAATGCTCAAGCAAGTGAGATGTGAGAGTTTAGAGTGAAGGTGCAAGGCTTCAGGGCAACCCAAGACCCCTATTTATAGTTTTTAAGAGTTAATATGATGATGCCAAGTGTTTAAGGACATCTTAGGATCATTCCAGGTGTCTTAAACAAGTTTTAAAACCATCAAAAATCCATGGTTTTCGAGTTTTAAGTGTGCAAGGTGGTTTGTGTGGGTTGCAATAACAAACCTGCAGCTGCAGGTCACATTCAGGGAAAATTGACCCGTCGCCGCACACGACAGCAACAGAGGGGAGGCGTCGCCGCGCGCTACGCCTCATATCAAGTTTCAAACTTGACAGTTTTGGCCCCTATACCTTTTTATTCAATATATCTTTCATTTTAGGCACTTTTAACCCTTCTAGTTAGTTTGTAGGTGATCTTAGAAGGATAACTAAACACCGTTAGGCCCGATGTCGTTAAATTATCACCGAATATACTAGTTTCTTCTCGTTGACGCTTTTAACCCTTCTTCTTGAAAGTTTGCGTAATTAACACATAACGATAACAAAACCTTGTGAATTTAATATCACTTATTCTTGAGAGTATAATCGAACATTACGAAGCCCCGGGTTCGTTAAAAGGTCACTTAGAGGTAAGAATTAACATGTTGACACTTTTAAACCCTTTGTCTTGTAAACTTTCGATTTCTTTCACAAACGGCTTCTTACGTCCGAATATTTACTCATTTAAGAATATATTCATCGTGTGTGGTCAATCAGAGGCACAAGTTTGGCATGTTGATACTTTTAGTCCCTGTATATTCATAGTTTTCGTTTTTTATGAAATTTGTCCTTCATAGTCAACGTTTGACTTTGTTAGGGTTTATTACACGTGTCAACACATCATTGGACACAATTTTACGAGGTGTTACAGTATGCCTACAGTAGTAGTGGTATCCATACCTGCATATGGGTCGGATAATACCAGGTAAGGCTGCTCCCCTTTCGACAACTGAGATGTACGGGCGGTTAGGGTTTTGCACAAAAGATGGGTGTTGTGGTGCTGCCATGATGGAAGTTTGATTTTGATGTTCTTGACTAAGATGATGTGGATGGTAACGATGTTGGTCTAGCGGTGAATGTCTGGGACGGGCACTCCGCTGTTCAGTGGTGGGGAAAACACTGTTAGGATTTGCCTATCAAGCAATATGGTTACGGTTGGGTTGTGGTTCAACAAAGTTACGGTTGGGTTGTGGTTCAACAAAGTTACGGTTGGGTTGTGGTTCAACATTGGCAGGGTCTGGTTCCCCTTCATGTATATGCAAATGAAAATGAATGGGGAATTCGTTATCACCATCTGCCATCTGAATGACTTGAGAGGTGAGGTGAAGATGTGAAGATATATTAGTGTGATATGTGGTAATTATAGTGTGGAGAAGTGTAGGGGTAATGATTAGAATACTACTAAACTTATACTGGTGATACAATAAACAAGAATAACATTCAACTAAACATACAGTGCTAATAAAACAAATGACCCAAAACATTCTAGTAAACATAAAGTAGTGACATAACAGACGATAGTAAACATTAAACTAAACACAAACGACAAAAACCAACATGCTGCAACAAATTAAACAACCCTATTTCCAATGGTAGTCTCCTCTAGATGATAGTTCAGAGTCTGACTCTTCTCCTGAATATGGGTTGTGCCAAACACAGGACCAGTCTTCTTCTTCTTCATAGTTCCATGCATCCTTCAAGACTTTCGGGTCGTAATCCTCCTCCGGGTAACGGTTGAAGTCAAGTTCTTCCACAGTAGCATCATCATCTTTCTTAACAACCGGAATTTCTTCAACTTGCTTCTTTTTCCCATGTGGTTCCCTCTTTTTGATCAGTTGGGGATTAACAACAGCACCAGAAGATGAACCTTGTTCTCCGACAGCTTTCGAAGTTTTCGATGTCTCACCTACCCCCAAATCAGGTACCTTTGGAGGTGGTTGCCATTCAAGACAAGCTTGGATGTCCTCTTCCGTCATCACGTTGTTTTGAAAGTAGGAGAAGGGAGGTAACCGTTTCTTACCTCGGTGATCCATTTCAAGTCAGAACACAAGGGTGTTGTAGAAGGGGGTGTTAGGTAGTTGGTGTTGGATGTGGAAACCAAATTGGGTATTTATAGGGAATAAAAAAATAAAATTCTATTTAAAATACTTTTTTAATAAATGATGGCCCAGTGGTTCGATTACACCTGGCAATCTTCTAGAGATGCCCGCTCCACTATAAATATTGGCACATACCTCTATCTCAAATTGCACCAAACACACCCAACAAGTTTTTACCATATAAAATGGGGGACCCTGAAAACTCGTTCTTGGAGCTGGAGGAAGTTCCCGATACTCCCCCTGAAAAGATCCCAGTAAGAGACGCTGGTATTATCACCCAACAAAAGAGTCTAGTTCGTGGTCAAAAAATGCAATGGCATTCTATGAAAACGGGTATTCTTCTTTCTGTTATAGTGGATTCCTCGGAAGAAGATAACTCGGCTCGGAATTTTGGGGTGCCTTACTTAGATACGAGAACTACGGTTACTTGTCGCCACTGGTAAGTACTTTAAGTATAGCTACTGCAAAAAAAGTCATTAATTGTTATGTCATTAATTGCAGCATGTGTGTGGTTGGGTTAACAGAATGATGAGTTTCAGATGGGTTTTAATAACAAAATCTAGAAAACCAGAACAATTGTTTCCATGGACGATTCTGCCACCGCAATTCCTGGACCTTCTGGGTGAGAATCCGAACCACCGTGCATTACCCTTTGCGATTGGATTAAAGGAACATTACCCTCCGTTTTGGGACATCGATACGGTAACACTTACATAAACATGTCTTTTTGAAAGAAAATATCCTTAATTTTTTAGTTTTTGTCTCAGGTTTATATTCCAATATGTGTTGACATACAAGACTGGTTCAAGGTTCGTGTTGATATGCGGACACTTCACCTTACATTGTACTTCACTGGAGCATGTGGTTCAACCAGTTCTGATGGGTCGAGCTTGATTCAAGTTAGGGTGTACCCAACCCTTCTAAAATTTGAATCATTATTCGAAATGTTTTTGGACCAAATTTCGTACTGGGAACATTCTGGACGGCCATACGTGGAGAAGAAAATGGTGACACATACTGAAGTTTAATAGCATGATAAGGAAAACCCAGGAGCTAATTCTGGGGTGTTAGTTTGTATGCTATTGAGTAAACTAGTTAACGATGACCAGCTCCAGATTGATGGGGATCTTGAAGAATCTTGCGTGAAATATAGACGGGAGATGGCGGAAGAGTTCTATGCAGCACAGTTTTCACCGGCAAACATGTAATACGACAACAATAATTTGTAATCATCCTTTATGTATTATGTTTAAATTAATGATTAATTTGGGCCAGCTTGGTCGTTTTTTGCCAAAACAAAAAAAAAATGAGTTGTAACGACTTTCGGGCCCCTCATAATGAGCCGAAATGCTTTTCGCCGAGAAGACGCCCCTGGTCCAGGGACAAATTTACCCCTTCTTATAAGTTAGAGACAAACGATGCCGGTGGCGGGAGCCACACGGGTGAGGAAATGGCCACGAAAATGGCCAGCTTGGACGTTTTTTGCCAAAACAAAAAAAATGAGTTGTAACGACTTTCGGGCCCCTCATAATGAGCCGAAATGCTTTCCGACGAGAAGACACCCCTGGTCCAGGGACAAATTTACCCCTCCTTATAACCTAGAGACAAACGATGCCGGTGGCGGGAGCCGCACGGGTGAGGTAACGGCCACGAAAAAGGCCAGCTTGGTCGTTTTTTGCCAAAACAAACAAATGAGTTTTAACGACTTTCGGGGCCCTCATAATGAGCCGAAATGCTTTCCGCTGAGAAGAGGCTCCTGGTCCAGGGACAAATTTACCCCTCCTTATAACCTAGAGACAAACGATGCCTGTGGTAGGAGCCGCACGGATGAGGAAACGGCCATGAAAAAGGCCAGCTTGGTCGTTTTTTGCCAAAACAAAAATAACAAACAAAATACAAGGATAAAAATAAAAGCCGAATTGCTACAAACAACGCCATTTATACAACTTGTTAGCCATGTGGCGGCGATACTTGATACAAGCATCTTCAACATCACTGTCTACATGGAGCGACTTGCCTCTTACGAGGTTCTCCGTCATCATACAAACAAGCACCCCTGAATTAGCAATGTTACCGTTGTTCTGAGGCACAACATCTTGAACTACACCAAAGGAAACTTTTTTATTTGTGTAGTATTTCGAGTTTCACCAATAGTTAATCTAGTTCAAAAAGTGCTTAAAGAAGATCGGAAAAATGTCCATAACGTGATCAACCAGTCGCCGTTTTTCATTTCTCCATCTTTTATCAGTCCAAAATTGAGTAATTTCCATGGTAAACATATCGACACGAAATAGTAACCAGTCCTCTTGCTTCATCCATAACGGGATATACAAATAATCAACATCCCAAAATGGAGGATATGGTTCCTTCCTTCCAGCCATGTCTAACGCCCTTAAACAGTCCTTGGTGTAACACACATCTTCATAAAATTGTGGGGGTAACACCGTCCAAGGCAATTTCTTAGATGGGTTTTTTTAAAATTTTGGACTGTCTAAGACGCATTAGCCTTAAGGTCCACGCTTCAACATGCTACAGAATGATAAAAATAAATACAGTCAGTGCTTGGTATGGCATTAATATAATAACAAATATATCTTTGTAAGCTTACAAGGTCATTTAGGCAACCGTTAGACTCGTAGCCTAAAAGGCTACCCCAGAAGTTTCTATGTAGCGGTATTTCACCTAAGAAACGAGATTAGCAAAATGGAGAATCCCCGTTGCGGTAAAATTCTTCAACATCAGTTGACCATTTCCCGGACTCATCTATTGGAACACTAAAAATACTACCTTCTACACGATTTTCGGCCGGTTCTGTCGTCGACTTATGCGAGGACGACTCAGGTTTATGTTGGATAACGTTTCGGGTAAGAGAATCAGAAGATGAGGTGTTGGACTGATTGCTTGGACGCCTTAACTTATTTATTATCATACTTGACATTTTCGGGACGTGAAGCGGATTGTGTTGTTCATCGGAAACTTGCTTGTCGCGACGGTGTGCCATGGTTGAGGAATGTGAGTGAAGTTTTTGTGTGGCTGTGAGATGGGAAAGTGGGGGTATATTTATAGTGGTATGAAATAGATTAAATGTAACGCCTCGCTTTTTGAAACTTATTTTAAATAGGAAGATTATTGATGTACCTAATTTTGGAAACTTACATCCGTATCGTATTCGTATTTCGCCTCCGTTTTCGTAAGTCGTAACTTCGATCGTAATAAAATGGAGTATTTCATACAAATTGTACCTTGTTTATTTATTCATACTTGTACATTTAAATCCGTTTATACATTTAATACATACATTCATTCTATACATATTTGTACTTCTCGTAAAGAAATACATGACTTTAGACGTTTGAGTTATGCAAACATTTGATATTGCGTTCGCAATACACAACCGATATTTTTATTTCATTATTATACAAACTTATTTCTTAACTTTATGTTACATATGTAAATTAAACATTGAAATATAAGCTATATTCTTAAGTTTAGTAATCTTATATTAACATTACATATTATACATTATAAAATGCCATTAATTATCAAACATCAAAGTTAAAAAAAAGAATAAAGCTGATACTTGCGGCCGAATTTGTCCACAACCGAGATTTAGCTAAACAGCCATTGGCCCATTTTAATTATAAGTTCCTATTAAATATTATCATATGCAATATATATATATATATATATATATATAAGGATCAAAATGTAGAAGCATGTGCGTAGCCCCTTGCCCGAAGCCATCCACTTGCCTCTAATTGTTGTCTTTTTTTTATATAATTCACCTATTTAATTATTATACATATTAATGTGTCACTACCAAACTTAAGAAACTTCATGACAAAAAAATAGATAACGAACAGCCCATGTGCAGCCGCAAGCTGGCCAGCTTATTGGCTGTGTTATTTGGCTCTTGTTTTCCCACCTAATTGCATTTATAACACCCCCAACTATTCACCCTAATCCTTCCCTATAAAAGCCAACCCATCTCCAAGCATTTTTCACTTTTCTAAACACTCACAACCCTCTCAAATCACTCCCAAATCACTCCAAATCGCAGCTGAGTTCTGAAGTTCGGACAGATTGCTACTACTTCACTAAAGGGAGCATAACTCACTCATTTCTTATCCGATTCACTTGATTCTTTTTCCTATCTACTTGGATTAACCTTAGCTTTGTTTCCATAGGATTTCCCTGGAAAATCAAAGCCTGGAACGCCGCTAAAAGGGCTCCAAAGTTGACTGATTTTTCTGTTCTTGTTTCAAACATTGATAAACTTGAGGAAACTCATCTCAAACCTATGTCATTATACCTATAACCACTTCTATGGTTAGTTAGGCTTAAAAACAAGGTTGAGGCATGCAAAATCAGAGGTATAAACCACACAAACTTTCTGTTTTGTTCAAGGGATTAACTGACAAGTGATGTTCAAGCTTGAGACTTGATGAAAGTGTGATTTAGATTAGCTTGGGTTATCCTACTTGAAAATCCACACATTGCTTGATGTTTTCTCATATATTAGTTGTCTTATTTCCTTTCTTATTGTATGTTCATAACCCTCGTTGAATGTTCATAACATCAAGTGTAGTGGTGAACACCTAGAGGTACCTAAATGGAAGACTTGTTCTTCCTACCTCCTACATGACTTCTATGATAAACAAAGAGGTACCTAAATGGGGGATTCATCCCCTTACCTCATGCTTGACCTATATGACTATATGAATGTTATATAATACTTATATATTATCCAAATAATCGAACCTTTGATGATGAATTTGTGTTCATTTGTCAAAGTATTAGATTACATCATCTAAGACTTAATACCTTGTTATGATTCTAATGGGTAATTTACCCATGAAAGCATTCTAACCCTTGGGTTTCATAGTGTCAAACAAGGATTATATGACTAGATGATTACTTTTGCATATGTACTTTCCATATCATTTTAAATTCCGAATCTCGACTCTAAACATAACTTGAACTTTAACCCTTATACATTCGTCCTCCCAATCTCATACAGTCGTCAACACTTGGATAATCGGAAGACTTAGCAATTTTGTGAGTATACTTGACCCATTTTACCGTTTTCACACTTTTGGGTGTAACATGTTTTTATATACAAAACACACTTAGTATACATATTCTTATGCAAATATATAAACAAACAATCCAATACATGCTTACTATTTGTTATGCTTGATTCGTGTTTTCTAGATGATTCTTATGTGATGAACTTGTCATTAGCTTCGTACAAGCCTCCACTTAACATATATAGCGCTATAGGAGTAACACACCACCCATGAACGAGAGGTCATGTTAGGTTTATTCATTCATACTTGCGTAAACAGAGGGTTGACTTGTAAATCGCATGCCAGTTTAATACGTTAATCTTGATAACTAGGTTTGTCATGTGGATTGTTCCTTATTATTTCTAAACTTGTATACTACGCACCAAACTTGTATGCTCGCCAATACCTTTGTATTGAACTACACTTTTAAAACATGTTGCAGGTTTAACGATGATGTTGGTGATGCATGGAATCTAGTAGGATGCTTAGATACACACTTTATATTTGTATTCTTATTGTATTGTATTTCGTTATTCATGTTGTATTTGTTTCAAATCCTTGTAATTGACTCTTTAAAAATAAAATGAAAATTTATTATTTAAATACTTGTCATAAATAGTGTTATGAACTCTCTTGCAATCTATTTTGTCTCACTCTGATGTTTCCGCCATCGGTTGGGGTGTGACATTAATATATCAACAACTTAATATTCAAATCAAATACTGACAAAATAAAGTAAAGTAGCAACTAAATACTCATATAAAATAATGTCTGCTTATGTAAATACAATAATGTACAACAAACTTAGTTGGATGGGGGTGGATGATTAAATAGGTTCAAATCTAAATCAAGTCCCCATTCCAAGGGAGTGAGTTCTACATTTGAGTAATGTGCATGAGGATCTTCCGAACTTTGATGTGGTGGAAAATAATTGAAGTCAGCCTGGGTATTCGGAAAAAACGTCAACATTTGTGATGTGGGGGTTGTATACACCAGCGGATTATTTTGGACATTCGCGGTATATATTTGGTTGTCAGTAACCACAGTATTAACGTCCCACCGATAAGATCGGATATTCTATTAGCAGCCCAAAAATCTGGGTGGCCAACATCATTATAATTTTGATTCACACCCAAATTACCACTTCCAACCATATTGTCTAACTCGAGGATACCCCATTGATCATCAATTTGACTTTCGTTCACAAATGACGGCCCCCTTGTTCCATATTCATGCCCCAATTTGAACCTCCACCCCCATCAACATTTGAACCTCCTTGCTGACGTTGTCGTCGCCCGTGTAACCTTTGCGGACGAGGAATAGGCGTTAGGTCAACAGGGTCTGTTGTCAAGTGACTCGGATAATGTGAGTATCCTTCTTGTCGTGACATTTTCGTAGCTCGATAAGCGGAAACTTGGGCCAACTCTAGATCATCAGACCGTTGTATTACCCCCATTGCATCCGTCTAAATAAATAAAAAAAAATAGTTAGTTCACAACGTATTAATTTAGACTCTCTAACATGAATAAATCTAAACAAATATATATACCAGCATTTGGGCACGAGCCCCATCATCTTGGAAACCACGCATTGGAACTGCCGAGGACCTTGGATTTGTCAAATAGAGAACTGTATGGTGCATGAACCAAGACATATAAACGTCTGCTACCGGATAAGAGGTGATTGTTTCTCCCTCGACAACCGAGTCATGACGATGGTACCAAGCATAAAGATAAACATTGTGTCGTATGGTCCAGTCCCATCCAGTTTTCTCAATTCGGGTGGTTTTATGCAGTCTGGCAAGCTCTTCAACGGTTAATGGTATACTGGGAGGTATATGTTGAACCATGCCAAACTGCCGCATAACCCGTTGCGGGTAATGATGCTCGACATTTTCCCAGTAAATCAGGGGGCATGTGCTCATCCAACTATCACTCCCACTAGTGCAAATACCCGGGAGTCTACCGATAACATCATCGTACGGTGTCCAAATAAACTGCATTAAAAATAAATAGTTTAGAAACCAATACAGAAAATTACATGTATTTTCCTAAAACTAGCGTACCATCCCCTCGTGAACCGACTGAAGTTGAGTTCGATAAGATCTAAGACAGTGTGTGGGGGCGTCAACATGATTAAGGTTCCCCTTCCAGCTACAAAAAATAATAAGTGCAAAAACTTAATATTATATATTTAAGTTTTTCTAATATTTTCCTAAACAATTTTTTACTTAATCAGCTTACAACATACCGAGCAGCTAAAGGCGCGTCGTAATTAAACCGGTGGTAGGGCTCTGGTGCAACACAACGGATCCTCTCCCAGGCCCACACTTGTAGAATTGACATTGGTCCGGTAACGCTTACGTCATCGGGTGTTGAAGCGTTACACAGGTTTCTGTAGAGACAGCTTAAAACAGCACTGCCCCAGCTAATATTAGCACACGAACTTAAATTCTCTAAGTATTGTAAAAAATGAAGATTAATCCAGTTGTTCGAATTATCTGGAAAAACTGTACAACCTATTAGATAAAATATTATTAAACGTGAACGTATAATGCACTGATCGTCCGTTGCCTCTACTTCAGAAAAATTAGACTTTAACTCAGCGATAATACGGACAGAACTAACTCGTTTACCGCTGAGCTGATTTTCCACCGGAGTGAACCCAAGCAGGGTTTCACACGCGTCGACAACCTCAGAAAATGTAAGGGCGTTATCCGCCCCACATACCGGCACCCCTTCAATTGGCAGGCCCCACAAGACGTTAATGTCCTGTAACGTGACAGTTGTTTCCCCCACTAGGAGATGAAACGTGTGGGTTTCGGGCCTCCATCGCTCAACCAACGCTGTTATTAACGCGTGGTCTATATAACGGTACCCATTATCCAGCACCCCACCAAAACCTGCTTCACGTATATAACCTTCCACATGTGGTCCTATAGGATTTTGCCTCACTAACTTTCAAAAGGAACGATCAGAACGCTTGATGTTTATATGATACCGGAAATTTTCCGAGTTATTATAAACCTCTAACGCACGGTGTTCCTTGTGTAAAAACAAAACCTCGTTACTGAGAGGACCAGGATTCAATTGATAACTCATTTTTAAGTTTGAGATCTTCTTGTGTGTGCTTAAACTAGGGTGAGGTTTTGTTCTGGATGGTTTGTGTGAAAGTTTCTAAGCTACGGTTTTTGTTGTATCAATAAACCTCATTCTATGTACGTATATGTAGCAAGAAAGGTAAGTAGATTCCATTGATAATCTGATAAACCACAGTATTCTGCAAACTACTATTCTGAATTGTACAAAAATTGTAAGGGGTGATTAGATGGCTCTATACAAAATACTATTTCCCTATGCGTATCATACATATGGTTAAATGAATGCTGCAAAACTCAATTCAAACTAAAGAGACTTCTCTCTGCAAAAAAAAAAAAAAAAAAAAAAAAAAAAAAAAAAAAAACTTATTTCCCTATTTCAAACTTTGTCATTTACACACATCTCTATTTTTTAAGTTATCAATGCTGCATACTTTGAAACCTCACTGATTTGATGAACAAACTTTAAAACCTCGCTGATACTGTTAAAGAGAGATTGAGGGAAGAAGATTCTTATTAATTTATGAATTCCTTTGATTACAAGTGAACTTCTCTACTTATATCAGCCCAGTTGACTATCTTGACTAATATTTGTTGGGGCATAGGTTTTGCTAACTATGGATCATTTATCCTTAAGTGTTGCCTGGATCAATTATCCTTAGCGGATAGTGTAGGAAGCCTGAGGATCAAGGATCCTTATATTTACTTATGTTTGCTAACAATTGTTCTCTGTGTTTTCTAATGTTCCATGTAGGTGTGGACGACGTGGACATAGTCATAGCTGGAATCTCGGTCAATATTTGTTGGAGATGTTGCACGTGATGAATTCCAATAACGTTCATGAGCTTGGGTGTGGTCTCCCATGAAAATCAGACCTAGATGTTAGCTTATTTCAAAATGGGATGATCAAGTGTTTTAGATATTCATTAGTTCACATACACACTGATATATATACACGAACACACTCTCTCGCAGACACTGCAAACAAGAGCATTCACAACACACTTAGCGAACAATTATTGTACCACACTTGATCAACATCCAAAGTTGTAATCTTTATTGTGCAATATAGTTGATAGTGATAGTTTTCGCTATCTAAAGGTTTTTATGCCGGAGGTCTTCTAAAGATCAAGGGCTTTTTCCTCGTACAAATCATCGTGTTCATCATTTTCTACATTTCGTATTTGACCAAACACTTGTTTTTCATTCAAGCACACTACCTCACAAAATCATGTTTGATTACATTATCCTTAGCTTGATTTTTGACCAAAACAAGAATCACCTCTCAAAATTTTGTATCGAAAGTTTTGTAAATTGGGAGAAAACAATAATTATATATCACATATATCCTAATTTCATTTATAAATCTAATCCCCACAAAAAAAAAAAAAAAAATAGTCGGTCAACAAGAATTTGGCTCGGTTAACACTTGCACCCACGTCATGCTTCACGAGGATATCTCTTCCTTTTGTCACGACATGCAATTAATACAACTTTCAGCTTTGTTCAACTCTAGTCCCTCAAGTTTTATGGGATCTTCACAATGCAGCCTTGTATAAAACTTTCCATAAAATGCAATTTCAGCCCTTCGACTTCATTATATATTCCCATAATTTTGTTTATTGATCGTTTAAGCTTGTATTTATCCATTTTCACATCGGGACCTTCAAATGCACAACTTAATCAAATAAAGCTGAAAACTAATAAAAATGACTCTAAAACTATAAAAAAAATTATACAATTTACATAGGATAAACGCATATGTTTTGCAACACATCATTTATATACGTCTGATCAAATATAATTCAGTTTTCATGCCTATGTTTATGTACATCCTAATTTCATTTATAAATCTAATCCCCACAAAAAAAAAACAGTCGGTCAACAAGAATTTGGCTCGGTCAACACTTGCACCCACGTCATGCTTCACGAGGATATCTCTCCCTTTTGTCACGACATGCAATTAATACAACTTTCAGCTTTGTTCAACTTTAGTCTCTCAAGTTTTATGAGATCTTCACAATGCAGCCTTGTATAAAACTTTCCATAAAATGCAATTTCAGCCCTTCGACTTCATTATATATTCCCATAATTTTGTTTATTGATCGTTTAGGCTTGTATTTATCCATTTTCGCATCGGGGCCTACAAATGCACAACCTAATCAAATAAAGCTGAAAACTAATAAAAATGACTCTAAAACTATCGAAAATTATACAATTTACATAGGATGACGCATGTATTTTGCAACACATCATTTATATACGTCTGATCAAATATAATACATTTTTCATGCCTATGTTTATGTACATCTAGTCAAATATAATACATTTTCTTGTTTATTTTATGTATATTTGGGCAAATATAATATGTTTTCATGCTTATTTTTACGTACGTCTAGTCAAATGCCATGACATCTCACTACCACCAAGATTTCTCACCATCGCCACCACCTTGACTTCTCACCAGCACCAACACCCCCCCCCCCTCATACCATCAACACCTAATTTTAGTTTATCATTCAACTACAAAGAAAGTTAAGGTTTCATAAAATGCCGGTTATAAATTCTTTAGAAAGTTATGAGTTTGTAAGTGTTAATACTGAAAGTTGTGGAGTAAAATATAAAAAGATAAAAAAAAGTCAAAAAGTCAAAGCACTGTTTATCAAAGTTGCTAATTGTATTATAGATAAGTGGTAGGATCATATACAAACTCTATTTTGTGTATAAACAATAGGAACCATTCACAATCGCCACATATCATCTTTCTAATTTATGTATCAAGGGCATTTTTGTATTTTAGTTTAAAGATGGTTTCTAAGAATTCCTAAAATCATGGAAGTAGTTTTAAATTCATGTGCTAATTATACGAATTCATGTGCTGGTTATACAAACTTATGTGTTGCTCGTATATGTGTTAGTTATAATTATATATGTATGTGCTAGTTATACAAAATCATGTGTTGCTTATATAAATCATGTGTTAGTTATAATTGTGTACGTATTTGTTACTATATGTGCTGATTATAATTATATATGTATGTGCTTTTATAAACCATTATTTTGTAACCTTTTAGAAAAAAAATGTTATTTTAATATATATATATAGGACAAAGATCCGTTAGGAACCCCCATTTATTGCGAGAACCAATGTGAACACACCTAAAAATAGCTAAAAAACACACAAAATTTTTTTTAACATTTTTTATGAAATAGCAAAAAAAAAAAAATTAATTTTTTAAAAAAAAAAATTGTTACTAAAAGTAGCGATTTTAATGTAAAAAATAATTAAAAAAAATTTGTGTGTTTTTTAGATTTTTTTAGGTTTTTTTGGGGTTTAGTTTTTAGCATTTTAGCTTGGGGGTTTAGATTTTTTTAGGTTTTTTGGGGGTTTAGTTTGCCTCTGAACGGTTAAGCGTTATACAGGTTCATAATGGTTCAGACCTTTTACTGGTTCAGCACTTAATGGTTCAGACCTCTTACTGGTTCAACACTGAACCATTCAGATGTTGCCAAACAACCCCTCACTGTTTTTAGATTAAACAATATTTGTATGGGATCTTAACTCTTATACATAATTAAACTTAGGGTTGTTCACGAGCCGAGCCGAATCGAGCGGGCCTTTGCTCGTGCTTGGCTCGTTTACAAACCGAACCGAGCGGAGTGGCTCATTTAAAGCTGAGCCTCAAACCAAGCGAGCATTTTCCGAGCAGTAAATATTTCGAGCGAGCGTCGAGCGAAGTTCGAGAAATTTGGACAGCCGTGTCGCCCGATTTAAATTTGCTGAGAGAGATAGTGACAATGTTAGGTCTCAAGTTTTTATGTCTTTAAAATCAGACACATTTTTTGGCATAATATTTTCCTTATGAATAACAATGTTGTGGCCGACGAGGCGATGATCATATTGCACGAACGATGACGTTGAGAGCAGGAGACGATCGACTTAGGGTAACGACATGAAACATTGAGTCCAAGGGCAAAGCTATGAAGGGGCCGGGGGGGGGGGGGGGCGCCCGACCCCCCGAATGTTTCGCTCAGTAGTGTTATGTATGTACGTTTCTATAGAATTTTTTAGGTATATACGTTTTCGACCCCCTTGTTTTATAAAAATATAATTAGGTATATAATTTTAGGTCCGGTGACTTCTGACCCCCCGGTGGAAATTTTCAAGCTTCGCCACTGATTAAGTCGATGAGCAGACTGTCATTTATTGGTTTAGGGTTTAACTTTTAGATTTGATATTAATTTTATTGGTGTGATTGGGCTAGTACGTATAGATATACTTGTAAATTTGTATATAGTGGACCAAAATCTAATAGAGTGATATATAAAAATATAAATTTAATTTTTATATAAGTATATATGTATGTGTGTGTATATATAGGTGTGTGTGTATATATGTATAATTTATATTTGTGTATATACATGTTTATATATGTATGTGTATGTATATGTATATGTTTACTAATGAAAAATAATGATTAGAGCCGAACCGAGCCGAGCGGACCTTTACTCATGCTTGGCTCGTTTACAAACCGAACCGAACCGAGCAGAGCAACTCGTTTACAACCGAACGTCAAATCGAACGAGCATTTTTCAAGCAATTTCTGAACAAACGTCGAGCGAGCGACGAGCAACGAGCAAATTGAACGACCCTAATTAAACTTCAACACTCAGCACTTGATGGTGTATCCTTTTCAAGATTCTATAACCATTGGGCTACATTGCTACAATGTTTTTACATATTTGCTTTGAATATGAATATATACATGATTTTGCAGAAGTTAAAAGATAGAAGTTGAATCCCCGATTGGACTCAAGCCTTTGTCACGTTCGATTTAAACCGAAACAGAAAATGTGACAAGGGACATATATATTAGGGGTGAGCATGGTGCGGTTCGGTTCGGTTATTACCTATAACCGAAACCATAACCGCACATTGCGGTTATCAAAAAATCATAACCGTTCGGTTTCGGTTAATGCGGTTTCGGTTAATCGGTTATTGCGGTTAATGCGGTTTCGGTTCGGTTATAGGTCGGTTATTTTCATTGTTTCTAATGTTGGACTTTAAATGTGTGGGTCGAGCAAAATTAATGCGCAAACAATAAATATACGGTTAATCAATTATATTTCACTACCATATGCATACCAATTCCAAAACAAAAGTAACACGTGTAGTCACGTGTTACGTGGAAATATACATACGAACACAGAGTGGTTTTTAAATTCGACACTTTTTATTCAAAACATAAAAAGTTGTTGTGCAATCTTCATCAAAGTTGGGTCATGGTTAAAAGTTAAAACATTCAAATACTTCACCAAAGATACATATCGATTAGGCCATGGTTAAGCATTTAAATACAAACTTAAAGACTTATGGTGCTACGGATTTGGCTATGTTTATTCCTTTCGGTTCAGTTCGGTTATTTGCGGTTATGAAAATAAGAATAACCATAACCGAACCGCAAAAATAGGTTATTAAAAATATAAATAACCAACCCTTCGGTTATTTCGGTTATCGGTTATTTCGGTTCGATTTTTTCGGTTATTTCGGTTACGGTTCGGTTAATTCGGTTGTATGCTCACCCCTAATATATATTGTTGGCACATGTAGTGTCATTTATGACGAAGCCAAATTGGGGGAGAAAATATCTCTTATCTGTAAATCACGTCGGCACGTGAGGTGGCCCCACCTGATAAAAAGCAAAATATCTTAATTAACTATGGTTAGGTTTAACCTCCCCATCCAACCTTCACCTAACCACAAGCACCGTGCGGCTCCCGTTTTTGCTGTATTTTGGCCTTTTGCACCGATTAATAATGTATTTTTTTACCGGCAACGGAGACTCGTTTTATTCGTTCATTTTTATTCATTCATTCATCAAACAATAAAACAAACGTGGCCAACAAAACTCTTATTAAATAAACTAGTGATAGAGCTAGCCAAAAAAATTTAGAGGTATCCAAATTTTTTAGAGGATCAGGGGTATCCTTTGTATAAAATCGATTTTTTTTTACACTACAAAAACGATACGGAGACGGGGTTAAATGGTAGCCCATGCTAATACACTAGCTCCGCCCTGCTAGCGAGACGTTAGGCGCCGAAAAGGTGAAAAGAAACATACATAATACACCGACTTGGCCGAGGTGTAAACCGATTACATACTAACGTTAAAGCTCCTCCAATCACCCCATGACCATGAAGTTTCTTTGGAACAGTTCTTGACCCAAAGAAATCTAAGAGACTTGGCCTCTTCCACCACCTTCGAGACGTCCGAGGATGCTTGATTGAATACGATATCATTTCGCATCCTCCAAGGGCACCAAATTACAACCTGGATGATAGCATATATCACTTTTTTCTTTCTCCTCGACTTCGAGATAAAGCGGAGAACCTCCAGAAGGTCTCGAAATCTCGAAAGCTGAAAGCTAGGACTGGTGGGATTTTGTACCATTGTGCCACAACTAACCACACCACTTGGGCAAAATGACAAGACACGAAAATATGCTTGTTGGATTCAATGTACTTGTCACAGGAAATGCAATTCAAATTGCCAACATTAATTTTTCTATTGGCCAAGGCCGACCTTGTAGGAAGCCTTTCTTTCGCCGCCCTCCAAGTTACAATACCCACTTTTTTCGGGACCTATAAGTTCAATAAAAATACAAACTCAGGCACCGATCTATTCGCTTTCCCAGTAATTTGTTTGATGCTCGCAACCGAGTAGTTTCCGAAAGCATGTAAACCCCACTGCCATATATCACGACTTTATTTTTTATGTTTTCTCTTTCGGATGTTATACAAAGTGCCTATACCGTACCAATACCATAATGAACCCGATCGATAACAATATATGTCACATGATATGACAAATCGAACCAATACTAACTAAATTTTCCGTCGCATTCCCCGAGGAATTTTACAAGTAAATTATAATTACTCTACCCAAAATGTGGTATATGATATAAAACACAATGTGCAATTGGCCTTATCGTCTAATGGCATGGGAGTAGAGGTGCACAAAATAATCGGCTAATAACCGATCGAAGAATAACCGGTTAATGGTTAGTTTGAACCGTAGGTTAGTAACCTGTTATTGATATTCAGTATAGGAACTGATTTTTTAACCGAAAAACTAAAAAAGAGAGGCAAAAAGCCCGGTTATTAATCGAAAATAATCGGTTAATTAACCGAATCGGTTAAAGTAATTAACCGCACCAGTTAAAGTAATAACCGGTTAAAGCATTAACCGGTTAAAATCAAAAAGTCAAATTAACCGGTTAACCGAACTTGTTATTAAAATTAACCGGTTTATGTATCTCTACATGGGAGTGATGGTAAGTAGGGGTGTACAAATGACGATTTGGTTCGGTTTTTACCTATATCCATATCCGTAACTGTCACGGCCCCCGACCCAGTTGCTCGGTCCGGAAGCCGCGGGACAGAACCCCGTGGTATTGGTGGTTGATTTGGCAGCGGAAATTTTAACAGGATCGTTTAAACTGAAAACATTGTATTATTTTATTTCAAGTTCGGGACAAACCCATAATTTACAATAAAGGAATTTCACTGGGAAATACCCTGATTACAAAACATGTTTATTTATTTACGGAGCCACTTCATTCAAGCTGGAGTGCTACGGGGCACTTTTCCTTGTTCACAGTAAATAACCTGAAACATGTTTAAAAAAAATTTATCAGCGGGGAAATACTGGCGAGTCATTCAATTTGTACAAAACGACACCTTGTTATAAATTACAGTATTAAGAGTTTTTACATTTGCTCCTATCTTATAATTATCTGGTCCAGTTGTCACTCGACCGGATCTATGACTGTGGCCATATCACTAATTAGTCTCGCCCACCTAAGAGTGATAAAATAGTAGTAATGTGCACAATACCCCCACTTACTGCCAGTAATTAAAGATTTGCAAAGACTTAATTCCTGTACTTATAACTGGAAAATATTTAGGGTTTTACAAAGCAACTTTGATAAAAAAAAACAGAATGACTCACATTGCAAGTTTATACGGACAGAGTCTGCCTACTGATTAAGCCTGGTAACCTAGTTAAATAATGTAAACGAAATTAGGTTAGTAAATTAATACACCATTTACGATAACCCACGAAATCGAAACCCACACAACGAATGACAAAGTATAGCCCAAGATTCGGGCAGCACTTAAACATCCATCGGATCAGTTTTAATTGATCGGACATTGTATCGTAGCAGTGATCGAGTTATTACCCTGTTATCGTAGCAGCGTCTCGACACTTAAATACACGATTTTGAGCAGAATATTACGTTTTTGAAAGAAAATTTCGAGCAGATGGAAATGGCCATGCAACGTCCAATTTATAGCAAATTTTGAGTTTGTCACGGCCCGCGAAGGCCTTAAGGCCGTCCTACGCACCCCGCGAGGACCACCCTAGCTACGGCTAGGGCTGCCGTGTCATACCCTAGCCTCGCCACGTGTGTGACACGTGGCCTTGAAGCTTATCCGGAGATTTTTAGGTCTGTCGCGCCCCGCGAAGACCTTGCTTAATCTTTCGCTGCCCGCGAGCAAACACTAAAATTTGATTTTCTTGATTTTTCATAAAAAAAATAGGGTTTTAGGGGTTCAGGTTTTTACTTACGGAGTGTTTTATGGTGTTTTTGTGCAGGTCCTTACATCCTCCCCATCTTATTTAAAATCTCGTCCTCGAGATTTACTGGAATAAGTAAGGATATTTTCGCTTCTTTTCCGATTCCAACTCCCATGTATACTCAGGTCCTCTTTTCGAATCCCACTTTACTTTGACTAGCACCAATCTCATGTGTTTGAGATGCTTGACCTTTCTGTCTTCTATTTGGAGAGGTTTCTCTACGAACTTCAATCTTTCATTCACCTCTATATCTTGAAGAGGTCCTACCAGTGATTCGTCAGATAAGCATTTCTTAAGATTAGTGTAACACCTCGCAAAATCACGACCAATATAATAAAGACACGTGTCATGGACTTTAAACGTGTAATGGATTGATCTGGAGGGACTAAAATTGTCAAACAATGTAAATATGTTAGTAAAAGGATCCAAAGTGTCAACATGCCATTCTTGTGCATCTGATTGACCTCACACGACGTTCGTACTCTCTAATGAATAATTTGTCAAACATAGAAAGTCGTTTGTGTTTAAATTAAGGATCTTACGAAACATAGGGGTTAAAAGTGTCAACATGTTAAATGTTACCTCTGAGTGACCTTTTAACAATCCCAAAAACATTGTAATAATTGTATATTTCGCTTTCAAGAATAATTGATAGTAATTTTGTGAAGTTTCAATGAAAACAAGGCTTTTCGGGTGATCTTACATCAAACTGGGAGCTTAACGAAGTTAAAAGATGACCCAAGGCCCTTAATAGTTAACTATGGGGGTCATAAGTGCAATAAAAGATAGTTATTTAAACTTAAAATGAACCAGGGACTGAAATTGCAAAGTTTGGAAATTGTTTACCGGATTCTCCCATTGTCGCGGCCCGCGTAGACTCCTTATGAGTCTTACGCGGCCCGCGTAAGAGTGCCAGTAATAGAAAACCTGCACAGCTGCAGGTTCAGTCAGTTCCACCGCCTTTGCATGCTTGTATTCGACACCAGGGACTGAGCAAATGGTTTTTCATGCACAAGGGACACCTGGAAACATCTGAGATCAATATAGGGACATATGGATTGATCATATAAAGTAGAAATTCCTATATAAGGCCCTTGTTTGTTTCTTGTTCTTGCACACACTTTGGTTTTCACTTCAAAACTCTTTCTCTGGAGCTTACTGGTGTTCAAGAAAGTTTCCTTCAGCTCTAAACTCGTGCTAAGGACTATAGTAAGTGTTCTTAGCTTCCTAAGTTTAAGTTTTATTAGATTAATGACTGAAAGTCAAAGTTATCGTAATTAAGCTTTGACTTTGTGATTAATCACAAATGGTCCAGCCATTATTCGAATTGAAAGTGGCTATGTGTTGGTAATTATGTAGGTAATAAATCCTTAAAAGGGCACCTACTGATTATCACTTTTACTTGGTCAATTTTCGGGTCAAACTTGTTAATAAAAAGTCAAACGGGTCAGTTTTCACAAATTAATTCATAACTAATAATGTAGAGGTTATGGAACATGTTTTAACACTAAAATAACTTGGTAAATAATATAAGAACATGTTTAGACATGTTCAACCCGACAATTCTGAGTTTAGGCTCGGTTCGGAACCGAAAGTCGCAAAAGTAGACTTTTGCTTTGACTTTTAGTTCTGACCCGATTTAGCTTAGTTTAGATATGCCTTAGGGTTTCTTTAGGACCATATTATAGGTTAGTGTAACCCTCTGAGGTTATACAACTTGGTTCCATAGAAATCCTAGTTCATTGCATGTTTCCGTTAAATGCTTAAAAATTGACCATTATGCCCTTTTGATATTAAAACGAGATTTTTGAAAATGTGAGAGGACAAAAACCTTTATTACTGATATTTAAGTATGTCCTAAAAGTTTGACATCAAATTATGGTTTAAAATAGAAGTTAAGCGTGATATCGTAAAATGAAAGCTTTTTATTAATTAAATGGCATTTTTGGCATAAATCATATTTAAACTCAACTTTTGACACCAAACTTCCCACCTACTGTTAAGATATAATATTTACGGATTTTTGGAAAAAATTTAAATTTTAAACTGATCATAGCATAGGGTTCTTGCATTGGCTCGGTAATTGACGGTTATGCCATTTTTGCTAATAAAATGAGTTTTACACATCCTTTACATATCAAACCTTTTTCTACTGATTTTATACATTAAATAAATTATTTTAAACAGTAGAGGCTGATCAAAATCTCATATTTCCTTAATCAACCCGAATACTGTCAAATACCGACTTTTATGCGATTTAGGCACATAGTATGGGTTAAAAGTATATTTAAAACCTAAGACTTTTTACCTACTGATATTATAAGTAAAAATTTTATACTTTAACAGTAAGTAAAAATTTTGAACTCCAATTTCCAAATTTGACCCTTATAGCATATGTGAAATGACCAAAATGCCCCTACGGTGCATACTTTGGCCATAAATGATAAAATTCACATATGTATGATATCTTACTGATATAACTTATTAAAATAAATATTTTTACTGATTATTTTAGACCAGAACCTCAGATTGCTATTTAACCTCTTTTGTAAACTTTAAAATGACCAAAATACCCTTACGAGGCTTAAATTGGTTTTAAATTCGTTTTGGGCATAATGGAAGATATCCTACTGATATCATAACATATTTTAAGCATATTAACTTGTGAAACCTGTACATGACTCATTTGGTTACCCGTTATGCATATTCGCGTTCGGAATGGTTTATGTAACTAGTTTGCATAAATTAACCGAAACGGGTCAAACCTTATCATTTTTACTTCAAAATCCAGAATGTGTTTAGTTTACCCATTTTATACAAGTCTTCTTACTTGTCGGGTCTAAATCACATTCTAATCCGGTCTTCGCTTAATCATGCGTTTGAATTGTAAACATTTCATTAAAACTAACCGGTCTAAGTTTAAACTTAAGTAAGACCCGTTAGGAATCTAATAGGTTATTAAAACCTTCATTCTAGATTTAGGAGCCCAATAAAAGCTATTTGCACTTGCTGATTTTTATACGGCTGAGATTAAAACTATATTTTGCTCAGGTAAATACTTTTAACTTATTTTCCATTATACGGGCTTGGGATACGGTATTTAATAATACCGCTTGGTCGGGTATTGAATCTTTAATCGATTAGTGATTAAATCATTGAAATAACCCGTTTTAATCTGTTATGTTTGGTGCAATGCCTTTGGGGGGTTAATGACCGTGTCCCGGATATCCTTGGCATCATTTAAATGCAAATGGCCACGACTTAAGCACGTGGTGTAGGCATACACCTGAAAGTTGCGTACGTATAAGGTATAACTACTCGTTGAGGATAACTCGACGTGGGATTATATTGGTGGTGTGTCTATTAATCTTTAACCCGGTACTTTTAACCCGGGCTACTGAATGGACGACAAACATGTAAATATGTATACAAGATTATTTTTAAATAATTGTCCCAAGTTATAAAAGATTTTATGCCTTGTGCATCCAAACCAATTTTTATAAATAATTTTCAAAAGAGTCAGTTAATTGTATTTACCAGTGTAAACTGACGTATTTTCAAAAGATTAAGTGCAGGTACTAAGCGTAATGGGCTGGAACTCCTGAGTGATTAAATAAAAAGTCTTGCAAGCTTTTATCACTTTAAGTCTGTTGAACATTACTTCTTTTGTTTTGATCCGCATGTGGATCTTCTTACATTCCGTCGTGTAATATTTTATGTTACTTTAAACTCGGTTTGTATAAATTACTTTTAGACTTCCGCTGTGCATTTGGACTGTGATTAATTGTCTATGATGATATCAACTACGTCACGATACTCCCCACCGGGCCCATCGGTAATACGTGGAAATATCAGGGTGTGACAGGTTGGTATCAGAGCCAACATTGAGTGAATTAAACACTAGCCTTTTGTGTTTAATCTCAATGACACGGTTTGCACATTCCTTGACTTCCGAGTCTAGTCAAATGACTTAGGACTTATCCTAATCTTATTATTTTCTTTTGTTGGTTTCTTTTGTTTGTTTTTCCATGAATAAAAGACAATGCCGCCACGATTCAGAGGAAGAGGTGGAAGAGGCAAGGCGCCGATAACTGCTCCAAATGATCATGAGGCCGGGCCATCACACCGGCGAACTCCTTCAGCAACTTTCAGCTCAAGTCCCCAGGAGGATTGGAGGACTTACCTGGAGCCTGCGAGACGCTCTGTCTCGCTCAGTTCCTCACCATCATACCACGATTCATTCGGGCTCCACCAGAACAACGAGTCTGACCACTCACACCACTCCTTCATCCCGATGCAGCGGTCGGGTTCGCACCGCGCTTTCCAGGACCCGACCCCGTACTTTCAAAGCAGGTTCAATCCTATGAACCAAATTCCAGAACCCGAGGGTCCAAACCCTTTGGGGCCAGATGACCACTATCCTGAGATGCAGGATATGGAGATGGATGAAGATCCGGATCCGGAGATGCCAACTGGGACGCCCACACATCCCATCGAGATTTATAACGGAACATCTTTTCATGGTTCGCCATACAGGGGCCCAGACAGTTTTACAGAAAGGTGGGCCACATACCAGTAGGAGTTTACTCCCCCTTTCAACCCACCTCAACAGCAGCAGCAGGATCCATCTAAGAATTCGCATTTCCAGGCGGTTACGCCACCACCACCGTCGCCGCCAGAGCAGCAGCCGCCTCCAGAACCACCGAGGCGAAGAAGATCAGGTACACGGATGTCCGTGCGAGGGGGTTTCCACTTCAGCACCCCCCAACACTCCAGTGGCAGTCACTACCCGCCACTGTATGAAGACCCGCAGATGGGTGGGCCTTCAAACCCAGTTTCAGAAGTCGACTCTGCTCCAATCGCACCACCACCACGAATGGGTTATGATAACCCAATTCCTTCATACGCCGGTGCAGCGGCGTATAACCCGTTTGAGCAGCCAGCTTACCCGGGTTACAATTATTACAATGCCCCTGCCGTCAACTCGTACCTTGAGGCGGCCAACTATAATGCTCTCCACCGTGAAGGGCCCTACGCAGCTTCATACCAAATGGGGCACCCAGCCTATGGGTATCAATACCCGCCACCTCCTCAACCTCCGTAGCAGCAGCCGCCGCAGCCGCCTCAGATCCAGCCACCGCAGCAGCAGGAAATCCTTCAACGGTTGCACGAGGTGGAGCAACAGGTCCAGGAGGAGCGTAGGAGCCGCCGGGGTCTGCTTAAGGGTTTGGCGAATCTGATCAAGGGGAAGAAGAAGAGGGATTTTTGAAAATTCCTTATTTATTTGTGTTGTAATTTTTATTTTCAATTAAGTCCCTATGTGGACAATTTATTTATGTACTTGGTCCCTGCGTGGACTTGTCTTTTTATTTATGTCCCTGAGAGGACAATGTTATTTGTTTAAAAGTCCTGTTTAGGGCAAATATGTACTTCTCTTTATTTATGGGATGTTTTAATTTAAATTTCATTTGTCATTATATGTATGAATATATTATATGAAATAAATCAAAATATCATTCCTTTTTGTAATTAATCTGCCAATAAATATTGAAAGAAAAACTTAAAGGTATAACCTAGCCTGTATGTCATTTTAGACATGGCCCAGATGGAAAGACCTTTTTAATATTCAAATCCTAGTTAACATCTGAAAACATGTTAGCTCTCCTAGCAAATGTGAATCGATAAAAATCACATAAGTCATCCTTATATTGGATTCTTCCAATTCCTTTTCTCTATTTTTATTTAAACATCCATTAGTGATGAAATGCCTGCGGGCCATACTTATTGTCCTATGAGACAAAAGACAGTTGTAGTCTACGACTCCCTGTCAAGAAAAGGTAATGAACTATGTTCAAACCTTAATGCCTTGATCTTATAAGATCATGGTCTAAAATTTTAAAACTGTCCTTGTGACTAGGCCTTTTGTGCCACTCTAATATCTCTAATGATTTATAATTAGGGATAAATTATAAAGAAAATATTAAATAAATTAACCAATATGGTTTATAGTTACCATGGCTAATGAATCCTCAAAAATGATAACATCTGAATAAAATATTGTTAATTGTTTTATGTAGCAATCAAGCTGCATGGCTGAATCAGATGAGGTTAACAGTCACCCCAGAGAAAGGAATGACACCACCAAGATTAATGTGGCCGGTGCGGATTTGCAAGCGATGATAGATAATGCTGTCACACGAGCCATGGACAGACAGGTCAAAGAATCTAGTGGTACCCGTAATAGGGCCCTATCTGTAGCTCATTCAAAGCCACCATCTAAGTCGCACGCATCACACAAAGACGATTATCATCACTCATCAAACCAAAGGAGTGTCCCATCTAAGAAGATTGTGCTCAGTCAAGAGCCACGTGTTAAGACCTGTTCTTATAAATATTTCGTCTCTTGCAAGCCCAGGGACTTCACAGGGGAGAAAGGAGCCATTGATTTCATGACGTGGCTAGATGAGATGGATACAGTGGTTGATATTAGTGGTTGTGCCGAACAGGACATTGTGAAGTTTGTTTCACAATCTTTTAAAGGTGAAGCTTTAGCTTGGTGGAGGTCCCTAATCCAAGCTACAGGAAAGATCCAACTTTACAACATGTCTTGGGATCAGTTTGTTGCGTTGATCAAAGATAATTTCTGTCCTCATCATGAGGTGGAAAGGATTGAAACTGACTTCTTGACCTTGGTCATGAAGAACTTGGATTATCAGGCATACCTTACCAGTTTCAACACCATGTCTCGATTGGTTCCTTACTTGGTCACACCGGAACCGAAACATATAGCTCATTTTATTGGAGGTCTAGCTCCAGAAATTAAAGCAAGTGTGAAAGCATCTAGACCTACCACATTCAGGTCAGTGGTTGATTTGTCATTATCTCTTACTCTCGATGTGGTTAGGCAGAGATCACTAAGGAATTCCGAGGAAGGAAAGAGGAAACGTGAGGATGAGAACTCACGTCGTTCTGATAAGAAGCGAAAGAGGAGCTCTGAGCACAAGAAGAGTTCGGGGTTTAAAAAGGATGACCAACAGTCGGGCGAGAAACCCAAATGCAAGACCTGCCAAAAGCGCCATTTTGGGAAGTGCAGGTTCGAAACCAAATCTCAGTCGCAGTTGCAGCCTAGAGTTTGTGGAATCTGCAAGTCTAAGGAACATAAGACCCTATAATGCAAGAAATTGAAGGACGCAACTTGTTACAACTGTAACGAGAAGGGGCATATCAAGACCAATTGCCCCAAATATGCAAAGAAACCTGAAGAGGTTAAAAAGACCAATGCTCGGGTCTTTCAGATGAATGCTCAGGAGGCCATTCAGAACGACAATGTGATAACAGGTACCTTTCTTATCAATGATGTTTATGCTAGAGTATTGTTTGATTCGGGTGCAGATAAGTCTTTTGTGGACAATAAATTTTGTAAGTTATTAAATCTGTCTGTTAAGACTCTAAGCATAAAGTATGAAGTAGAATTGGCCGATGGTACTATAGAGACAGCTTCAACCATTCTAGATGGATGTTTTATATCCATTAGGAATCACTCTTTTCCGTTGTCCTTGCTTCCATTGAAATTAGCAGGATTTGACATAGTGATAGGCATGGATTGGTTATCTCATAACCAAGCCCAAATCGTATGTGATAAGAAACAAGTGGTTATCAAGACTCCCTATGGTGAGCCATTAACAATTCAAGGAGATACACAATACGGGTTACCTAAGCAAGTGTCCATGCTTAAGGCGTAGAGGTGTATGAAGAAAGGTTGTGTCATTTACATGGCACAAGTAACCATTGATGAACCAAAGCCCAAGATTGAAGACATCCACGTCATTTCTGAATATCCATACGTCTTTCCTGAAGAACTACTTGGTTTACCCCCAGATAGGCAAGTGGAGTTCAGAATCGATATTATTCTTGGAGCAGCACCAATTGCAAGAGCACCTTATCGGTTGGCAGTAACTGAGATGAAAGAGTTAAGGACTCAGTTGGATGATTTATTGGCAAAGGGTTTTATTCGACCTAGCTCATCCCCTTGGGGAGCACCGATCCTGTTTGTGAAAAAGAAAGATGGCTCGATGCCTCTATGCATCGATTATCGCGAGCTGAATAAGGTAACTATCAAGAACATATATCCATTGCCCAGGATCGACGATCTGTTCGATCAACTGCAAGGGGCAAGTTATTTCTCCAAGATTGATTTAAGGTCAGGTTACCATCAACTGAAAGTCAGAGATGAAGATGTGCATAAAACTGCATTCAGAACTCGTTATGGTCACTACGAGTTCTTAGTGATGCCTTTCGGGCTCACTAATGCACCTGCAGCGTTCATGGATCTCATGAATCGCGTTTGCAAGCCATATTTGGACAAGTTTGTCATTGTCTTCATTGATGACATTCTTATTTACTCAAAGAGTCAAGCCGATCATGAAAGACATCTTCGGTGTATCCTTAAACTTCTACAGCAAGAAAAACTCTACGCCAAGTTTTCTAAATGCGAATTTTGGCTTTGTGAAGTCCAATTTCTTGGACATATGGTGAGCGAGCGTGGTATCCAGGTAGATCCCGCTAAGATTGAAGCGATTATGAATTGGCAAGAGCCTAAGACTCCTACAGAGATACACAGCTTCTTGGGTCTAGCAGGATACTATCGACGTTTCATTGAAAACTTTTCAAGGATTGCTGCACCCTTAACATCGTTCACTCGCAAGAATGTCAAGTTTGACTGGGGTCCCAAGCAGCAAGAGTCCTTTGATAGTCTTAAACAGAAGTTAAGCAATGCACTTGTGTTGACATTGCCAGAAGGAATTGAAGAATTTGTGGTTTATTGCAACGCATCGCACACAGGTATGGGATGTGTGCTTATGCAGAAGGGCAAAGTTATTGCATATGCTTCCCGACAAGTAAAGGTGCACGAGAAGAATTACACCACCCACGATTTGGAGTTGGGTGCTGTTGTATTTGCACTAAAACTTTGGAGGCATTATCTTTATGGGACAAAGTGCGTGATCTATTCTGATCACAAGAGCCTTCAACATCTGTTTAACCAGAAGGATCTTAACATGAGGCAGCGTCGATGGATGGAGACACTGAATGATTATGATTGTGAAATCCGATATCATCCAGACAAAGCAAATGTAGTCGCCGATGCCTTGAGCAGAAAAGAAAGGGTTTAGCCTATTAGAATCAATGCCAAGAGCATTGAATTAAAGAACAACTTGAATGAAAGATTGTTAGCCGCTCAAAAGGAAGCTGTATTATAAGCTAACTATCCAAATGAGAAGTTGGGAGTAACTGCTGAACAATTATCATATGGCAAAGATGGAATCCTAAGATTGAATGGACGAATATGGGTTCCAATTTATGGAGGACTTCGAGATGTGATTCTTCAAGAAGCTCATAGCTCCAAATATTCAGTTCATCCTGGCATTGATAAGATGTACCAGGATTTAAAGGAAAATTATTGGTGGATAGGTTTGAAGAAATCTATAGCCACTTATATGGCTAAATGTCTGACGTGTGCACAAGTTAAGGCAGAACATCAAAAGCCGTCAGGTTTGCTACAACAGCCTGAATTTCCCACATGGAAATGGGAAATGGTAACCATGGATTTTATCACTAAGTTACCAAAGACGAAGCACGGAAATGATACTATTTGGGTTATAGTCAATAGATTGACCAAGTCAGCCCACTTCTTGCCGATTAAAGAAACTCACAGCTCTGATAAGCTAGTTCAGTTGTACGTGCATGAGATTGTATCTCTTCACGGGGTGCCAGTATCTATTATCTCTGATAGGGATACAAGATACACATCGCATTTTTGGAAAAGCTTTTAGCAATCTTTAGGCACCCGACTAAACTTCAGCATCGCATATCATCCTCAGACGGATGGGCAAAGCGAGCGCACGATACAAACACTCGAGGATATGCTCAGGGCTTGTGTTATTGATTTAGGAGGGAGTTGGGATGACCATCTCCCGTTGATTGAATTTTCGTACAATAATAGCTATCATTCGAGTATTCAAGCAGCACCTTTTGAAGCTTTGTATGGAAGAAAGTGTAGAACGCCGGTTTGTTGGGCGGAAGTTGGAGATGTCCAACAGTCAGGACCTGATATAGTCCTGGAGATGACGGACAAGATTATTCAGATCCGTGATCGTCTCAAAACTGCAAGGGATAGGCAGAAAAGCTACGCGAACAAAAGGCGTAAACCTCTAAAATTCAAGGTAGGTGATAAAGTGTTGCTCAAGGTAACACCCTGGAAAGGGGTGATGCGTTTTGGCAAAAAGGGAAAGCTAAGCCCAAGATACACAGGACCATTCTAAATCATCGAATGTGTCGGGACTGTAGCTTACAAGTTAAATCTACCAGAAGAGCTTAGTGGAATACATAATGTATTCCACATCTGCAACTTAAAGAAATGTCTAGCCGACGAGTCGCTAGCAATGTCGCATAAGGACGTGCAGATAGATGAGAGCTTGAAGTTCGTTGAAAAACCTTTGTCGATCGAGGACCGACAGGTTAAGAAGCTTCGAAGAAAGCATGTGCCAATCGTGAAGGTAAAATGGGATGCCCGTAGAGGCCCAAAATACACGTGGGAGGTTGAATCCACAATGAAACAGAAGTACCCTCATTTATTTCAGTAAATCTCGAGGTTGAGATTTCTTTTAAGGGGGTGAGGATGTAACACCTCGCAAAATCACGACCAATATAATAAAAACACGTGTCATGGACTTTAAACATGTAATGGATTGATCTGGAGGGACTAAAATTATCCAACAATGTAAATATGTTAGTAAAAGGATCCAAAGTGTCAACATGCCATTCTTGTGCCTCTGATTGACCTCACACGACGTTCGTACTCTCTAGTGAATAATTTGTCGAACATAGAAAGTCGTTTGTGTTTAAATTAAGGATCTTACGAAACATAGGGGTTAAAAGTGTCAACATGTTAAATGTTACCTCTGAGTGACCTTTAAACAATCCCAAAAACATTGTAATAATTGCATATTTCGCTTTCAAGAATAATTGATAGTAATTTTGTGAAGTTTCAATGAAAACAAGGCTTTTCGGGAGATCTTACATCTAACCGGGAGCTTAACGAAGTTAAAAGATGACCCAAGGCCCTTAATAGTTAACTATGGGGATCATAAGTGCAATAAAAGATAGTTATTTAAACTTAAAATGGACCAGGGACTGAAATTGCAAAGTTTGGAAATTGTTTACCGGATTCTCCCATTGTCGCGGCCCGCGTAGACTCCTTATGAGTCTTACGCGGCCTGCGTAAGAGTGCCAGTAACAGAAAACCTGCACAGCTGTAGGTTCAGTCAGTTCCACCACCTTTGCATGCTTGTATTCGATACCAGGGACTGAGCAAATGGTTTTTCATGCACTAGGGACACCTGGAAACATCTGAGATCAATATAGGGACATATGGATTGATCATATGAAGTACAAATTCCTATATAAAGGCCCTTGTTTATTTCTTGTTCTTGCACACACTTTGGTTTTCACTTCAAAACTCTTTCTCTGGAGCTTACTGGTGTTCAATAAAGTTTCCTTCAGCTCTAAACTCGTGCTAAGGACTATAGTAAGTGTTCTTAGCTTCCTAAGTTTAAGTTTTATTAGCTTAATGACCGAAAGTCCAAGTTATCGTAATTAAGCTTTGACTTTGTGATTAATCACAAATGGTCCAGCCATTATTCGAATTGAAAGTGGCTATGTGTTGGTAATTATGTAGGTAATAAACCCTTAAAAGGGCACCTACTGATTATCACTTTATTTGGTCAATTGTCGGGTCAAACATGTTAATAAAAAGTCAAACGGGTCAGTTTTCACAAATTAATTCATAACTAATAATGTAGAGGTTATGGAACATGTTTTAACACTAAAATAACTTGGTAAATAATATAAGAACATGTTTAGACATGTTCAACCCGACAATTCTGAGTTTAGGCTCGGTTCGGAACCGAAAGTCGCAAAAGTAGACTTTTGCTTTGACTTTCAGTTCTGACCCGATTTAGCTTAGTTTAGATATGCCTTTGGGTTCCTTTAGGACCATATTATAGGTTAGTGTAACCCTCTGAGGTTATACAACTTGGTTCCATAGAAATCCTAGTTCATTGCATGTTTCCGTTAAATGCTTAAAATTGACCATTATGCCCTTTTGATATTAAAACGAGATTTTTGAAAATGTGAGAGGACAAAAACCTTTATTACTGATATTTAAGTATGTCCTAAAATTTTGACATCAGATTATGGTCTAAAATAGAAGTTATGCGCGATATCGTAAAATGAAAGCTTTTTATTAATTAAATGGCATTGGTGGCATAAATCATATTTAAACTCAACTTTTAACACTAAACTTGCCACCTACTATTAAGATATAATATTTAGGGATTTTTGGAAATTTTTGTTAAATTTTAAACTGATCATAGCATAGGGTTCTTGTATTGGCTCGTTATTTGACGGTTATGCCATTTTTGCTAATAAAATGAGTTTTACACATCCTTTACATATCAAACCTTTTTCTACTGATTTTATACATTAAATAAATTATTTTAAACAGTAGAGGCTGATCAAAATCTCAGATTTCCTTAATCAACCCGAATACCGTCAAATACCGACTTTTATGCTATTTAGGCACATAGTATGGGTTAAAACTATATTTAACACCTAAGACTTTTTACCTACTGATATTATAAGTAAAAATTTTATACTTTAACAGTAAGTAAAAGTTTTGAACTCCAATTTCCAAATTTGACCCTTATAGCATATGTGACATGACCAAAATGCCCCTACGGTGCATAGTTTGGCCATAAATGATAAAATTCACATATGTATGATATCTTACTGATATAACTTATTAAAATAAATATTTTTACTGATTATTTTAGACCAGAACCTCAGATTGCTATTTAATCTCTTTTGTAAACTTTAAAATGACCAAAATACCCTTACGAGGCTTAAATTGGTTTTAAATTCGTTTTGGGCATAATGGAAGATATCCTACTGATATCATAACATATTTTAAGCATATTAACTTGTGAAACCTGTACATGAATCATTTGGTTACCCGTTATGCATATTCGCGTTCGGTATGGTTTATGTAACTAGTTTGCATAAATTAACCAAAATGGGTCAAACCTTATCATTTTTACTTCAAAATCCAGAATGTATTTAGTTTACCCATTTTATACAAGTCTTCATACTTGTTGGGTCTAAATCACATTCTAATCCGGTCTTCGCTTAATCGTGCGTTTGAACCCTAAACCTTTCATTAAAACTAACCGATCTAAGTTTAAACTTAAGTAAGACCCGTTAGGAATCTAATAGGTTATTAAAACCTTCATTACAGATTTAGGATCCCAGTAAAAGCTATTTGCACTTGCTGATTGTTTTACGGCTGAGATTAAAATTATATTTTGCTCTGGTAAATACTTTTAACTTATTTTCCATTATACGGGCTTTGGATACGGTATTTAATAATACCGCTTGGTCGGGTATTGAATCTTTAATCGATTAGCGATTAAATCATTGAAATAACCCGTTTTAATCTGTTATGTTTGGTGCAATGCCTTTGGGGGGTTAATGACCGTGTCCCGGATATCCTTGGCATCATTTAAATGCGAATGGCCACGACTTAAGCACGGGGTGTAGGCATACACCTGAAAGTTGCGTACGTATAAGGTATAACCACTCGTTGAGGATAACTCGACGTGGGATTATATTGGTGGTGTGTCTATTAATCTTTAACCCGGTACTTTTAACCCGGGCTACTGAATGGACGACAAACATGTAAATATGTATACAAGATTATTTTTAAATAATTGTCCCAAGTTATAAAAGATTTTATGCCTTGTGCATCCAAACCAATTTTTATAAATAATTTTCAAAAGAGTCAGTTAATTGTATTTACCAGTGTAAACTGACGTATTTTCAAAAGATTAAGTGAAGGTACTAAGCGTAATGGGCTGGAACTCCTGAGTGATTAAATAAAAAGTCTTGCAAGCTTTTATCACTTTAAGTCTGTTGAACATTACTTCTTTTGTTTTGATCCGCCTGTGGATCTTCTTACATTCCGTCGTGTAATATTTTATGTTACTTTAAACTCGGTTTGTATAAATTACTTTTAGATTTCCGCTGTGCATTTGGACTGTGATTAATTGTCTATGATGATATCAACTACGTCACGATACTCCCCACCAGGCCCACCGGTAATACGTGGAAATATCGGGGTGTGACAATTAGATACATGAAATACATTATGTACTCCAACTAATTCTTCTGGTAGTTGTAATTGATAGGCAACTGGTCCTATTTGTTGGGTAACTGTGAATGGTCCTATGTACCTTGGACTCATCTTTCCTTTCTTACTGAATCGAACTACCCCTTTGCAAGGGGAAACTTTTGATAATACCTTGTCCCCAATTTGGAATTCTAACGGCTTACGTCGATTGTTTGCATAACTCTTCTGGCGATCTCGAGCCGTTTACAGTCTTTCCTTGATTTGAGTTATCTTGTCGGTGGTTTCCTGTACAATCTCAGGACCTGATAATTGACTTCTCCTATTTCTGCCCAGCATACTGGAGTTCGACACTTTCGTCCATAAAGTGCTTCGAACGGGGCAACATTGATGCTTGTATGATAACTATTGTTATAGGAGAATTCTATTAGTGGTAAGTGGTCATCCCAGTTTCTACCGAAATCGATTACACATGCTCCGAGCATGTCTTCTAGGGTTTGGATCGTCCTTTCACTTTGTCCATCTGTTTGGGGATGGTATGCAGTACTTAAATTTAATCGTGTCCCCATTGCTTCTTGGAAACTTGTCCAGAAATGCGAAGTGAAATGACTATCCCTATCTGACATAATGGAGAGTGGGACTCCATGTAGGGATACTACCTCATCTACGTATAACTTAGCCAATCTTTCCATGCTAAAGGTTTCCTTCATTGGTAGGAAATGAGCTGATTTGGTTAATCGATCTACAATCACCCAGATTGCGTCATTACTTTTCCTAGTCTTGGGTAACTTAGTAACAAAATCCATTGTTATTAGTTCCCATTTCCATACAAGCATTTCTAATTGTTGAAGTAAACCTGAGGGTTTCTGATGTTCTGCCTTAACTTGCGAACAAGTTAGACACTTAGAAACGTATCTAGCTATGTCCTTTTTCATTCCTATCCACCAGAAGTTATTCCTTAAATCTTGAAACATCTTATTATTACCAGGATGCATCGTATACCCAGATTTATGGGCTTCCTCTAATATCTTATCTCTTAAATTTCCCTGTCTAGGTACCCAAATCCTTTTCTTATGGAATCTCCAAATTCCATCAGCCCCTTGTTCTAATTCCTTTATCCGTCCTTTCATTCCTTCCGCATCATCTTGGATTGCTGTTTCTTGAACATTTTTCAACTGTTCCATTAAATCCAATTGTAGATTTAATCTAAGAGCACGGACTCGTCTTTGTTTCTCATGGTACTTATGACTTAAGGCATCTGCTACTACATTTGCCTTTCCTTCGTGATATAGGATATCACAATCGTAGTCACTTAAAATTTCCATCCATCTTCTTTGCCTCATGTTTAATTCTTTTTGCCCAAATATATACCTTAAACTCTTATGATCTGTATAGACAGTAAACTTACTTCCGTACAGATAATGTCTCTAAATTTTAAGGGCAAAAATTATTGCTCCTAATTCTAAGTCACGAGTCGTATAATTTTCCTCGTGCTTTTTCAATTGTCTTGATGCATACGCAATTACCTTTTTTGCGTTGCATTAGCATGCAACCTAATCCTAGCTTAGAAGCATCACAGTAGACTTCAAAATCTTCGGTTCCTTCGGGTAAGGCAAGAATTGGGGCATTTGTTAGCTTTTGCTTTAAAATCCTAAAGGCCTCTTCTTGCTTAGGTCCCCATTTAAACTTAACAGTTTTCCAAGTTAGCTTAGTTAATGGAACAACTATCTTAGAAAAGTCTTTAATGAAGCGCATATAATATCCAGCTAATCCTAGAAAACTTCTAACTTCAGTAGCTGATTGCGGGACCTTCCAATTTGTGATCGCTTCTATTTTTTAGGGATCTACGTGAATGCCTTCGTGATTCACCATGTGTCCTAAAAATTGCACCTCTTGTAGCCAAAATTCACACTTTGAGAATTTGGCGTAAAGCTTCACTTTTCCTAACAAGGTTAAGAGTGCATGCAAGTGCTTACAATATTCGTCCTGGCTTTTGGAATAAATAAGTATATCATGGATGAAGACAATTACAAATTTATCCAGATATGGCTTACAGATCCTATTCATCATGTCCATAAATGCTACAGGAGCATTCGTTAATCCAAATGGCATGACTGTAAACTCGTAGTGACCATACCTAGTTCTGAAAGCAGTTTTAGGTATGTCTTCTTCTTGAACCTTCAACTGATGGTATCTGGAGCGTAAATCTATCATAGAGAAGTATCTAGCTCCCTGAAGTTGATCAAAAGGATCATCGATCCTAGGTAACGGGTATCGATTCTTAATGGTAACCTTGTTTAATTCCCTATAATCGATACACATCCGCATCGACCCATCTTTCTTTTTCACGAATAATATAGGTGCTCCCCAAGGGGATGAACTAGGTTTTATGAATCCTTTGCTTAATAATTCATCTAATTGCTTTTTTAGTTCTAACATTTCGGTGGGTGCTAACCGATAAGGTGCCTTAGCTATTGGTGCAGTTCCAGGAATTAGATGAATTATAAACTCTACTTCTCTATCAGCTGGTAATCCAGGTAGTTCTTCTGGGAATACATCAGGGTATTCGGGTATTACTGGAATCCCTTTAAGTTCTGTGCCTTTAGTGTTAATGATTACCGAAATCATATACACTATTCCTTGTTTACGTTCATAACTAGCAACTTTCATTACTGAAATGAACTTTATTGGTTTACGGGGCTTATCTCCCGTAACTAAAATCACTTCTCCTGCTGGTGTATGTATTTCTATGGAATTTTGATCACAGAGGATTCGAGCATGGTTGGCTACTAACTAATCCATTCCTAACACGACATCGAATCCTGCTAAATTCATAGGTAAAAGGTTTGCAGAAAATTTATGGCCTAAGAGTTCTATTTTTCCCTCTTGGAGTATCTTATCTATATTAACAGAATTTCCTTCTGCCGTTTCTACCGTATAAATTTGCCTAAGCATGGTTAAAGGTTGCTTAAGAGCTTGGCAGAATGAAGTATTTATAAAACTTTGGTTTGCACCAGAGTCAAATAATACTTTTGCGTAAATGTCATGTACAAGAAACGTACCAGCTATCACATCTGGAATCAGATCTGCATCTTGTGTAGTCAGCTGAAAAGCTCTCGCATTCTTCTTATTAGGTCCTTCAGTCACTTTTGCCTTGTTGTTAGCTGGCTGGACCAGTTTAGGGCACTCTGGCTTAAAATGCCCAACTTCTCCGCAGTTCTAGTAGACCATGGATTTCTTTCTGCATTCCTCCTCCCGGTGTCCCGATCTATTGCAGAAATTGCAATTTTCCTTGCATTTCCCAAAATGCTTCTTCTTACAATTACTGCAAAACGGAGCGGTGGAGGATTGCCCGATTCCCTTTTCCTTGAAGTTACTATTATTATTACCCCAACGGAAACGTTGGGTAATCTTTTGGGCCAATTCCTTTTTCCTGTTTTCTTCTCTTGTGCGCACCAGTCCGTCAGTCAAGGTGTTGGCCAATTCGACCGCATCGTCAATCGTTCGAGGTCTCGCAGCCTTGACTATGTCGCGAATCTCGCTAATTAGTCCCCAAATGTAGCGAGAAATAAGCACCGATTCTGGCGAGGCCACAGTTGGTACTATTCTAGCATACTCGAAAAATTTCGAAGTATACCCTCGACATTCAACGTCCACCATCCGATGGTTTAGGAACTTGTTGGTCATCTGTTCCTTTTCGTAGGAGGGACAAAACTTTCTTTCCACCAATTCCTTAAATTCCTCCCAACTCATGGCATAAGCCACATCACTTCCCTTAGCTTGCAGCACCGTGTTCCACCATTCTAACACCTCTTGCTTAAAAAGGTGGGATGCATACATCACCCGGTCTTCTTCTGCGCACTTACTTATTTTAATCACAGCTTCGGTCTTTTCCAACCAACGCAGTGCGGCAGTCGCTCCTTCATTGCCTGCAAATTCGATTGGCTTATAGGCGAGAAATTCTTTGTAAGTGCAACCAGTCGTTGCCACTTTCATTTTCTTAAGTAATGGGGCTTGAACCACATTAGTATTATTACCGCCCCCATTCACACTGTTACTGAAATTATCGTCACGGGTGCGTTTGCTATGGTTGGCTTGGGAAGGTTCAACGAGATTCTTAACAGAAGCGACGATTGCTGGGATAGCATTGGCTATTCCCTGAGCAACGATATTTTCTATATCTTGTCTGTTGAGAAAATGGTCTTCATTATTGGGTTCAGATGGGTTAACTTCATTTGCCAAATTAACTTCATTTGACGGTTGGTTTACTGCGTTTTCCATCTGAATAATTAACAATATATATAAATTATTGTCACAAAATGGATAGTAACTAAACACAATAGGGCAATCACAAACACAAATAGGTCAACACATATAGCCAAAATCGTCGACATTGCGACATTTATATTTATATAAAATATTATGCGTCCGTACAAGCCCGATATTTTACAGATGTTTTATTTTAGTATTATTATAAAATATTGTATTATTATTATACATACATATATATATATATACATATATATATATTATATATATATATATTCACATATTATACAAAACATTTAACTATTGTTAACTTGATTTTTCAAAAACGACGCTCCCTCTCGTCATACTTCCACGTGATGTTTTCCCCCACTTCTCGAATCCGATTTCCCGCATCCACCAGTTCCTCGCCGTAGCGGCATAATTCAGCAACGTTCTCCGGGTTCATGGATGGAAAAGGAGAAGGTTCAGGTTCAAACTGGGGAAAGTACACATTTGAGTTTTTTCATAAAGTTCTGAAAATGCCAGTCACTGGTCCACCATTCTTCCAACTGTCCTGTAAGAGGTTGAGGGTTGACAATTGGGTTCGGAATAGCAGGTTCCAAATTGACAGGAAGTTCTGATTGAGCAGGAAAATTGAAAAGGGTTTCGTCAGCATGTCCGATGAGGTCACAATTTGCCAGTTTTCTATCGAGTTCTTCCCAAGGTGGCAATTCCTGGGCTTGACCAGAGCTCTCCCCTACTTCTTTTCCTTTTCCTTTTGGATCCTCCGTCTTTTTTACCCTTTGGGCAGCGGGCTTCTTCTTTCGTCCTTGTTTCCAGTCCAGAAGCCTTCTCCTCTTTTTAAGTTTGGGTTTCTCCTGTGACTTGGCCTAAAACACTAGTGGCTCCTCGGTGTCAGCCTGATAACCGGACTGGGTTCCTGTTGTATCCATATCAGTAGTATGGATTGTGAAATTTCGGAGGGCTTCCAATAGTTCATTCATGCTGTTTAGGCACACATGAAGAAATACAAAATCCAGATTAAATTTTATTTATTGTAAATTTAATTTTCACAGAATCACAAAATGGCAATCTTGATTAATTAAGTATTTTTCAAATACTTAATTGGCTTAAATCAGTGGCTCTGATACCACATTTTTCTGTCACGGCCCCCGACCCAGTTGCCCGGTCCGGAAGCCGCGGGACAGAACCCCGTGGTATTGGTGGTTGATTTGGTAGCGGAAATTTTAACAGGAACGTTTAAACTGAAAACATTGTATTATTTTATTTCAAGTTCGGGACAAACCCGTAATTTACAATAAAGGAATTTTACTGGGAAATCCCCTGATTACAAAAACATGTTTATTTATTTACTGAGCCACTTCATTCAAGCTGGAGTGCTGCGCAACACTTTTCCTTGTTCACAGTAAATCACCTGAAACATGTTTAAAAAAAATTATCAGCGGGGAAATACTGGCGAGTCATTAAATTTGTACAAAACGACACCTTGTTATAAATTACAGTATTAAGAGTTTTTACATTTGCTCCTATCTTATAATTATCTGGTCCACCTGTCACTCGGCCGGATCTATGACTATGGCCATATCACTAATTAGGCTCGCCCACCTAAGAGTGATAAAACAATAGTAATGTGCACAATACCCCCACTTACTGCCAGTAATTAAAGATTTGCAAAGACTTAATCTCTGTACTTATAACTGGAAAACATTTAGGGTTTTACAAAGTAACTTTGATAAAAACAGAATGACTCACATTGCAAGTTTAGACGGACAGAGTCTGCCTACTAATTAATGGTAACCTAGTTAAATAATGAAAACGAAATTAGGTTAGTAACTTAATACAAAATTTACGATAACTCACGAGATCGAAACCCACACGACGAATGACAAAGTATAGCCCAAGATTCGGGCAGCACTTAAACATCCATTAGATCGGTTTTAATCGATCGGACATTGTATCATAGCAGTGATCGAATTATTACCCTGTTATCGTAGCAGCGTCTCGACACTTAAATACACGATTTTGAGCATAATATTACTTTTTGAAAGAAAATTTCGAGCAGACGGAAATAGCCATGCAACGTCCAATTTATAGCAAATTTTTGAGTTTGTCGCGGCCCGCGAAGGCCTGAAGGCCGTCCTACGCGCCCCGCGAGGGCCACCCTAGCTACGGCTAGGGCTGTCGTGTCATACCCTAGCCTCGCCACGTGTGTGACACGTGGCCTTGAAGCTTATCCGGAGATTCTTATGTCTGTCGCTCCCCGCGAAGACATTGCTTAATCTTTCGCTGCCCGCGAGCAAACACTAAAATTTGATTTTCTTGATTTTTCATAAAAATTAGGGTTTTAGGGGTTTGGGTTTTTACTTACGGAGTGTTTTAGGGTGTTTTTATGCAGGTCCTTACAGTAACCGCTAGCTTCGGTTATGGAATTTCCTTAACCATAACGATAATAATAATCGAACTTCGGTTCGATTGATCGGTTATAAGACTCGGTTATGCTTTGGTTTCGGTCACTTAATTGATCTAAGTTTAAACTAAATGAACACAATAGACAAGTATCGTCTCAGTTACAGTTGTTTATATAAATAAATAATAATAATAATAATAATAATAATAATAATAATAATAATTTTAATATACTCATTCATAAAATAAGTGAAATTTTATACTATAATTATTTTTAAACATTTTAAAACTAATTATATAACATAAAATGCTTTTATATATGTTTTTATGTATATAGAGTTTGATTTGATTCCTTGAACATGTAAATTTGATAATAGATATATTTTAAAAAGATGTCTTGATTGAATTTGGTTCGGTTAACGTTCGATTATGGGACACCTTTTGATAATATCCATAACTAACATATCGGTTAATCAAATAACATTATCAATAATCGTCTGTTAATTCGTTTCGTGGTGGTTCGATTATCGGTCAATTTTTGTCAATGGTTAAGGTTTCTTCACCCCTAATGGTAAGAGATTGAGATCTTTAAGGTCTTAAGTTTAAACCTGACTCAATGGTGGGTTTGCTCCTTGATGGTGTTTTTTAGTGACTTAGGCCTGGAGCGTCAAAATCAGTATGGACGATTATTGTCGCAGCCTCCGACCCCACCCTGGGAGCGGGTGCCACGAGCCTGACTAGTGGTATCGCTGTTTATTAAATTTGCAGTGAAATAAATCATCAGGATCGTGTTTAGCAAATAATTTCAGAGTTTGTAACAGACTAACTTTTTATATTAAACAAATGTGCTAAAACCCATATTCCATTTCAAATGTATTTGTAGGGATAAACCCTAATTTCTGAAAAACATAAATTTTCTTCTTTTATTCAGGTAACTATAGCCACTTTATTTAAAGCTTCAGTGCTCCATAGCTAGCTTTTATCACCTTTACAGCAGGTTACCTAAAACGTGTTTTGAAAACATTTTATTAGCAAGAAATACTGGCGAGTTCATTCCATTTTATAAAAAAGACACATTGTTATAACTTTACAGTATCAAGGGTAATTACAATGTTTATATCTAACAAAAACTCCAAACTACTTGTCACTCGACGGATCTGTGACTATGGTCATATCACACATTGGCTACCCGTGTCCAATTGTGAAGGTTATCAAGTAATGTATACAAACCCCATAATACCGATAGTAATTTGTAGAATATAAAGACGTAATCACTGTAAATATAATTGAAAAACATTTAGGGTTTTTAAAAGCATTTTAAATAGAAAGTGAATGACTCACGTTGCAAACTTAGGGTTTTTACTATAAGCTTCCTGATAATATTTCCTGTGAATATCCTGTGTTCCTAATAAATATACAATGCACACGTGTTAGCATAATAACCCAATTCAACATTATCGATACATCACGAGATCAAAACCCCAACGTAGTTAGCAAAGTGTAGCCTTATTCAGGCAGCTCCTTGACATCCGTTGCTGGGTTTAGGATCAATCGGACAGGGTATCGAGTAGTGATTAGGGGTTAAAACACTTACAACGTGGCAGAGCTCGCGAATTAGGGTGCACTGTTTGAAAGAAACGAAGGTAAAACAAAGAGAAAATGTCAAAGTATTGACGAAATGGTGCAAGAGCTTCTGTCCCACTCCAACCTATTTATAGCCCACCTAGACTACTCCCGCGCGTCGCGACACCCCCTTTACCTTCCGCGTGTCGTGGCTGAGACCCACCTAGCATAGGGTTGCCTTGTTGTGTTTCTAGGCCTGTGGTGTCAATCTTATCCAAAAATACACGTCCTAGCTTCTATCGTGCGTCGCGAAAGGTTTAGGGGTACCCCCCATGAGCCTCCTGAGTCCCTATTTCCTGTTTTTCGTTTTGGGTCATGCCGTACATGTTGGGGGTCTTTATTAGGGTTCCTTATAAGGTGTTTGAGTGTTGTTACATCCTATCTACCTTGTTTTAAATATCGTCCTCGAGATTTACTAGAACAAGTAAGGATACTTCCTTTTCATTTCAGATTCTAACTCCCATGTATACTCTAGTCCTCTTTTCGAATCCCACTTTAGTTTGACCAGTACTAATCTCTTGTGCTTGAGATTCTTGATGTTTCAATCTTCAATTTGTATTGGCTTTTCTACAAACTTAAGCTTTTCATTTACCTCTTTGTCTTGAAGAGGTACTACCAATGATTCGTCAGTTAAGCATTTCTTTAGGTTACATACATGAAATACATCTTGTACTCCTGCCATTTCTTCAGGTAACTGTAGCTAATAAGCTACTGATCCAATTCATTTAATAATTTCAAAAGATCCAACCTACCTTGGGTTTAGCTTTCCTCTCTTACCAAACCTGACAACTCCTTTTCTTTGGCGAGACTTTTAACAGTACTTTGTCTCTGACTTGAAACTCCAATGGCTTACGCCTGTTATCTGCATAACTTTTTTGACGGTCTCGTGCTGTTTTCAGTCTTTCCTTGACTTGAGTTATTTTATCAGTTGTTTCTTGTATGATTTCAGGTCCTGACAATTGCTTTTCTTCAATTTCTGCCCAACACACAGGTGTTTGACATTTCCGTCCATAGAGTGCTTCGAATGGTGCAGCGTTGATGCTTGTATGATAGCTATTGTTATAAGAAAATTCTATTATAGGTAAGTGTTCGTCCTAACTTCCTCCAAAGTCTATCACACAGGCTCTGAGCATGTCCTCCATGGTTTGAATAGTCCTTTCACTTTGTCCATCTGTTTGAGGATGATAAGCTATACTTTGATTTAATCTGGTTCCCATTGCCTTTTGGAAATTTGTCCAGAGATGAGAAGTAAAACGACTATCTCTGTCAGGCACAATAGATAAAGAGATTCCATGTAGTGAAACTATTTAATCCACATACAGCTTAGTTAATTGTTCCATACTAAAAGTTTCTTTCATTGGTAAGAAATGTGTAGATTTAGTCAATCTGTCCACAATCACCCAGATTGTGTCGTTACCTTTTTCGTGTCTTGGGTAATCTGGTAACAAAGTCCATTGTTATCAATTCCCATTTCAAATTGGCATCTCTAACTGCTGAAGTAATCCTGAAGGTTTTTGATGTTCAACTTTAACCTGCGAGCAAGTTAAACACTTCCAGGATGCATCGTATACTTGGATTTATGAGCTTCTCCTAGAATTTGGTTTCGTAGGTTCCCTTTAATAGGTACCCAAATTCTTTTCTTATGGAATCTCCATATTCCATCTGCTCCTTTTCTAATTCTTTCAGCATTCCTTTTAATCCTTCAGCATCATCCTTGATTGTTGTTTCCTGTACCTTTTTCAATTGTTCATTTAAATCCACCTGCAGGTTTAATATGAGAGCACGCACCCTTTTGGCTTCTCATGATACTTTCGGCTTAAAGCATCAGCTACTATGTTAGTTTTTCCTGCATGGTATTGGATATCACAATCATAATCGCTAAGGATTTCTATCCAACGTCTTTGCATCATGTTTAATTCCTTTTTCCCGAAAACATACTTTAAACTTTTATGATCTATGAAGACAGTAAACTTACTACCGTAAAGGTAATGTCTCCAAATCTTGAGGGCAAAAGTTATTACTCGTAGCTCTAGATCATGCGTTTTATAATTTTCTTCATGCTTCTTTAGTTGTCTAGATGCATAAGCAATTACCTTTTGACGTTACATCAACACACATCCAAATCCTAACTTAGATGCATCACAATAGACTATAAAGTCTTTAGTTCCTTCTGGTAAAGCAAGTATTGGCGCGTTAGTTGTAACGCCCTGCGTTTTCATACTTTCTACACTTAGAAACCTTTGCTTGAAATTCTATTTTTGGAAACCTTGCGTTCGTGTAATCATTCTTTCGTCGCAATCATTTTAAAATACGAGACTTGAATCATGAATGAAAACTTAAATTTCTTTAAATACGTGACATACATACTTAATACCGGGATTACATACGAGGCTTATACTTAATATTATTCTTTTGATGCTTGTGTTACCCCTAGTACATCTTAAATATACTTAAATACCCTAAAATGGTCATAAAACACGTGATATATAACATTTGGACATGTTACAAATCATTAAATTGAAGAAATGAAAATTTGTGTTTTCTGCCAAAGGCTTACGGACCGTAAGCCATACCCCTTACGGTCCGTAAGGGTGTCTGGCGGGCAGCAGATTCAAACAGCTTGAAATCTCCGCGATTTTGCACGAAATCCCAACATTTCTTCTCCTCCAATCAGCTCTAAACCTCCATTAAACACCCCCAATCAACCCTAAACTCATCCCCTATAAATAACCATCTTCTCCAAGCACTTAGACACTTTCCACACTCTCAAATCTCTCCAAAATCACTCTCAAATTCGTGCAAAATCCTGAAATTCGGGCAGATTCATACCTTCATACAAAAGTGAGCATAACTTGCTCAAAACTCAACCAAATCACTTGATTCTTCTTTCTAAATGCTTGGATAATCTTTGGGCATGATTCCTTGATCTCTCCTTGGAGAAATCAGACCTGGAAGTACCCTAAAAGTGTCCATAAACTTTCTGTTTTGTTTTAAAACTTTCTAAACTCTTGTATACTTCACACAAACTTGTGTTCTTATGCTTCTAGTCTATTGTATGATTAGTAAAGCCAAACCAAGGTTGTTTTACACTTAATATGAGCGTCTAAACACTCTAAACTTTCTGTTTTAATCGAGTTCTTAACTCACAAGTGGTGCCAAGTCTTGAACTTGAAGATGGTGTGACTACTCGGCTAGCCTAGGCTAACCTACATAAACAAGTCCACACATCACTTGATGTTTTGCTTAGTTAAATTGTATTATTTCTTGTACATATCTATGAGGTTCCTAAATGGAAGGTTCGCCTTCCTACCTCCTACATGACCTATATGTTAACATATCATTCGAGGTACCAAAGAGGAGGGTTCCACCTCCCACCTCCTACTTGACTTATGACACCAAGAGGTACCAAAGTGGAAGGTTCAACCTCCCGCCTCCTACATGACTATATATATATATATTACTATGTACATAATACGACTATAATAATCCTTAAAACCGAACCCTTGATAGTGATTATATAAATCCTCTACCAAGTTAATAAGTTTATCACTATGTGTGTAGTTCCTTGTCACGATTCTAATAGGTCTTGAACCTATGAAATCACACACAATCCATAAGGATTACTATAGTGTCAAAGACAAGTGCTAATACCATAGAGATTATTTTCATAATACTTACTTTGTTATTCTTTGAATCTTAATCCCGAATCTCGACCCTAACCATACCTTGAACCTTGAACCTTAACCCTTATACATTCGTCTACACTTGGATAATCGGAAGAAATTGCAATTTTGTGAGTACACTCGACACGTTTACATTTTAAAACACTTTTGGGTTGTAACATGTTACCATACTAAAATTACGCTTACACACACTTAAACATACTTTGTGAACTCAATCCGATATACATGCTACTTGTTATGCTTGATAATACATGCTTTATACCATTACTATGTTATACCCTCGCCTAACGATTATAGCGCTATAGGAGTAGCACACCACCCGACGGGGGATTGTTAGGTCTTTATACTATACAGTCTCGTCACTTTTGTGGCGAGGGATGCTAAATACTAGTGGACACTTTGGGTTTAGACGTAATGATATGTATGCTAATTACCTTGCTTACAAATTGTCATGTGGATTCGAGTAAAATGCTTTTATACTTATGCTATACTTATTTAAACCTTGTGTACTCGCCTTTGCTTTTGCATTGAACTTTATTTTAACATGTTACAGGTTGAGGATGACGAATGCTATGAAATGAAGTAGCATTGATGCCTAGATACACATATAGACGTTTAGGTTAAATACGTTGTGTAAATTTCACATTTTTTTTTGTATTGTTTTCCTTGTACTCAACATGTTGTATTTCAAATTTCATGTATTGTAACATTTATTTATGAAAGAAATCAATTTATCTTTAATTCTATTGTCACAATTAGCGTTATGTGTGATGAGCAATCTTTCTTCGTCTCACTCCGATGTTTCCGCCATCGGTTGGGGTGTGACAGATTGGTATCAGAGCCATAACTATAGGGAATTAGGAAAATTGCCATGCTTTTTTACCTAGTCTATAGTTTTAGAGCCTTATTCGTATGTTTTGCTTGAACTACTACATGATACTTTATTTGTTTCTTATTTATGCTCCTTTAAACATGTATATCACTCGTGGGTAATATTCGACATGTTATTCTTATACATTAATGCTTGTCTTATTATGTGTTAATACTTGTTTCGTTGTTCGATCCTTTACGTATTATTCATGAACTATTTCTCTATGTGTTAATACTTGATTTATCATTTCATTATTTATGTACCATTCTTGATATGCCCTCTTACGTGTTTATACTTGTTTGCGTATTCCTTTGACATACACTTCCCTCATGCATTTTACTCGATATTTCTAAATCCGAAAACACTCATAACACATAAACGAGAGGACTTCACCAAAATAGGCGTGAAATCCACAATTTGGTGAATGACTCTCAATCCTTCTACTTTTCTTTTCTTACACGAAATTCACCACCAAGTTAGGAGTGAAATCCTCACCTTGATGGAGAAATTCAAATTTTGAATTCTAGTGGACCCTCGTTAAAGTGTTGAAATCAAATTTTGACCCGACAAGTACCAACCACACTTAGGATACTAAATCGCCAAGTTAGGGGTGAAACCCGCACCTTGTCGACTAGTTCCACTCCTCGATCTTTTGTTTTCATAAATCCCGCCAAGTCTCGAGATTTCGATCGATTGGTGACATGTAGTAACCGGAAGGGTAAATACCGTTAACCGACTTGTCGGCGAGAGTATTTCACCTATTAGGCCAAAGCATGCTCCTCAAACTTGAAAGACTTTTCGACCACTTTGGTTAGTAAAAGTTCCGTTTTGGAACCATCCCAAATTTTAATCAAACATACGTTCTACTATTTATTTTATACGATGCAATCTTTCAAATTCGAATTTAGATTCGATATTTTCTTCTCACACACACATCATATTGAATCTTTCTATACATTTATACATATGCATGATTTCGTATAATTTAAATTCATATTCCTTGTAACGACAAGTGGAGACATATCATTGAGATAGGAGTGATTTCCTTACCTTGATGATTAACTTCACTCCCCTTTCTTAAAAACGATCTCACCAACGAGTTAGGGGTGATTCCCTTACCTAGGTGATCGTTACCAAAACGTCTTTTCAAAATATCTTATTATGCAAACTCGATCATGTCTTATACCTAAAAAATTGTTTATCATTAACCCAAAGCCCTACTTATGCGATTTTCAAAATTTATTATTTTATCGAACGTATTCTTTATTCCATTTTACATTTCACATAGATCATATGCACAAGATTCTTAATCATGTCTTAAACGTTTTACTACACGAATTTCCAAACCTTACGAAATGCTACCTATCAATTTAATCGGTCTAATAAATCTCTTGCCCATGAACTTCACATCCGATTTATTAACTAAAACACGTTCACATTATACCATCATACTAGAGAATTCCACTCTTAATCGAAATCAAACTAACCTTTCTCAATTACTTATAAGATCTCATAGATGTTATATGATCGTTTTATCAAATACTCTTTTCAACATCAACAAATCATTTGTTAAAACTTTTAACAATCACTAAGTCCTTTTTGCTAAATTCCTTTCTAAGAATCCTCGTTTTCACAAGAACCTCCTAAATTCACAATTTCTTGTTTGATGAAATGAACTTACTTTTTTTATCGAAAACCTTTTTCCTACACCAATTTACAAAACACGTGGGCAAGAAGATTTCATGGGAACCGACCATCCTCGAATTATATAAAATCTTTTAAACAAAAGCAGCATTCCATTCATTACCAAATACATTATGCGTAACCAATGAGTACGGTATGTTCCCTTACTTATGCAAACTATATTCTACCTTTCAAACCAAGCTCAACCTAATTTTGATTCGATAAACTCAATGTTTCATTTAAACAACTATACATGCATATCATCATACACGTTTTAGTCGTTGCATCGCGATCGTTTTAGTCATATCATTCGTATTTACATACTCAACCTTTTTAGTACTTTTACATGCTTAAGTTTGTCGTGTTTTCAATTAATACGATATACGCAATCATTAGTATTCATACCCACACTCATATTTATAACAATGCATTTTATGTTTATACTTATAATCGTATTCATACTCATACTCATACGATTTATGCTTTTACTTATACTCATGCGTTTAATGCTTATACGTATACTCACATTACTCATACGATTTATGTTTATACTCATACTTACGTGCATATTCATACGTAAACTTATAGTTATGCTCTTACTTTCGTTCACACTCATAATTTATGCATTCACACCCGTACGCGAGCGTAATCCAGGGGATTCGCTTGCATGGGTCCCATACATACTTAAGCATGGACTTGCTTATATACTATATTCTTATACATACCCATTCTTATTAAATTATGTATACCCTGATTCATACTCAACTAGTACAAGCTATGCGGATCATGCGACAATCAATATAATCGCGGGTGCACACGGGATTATATTGACTGGCTCATGAGAACCACAGAGTGTACTACTGTGTATGGCAAAACACAGAACGCAACATGACACCGAATATGAAACGGACATAACGTGGTCAAAACACGGTGGATACGCCGCTGGTACTTCCTATATATAAGTGTTTTCACCATGTTACCAAATTTCGTAAAACGTGCCATGAGAAATTCAATGTTTTGCAGACCTTTTTGGACCTAATACAAACTCCACACAACTCACAAACGCATTATATTCGATTATCCACGACGAAACTTCATTCTTAATACACTACGTTCATCTATCCAACACTTATGCTATTCTTATACTTGCACTCTTTAAGAGTCATTCATTCATTTCTATACTCGTGTTATTCTCCTTTATCCTTTTCTTTCATGCAAACCTCGTTCACAATCAAGCTTGTTCAATCAATCGCATCCTAACTTATCTCACTACCCTTAAAACCTCCTATGCAACCTACCTCACTCGTATTGATTACAAACTATTTTATTAAGACTTCCTTCGTAAATACAACACATTTGTAAAACAACTCCAAAGTTAGCTATTCAAAATCGTTTTACCTATACACGTTCACCCATGCTTATGTCTCAAAACCATTTTAGCCAGACAAATCATTTTACAAACCTATTTTTATTCTCCCAATATTTCGTACTTATCCAAAACGTTTCAAAATTTCAAGTCTCAAACTTTTACCAAAACCCTTTAAGTCTACCTCTTGAATAAATTTCGGGACGAAATTTCCTAAAGGAGGGAAGACTGTAACGCCCTGCGTTTTCATACTTTCTACACTTAGAAACCTTTGCTTGAAATTCTATTTTTGGAAACCTTGCGTTCTTGTAATCATTCTTTCGTCGCAATCATTTTAAAATACGAGACTTGAATCATGAATGAAAACTTGCATTTCTATAAATACGTGACATACATACTTAATACCGGGATTACATACGAGGCTTATACTTAATATTATTCTTTTGATGCTTGTGTTACCCCTAGTACATCTTAAATATACTTAAATACCCTAAAATGGTCATAAAACACGTGATATATAACATTTGGACATGTTACAAATCATTAAATTGAAGAAATGAAAATTTGTGTTTTCTGCCAAAGGCTTACGGACCGTAAGCCATACCCCTTACGGTCCGTAAGGGTGTCTGGCGGGCAGCAGATTCAAACAGCTTGAAATCTCCTCGATTTTTACGGACCGTAAGCCATACCCCTTACGGTCCGTAAGGGTGTCTGGCGGGCAGCAGATTCAAACAGCTTGAAATCTCCTCGATTTTGCACGAAATCCCAACATTTCTTCTCCTCCAATCAGCTCTAAACCTCCATTAAACACCCCCAATCAACCCTAAACTCATCCCCTATAAATAACCATCTTCTCCAAGCACTTAGACACTTTCCACACTCTCAAATCTCTCCAAAATCACTCTCAAATTCTTGCAAAATCCTGAAATTCGGGCAGACTCATACCTTCATACAAAAGTGAGCATAACTTGCTCAAAACTCAACCAAATCACTTGATTCTTCTTTCTAAATGCTTGGATAATCTTTGGGCATGATTCCTTGATCTCTCCTTGGAGAAATCAGACCTGGAAGTACCCTAAAAGTGTCCATAAACTTTCTGTTTTGTTTTAAAACTTTCTAAACTCTTGTATACTTCACACAAACTTGTGTTCTTATGCTTCTAGTCTATTGTATGATTAGTAAAGCCAAACCAAGGTTGTTTTACACTTAATATGAGCGTCTAAACACTCTAAACTTTCTGTTTTAATCGAGTTCTTAACTCACAAGTGGTGCCAAGTCTTGAACTTGAAGATGGTGTGACTACTCGGCTAGCCTAGGCTAACCTACATAAACAAGTCCACACATCACTTGATGTTTTGCTTAGTTAAATTGTATTATTTCTTGTACATATCTATGAGGTTCCTAAATGGAAGGTTCGCCTTCCTACCTCCTACATGACCTATATGTTAACATATCATTCGAGGTACCAAAGAGGAGGGTTCCACCTCCCACCTCCTACTTGACTTATGACACCAAGAGGTACCAAAGTGGAAGGTTCAACCTCCCGCCTCCTACATGACTATATATATATATATTACTATGTACATAATACGACTATAATAATCCTTAAAACCGAACCCTTGATAGTGATTATATAAATCCTCTACCAAGTTAATAAGTTTATCACTATGTGTGTAGTTCCTTGTCACGATTCTAATAGGTCTTGAACCTATGAAATCACACACAATCCATAAGGATTACTATAGTGTCAAAGACAAGTGCTAATACCATAGAGATTATTTTCATAATACTTACTTTGTTATTCTTTGAATCTTAATCCCGAATCTCGACCCTAACCATACCTTGAACCTTAACCCTTATACATTCGTCTACACTTGGATAATCGGAAGAAATTGCAATTTTGTGAGTACACTCGACACGTTTACATTTTAAACCACTTTTGGGTTGTAACATGTTACCATACTAAAATTACGCTTACACACACTTAAACATACTTTGTGAACTCAATCCGATATACATGCTACTTGTTATGCTTGATAATACATGCTTTATACCATTACTATGTTATACCCTCGCCTAACGATTATAGCGCTATAGGAGTAGCACACCACCAGACGGGGGATTGTTAGGTCTTTATACTATACGGTCTCGTCACTTTTGTGGCGAGGGATGCTAAATACTAGTGGACACTTTGGGTTTAGACGTAATGATATGTATGCTAATTACCTTGCTTACAAATTGTCATGTGGATTCGAGTAAAATGCTTTTATACTTATGCTATACTTATTCAAACCTTGTGTACTCGCCTTTTCTTTTGCATTGAACTTTATTTTACATGTTACAGGTTGAGGATGACGAATGCTATGAAATGAAGTAGCATTGATGCCTAGATACACATATAGACGTTTAGGTTAAATACGTTGTGTAAATTTCACATTTGTTGTTGTATTGTTTTCCTTGTACTCAACATGTTGTATTTCAAATTTCATGTATTGTAACATTTATTTATGAAAGAAATCAATTTATCTTTAATTTTATTGTCACAATTAGCGTTATGTGTGATGAGCAATCTTTCTTCGTCTCACTCCGATGTTTCCGCCATCGGTTGGGGTGTGACATTAGTTAATCTTTGCTTCAGAATCTTGAATGCTTCCTCTTGTTTTGGTCCCCGTTCAAACTTAACTGACTTACATGTTAGTTTAGTTAATGGAATGGCTATTCTAGAAAAATCTTGAATGAAACGCCTATAATATCCTGGCAATCTAAGAAAACTTGTTACTTCTGTTGGTGAATCAGGGACTTTCCATTTGGTAATAGCTTCGATCTTTGTAGGATTTACATGAATTCCTTCATGATTAACTAAATGTCCAAAAAATTGTACCTCTTGCAACTAGAATTCACATTTTGAGAACTTAGCATAAAGCTTCTCTTTTCTCAATAATGTCAGAAGTATTTGCAAATGCTCCGCATGCTCTTCCTTACTGTTGGAGTAAATTAGTATATCATCTATAAAGACAATTATGAATTTATCCAGGTATGGTTTACCTATCATGTTCATCATGTCCATAAATGCTATTGGGGCATTGGTTAAACCAAATGGCATGACTGTAAATTCATAATGGCCATACCTTATTCTGAAAGCAGTTTTAGGAATGTCCTCTTCCTGTACCTTCAGTTGATGATATCCTGAGCGTAAGTCAATCTTTGAGAAAAATCGAGCTCCTTGAAGTTGATCGAATATATCATCAATTCTCGGTAGTGGATATCGATTTTTAATCTTGACTTTATTCAATTCCCTGTAATCAATACACATGCGCATCGATCCATCTTTCTTTTTGACAAATAACACGGGTGCTCCCCAAGGCGAGGAGCTAGGTTGTATAAAACCTTTTTCTAATAATTCGTCTAATTGCTTCTTCAATTCTTGCATCTCCGTCGGCGCTAGGCGATAGGGTGCTTTGGCAATTGGTGCAGTTCCTGGTATTAGGTGAATTCTAAATTCAACCTCGTGGTCCGGTGGTAATCCAGGTAACTCTTCTAGGAAGACGTCTGAGAAATTAGATACTACAAGAATATCTTTTAACTCTTTTTCTTTAGTGTTAATGATTGCCGAAATCATATACACTATTCCTCCTTTCATGCGTAGCTTGCAGCTTTCATCACAGAGATGAACTTCGTGGACGTTGTCGGCTTGTCTCCCTGAATTGTGATCATTTCGCCAGTTGGCGTATGAACTTCTACAGAATTTTGATCACACAAATTCATGCATGATTGGCTACCAACCAATCCATTCCTAATACGACATTGAATCAGGCTAGATTCATTGGTAAAACATTAGCGGTAAATCTATGACCTAAAACTTCTATCTTTCCTTTTTGAAGGATTTCGCTTATGTTGATAGAACTTCCATTTGACGTCTCCACCGTACAAGCTTGGCAAAGCTTAGTTGGAGGTTGATTAAGTAATTGGCAGAAATTAGTATTTATAAAACTTTGGTTTGCACCAGAGTCAAATAATACTTTAGCATATACATCATTAACTAGAAACGTACCGACAATTACATCAGGAATCAACTCAGCTTCCTTGGATATTAGCATGAATGCTCTAGCATTCTTTTTGGGTCCTTCCATTTCCTTTACCTTGTTGTTAGCTGTTGTAGCTAGTTTTGGGCAATTTGGCTTGATATGGCCTGCCTCTACGCAGTTATAGCATATTCTGGCACTAGCATTCTTCCTACAGTTTTCTTCCTTATGTCCTGGCATCTTGCAGAAGTTGCAGGACACAACACACTTTCCTGAGTGCTTCTTTTTACAGAACTTACAATAGGGTGAAGAAGATGAACCTGCTCCTTTCCCACGATAGGAATTACCAGAACGTAGTTCCTAGGTAATCCTCTAGGCTAGATTCTTTTCCTAGTTTTCTTCATGGTGCATACCCGTCCATCTGTCAGAGTGTTAGTTAGTTCTACTGTTTCTTCAATGGTTTGTGGTCTAGCTGCTTTGACTATATCCCTGATTTCACTGATTAATCCCTAGATATAACGGGAGATTAAAAATGGTTCTGGCGAGACTAGTGTTGGTACTATCCTAGCATACTCAAAGAATTTGATAGTAAATTCCCTACAATTTACCCTAATCATTCTATGGTTCAGGAATTAATTAGCAATATGTTCCTTTTCGTGAGGAGGGCTAAATTTCCTTTCAACTATTTCCTTAAAGTTGTTCCATTCCATGTTATAGACCATGTCACTTCCATTTGATTGTAGAATGGTATTCCACCACTCTAATGCTTCATCTTGAAAAGGTTAGAGGCATACATGATCTTATCCTCATCAGCACATTCACTAATTTTTAAGACTGCTTCAGTCTTTTCTATCCAGCATAAAGCTGAAATAGCTCCTTCATTGCCCGAGAATTCTATCGGTTTGTATGACAAGAATTCTTTGTAAGAATAACCATAAGAGATGGTTTTCTTTCTTTTTGGAATCGGTGCTTTGATAAGAATACCGTTATCTTCGTTCACGCTGTGACTTGGCTCGGTGTGCGTACGTTTATTGCCTAGTATAGTATTATCGTTTACCGACTTTTTATTAATAATGTCGATAATAAACGGCATAGCATCTATTATTCCTTGAGCTACTATGTGTTCTATGGCACTTTTATCCACTTGGTTCCCGTTATCGTTATTATTCTGAACTTCCCGATTTACTTCATTTGACATCTGAATTGCAAACATTATCAGGTGTTAATATCACAGAATAATTTAAATAACAGATATTCAAGCACATTGAATCAAAATCGTCAAACATTTCGACGTTCTACTCTTTTTATATATAGATATGCATCAATACAAACTACAACTGAAATTCTAATCGTTAGTAATTCTATGTGTCGATATATGGGTGAAAATACGGCTGGTATGGGTTCGTTGTAAGCTGGTATGGGTTCTCCATATGGCATGTAGGGATGTGGGTCACTCATCAGATCTTGGAATGCCCAGTCATTGGTCCACCACTGTTCTAGTGGGTCCGGTGCTGGTAACCTAGGTATTTCATCAGGGTTGAAAGCTGGTATTGGCAGTGGGTTTTCTTGGTTTGGTTCTGGATACATTAGTATTGGTGTTATAGGTTGCTCTGGATATAAGGGTAACAATTGAGATTCTGGTTCTGCTAAGAGATTAAGGTTAATTTCATTTTCTGCGGGTCGGAACATATCAAGATTAGCTAATCTCCTATCCAGTTCCTTCCACAGAGGTCTTGCCACAGGTATTTGGGTAGTCCCTTCTACTAAGGTTATTGTTGCTTCTTTATAATAACCCAATTCAACATTATCGATAAATCACGAGATCAAAACCCCAAAGTAGTTAGCAAAGTGTATCCTTATTCAAGCAACACCTTGACTTCCGTTGCTGGGTTTAGGATCAATCGGACATGGTATCGAGTAGTGATTAGAGGGTAAAACACTTACAACGCGGCAGAGCTTCGCGAATTTACATTGTTGTTTGAAAGAAACGGAGCTTCGCGACCGAGACCCACCTAGCATAGGGTTGCCTTGCTGTGTTTCTAGCCCCGTGGTGTCGGTCTTATCCGAAAATACACGTCCTAGATTCTATCGCACGTCGCAGAAGGTTTAGGGGTACCCCATGAGCCTCATGAGTACCTGTTTCCTGTTTTTCGTTTCGGGTCGCGTCGTACATGTTTGGGGTCTTTATTAGGGTTCCTTATAGGGTGTTTGAGTCTTGTTACAATTATGGAATTTCCTTAACCCTAACCATAACCATAATCATAATCGAACTTCGGTTCGGTTGATCGGTTATAAGACTCGGTTATGCTTTGGTTTAGGTTAATTAACTGATCTAAGTTTAAACTAAATGAACATATTAGACAATTATTGTCTCAGTTACAGTTGTTTATATAAATAAATGAAGACAAAATAATAATAATAATAATAATAACATACACATGCATAAAATAAGTCAAATTTTATACTATAATTATTTTTTTAAACATTTTAAAACTAATTATATAACATAAAATGCTTTTATATATGTTTTTATGTATATAGAGTTTGATTTGATTTCTTGAACATGTAAATTTGATAATAGATATATTTTAAAAGGATGTCTTGATTGAATTTGGTTCGGTTAACGTTCAATTATGGGACAACTTTAACAATATCCATAACTGATATATTGGTTAATCAAATAACATTATCAATAATCGTCTGTTAATTCGGTTCGGTGGCATTCGTTTATCTGTTAATTTCTGTCAACGGCTAAGGTTTCTTCACCCCTAATGGCAAGAGATTGAGATCTTTAAGGTCTTAAGTTTAAACCTGACTTAGTGGTGGGTTTACTCCTTGATGGTGTTTTTGAGTGACTTAGGCCTGGAGTGTCAAAATCAGTATTGACGATTAACATCCAGGCTCAATAGACTCACTCGGATATTGAGGTAGGTTTAAACGCCGTTAGAAAATAAAACACAATGTTTTTTTTGAACGGCCAACTAAATCACTGGATAAGCATCCTTGGATGCCGTCAATCGAGCAAATGCATTCACTCCTCCATAATGGTCAGAGTTGGATGCATACCCAAGCCACCAGTTCTAGGGAAAACCCGTCGTCCGAAGGCCCATTACAGTAAAACCCGGTTTGATTCGGTTTTAAACTAACGAAACTTCATTACCACTACCAATATCCTTAAAAATAATTCTAGTAAGAATTGAAATTGAGAACTTGAGAAAAGAACAAGTACAATACAATAAAACACAATGTAATAAAAGATATTTTATTGACATCAAAACAATAAATATCTAAATGTTGCAAGACCGAAGTTAATGAGTTTTATATCAAAAAAGATACCCTTAACCATGGTTAAATTGATGGCAGCCGGGTGCGCACTACGCACCTCAAGCAAGTTAGCAAACCACGGTCAACATGAATTCCCCCATTTCGCCTATTTAAACCCACCATCCCCAACCTTGTTTCCTCACCCCTTTCTCCTTTAATCTTTAAGCATCCTCTCAATCCACAAATGGCTTCCGCTGATGTTGAGTACAGATGTTTCGTCGGAGGCCTCGCATGGGCCACAACTGACCGCTCACTTGAAGACGCGTTCCGTCAATACGGCGAAGTCCTCGATTCGAAGGTCCGTTTGTCGCAAAGTTCGGATTCGGATCCATCCTGATTCGGCTTTGTTTGACAAATCACACGTTACTGTGTTACTGTTACTGTTACTATGGTTTACTTGATCTGTTACTATTACTGTTACTACTTTTACTCATATCTAAAACGGTACGTTCATCCTCTTCTCTTTCAAGAGACAGACGATCGATCGATTGATTTTATGATATTTCATAATGCAGTTTTTGTTCATTTTTATATACAACCGTTTACTCGATTAACTTAAATTTAATTTTGTTATTGTTCAGATCATCAATGATCGGGAGACTGGTAGATCTAGAGGATTCGGTTTCGTTACGTTCAAAGACGAACAATCTTTGAGGGACGCTATTGAAGGGATGAACGGCCAGAGTTTAGATGGACGGAACATAACCGTGAACGAAGCACAGTCGCGCAGCGGTGGCGGTGGTGGTGGTGGACGTCGTGAAGGTGGGTACGGTGGTGGTGGTCGCCGTGAAGGTGGGTATGGTGGAGGTGGTGGTTATGGAGGTGAGAGGCGTGAGCGTGGATATGGCGGTGGGTATGGTGGTAGTGGACGTGACGGTGGATATGGTGGGAGTGATGGTGGGTCTCGTTACTCCAGGGGTGGTGGTGATTCTGAAGGAAAGTGGTGAAGTGTTAGATTAGAGTGTTGAATTGTAAACTATCGGGATCTGTTTAAGTTGTTTTTACTTGTGGTTGTGTTGTGTTCAATGTTTTTGACCTGTTCTCCTTGGTTGTTCTCGGTTGCTATGTTCGAATTTTAGATTAGGTTGAAGTTTTAATGAAAAAGAAAATGGTTCCGGTATATCTTGCTGTTTTGGATTACTATGTGTGTGTGATGTTTGGTGAGTAATAATTGCTGAGATGTTCATCAAAATATCAAGTGGGTTGTTGAGATATTTTATGGATTACTATTTTTTTTTTAAATTGAAAGGCATTTTTATGTGAGTGAAAAGACACATATGCCTCGGGTACACTACACACATGATTCTACTTTAACAGAAAGCTAACGTTTGCTGAGAAAAAGTCACGTACAACGCATGATTCTACTTCACACAAAACTAATGTTCCTTGAAGAAAAGGGCCTAAGAACGTGGGGCTTGGGTTGGGGTATGAGTTAACACCTGGAATTGGAGCCCCCTACAGTCTAGTGACGTGTCCGTGAGGTATGGCGGGGCGTGGGTTGAGCTTGGGTTGGGTGCACCGCGTGTCCGCGTGGCAGATTATTAAAAAAATACACAAAATTTATAAAGGTGGGATGCCATCTTCTTCGGGTTGGGGTAGCGGGTTCGTGGGATCAAGTGGGTAGTCGGTGGGGTAGCGTGGATAGTGACGGTTTGGGATGGGGTAGCTGTTAGGGGTGGATTTCTAAATGACCAGTGATCTTTATTTGCTGTTGGATTTAGTGATCCTCAATTCTGTCTGAAGTAGTGATCCTCAGAAGTGTTGCAGAATCAGGATCAAGATCATGGATAACTATAAGGATCCCAGTACCAACGATTGTCTACTTTGAATTCGTAAATGTTTTACAGGAATATCAACTTGGACTTGGTCTTTGCGACATTCCTGGAGAATATTCTTAGTCTATTCCGCACGTGCTTGGCCAGAAATGGACGTTGTGGAGTCGTGGAAGACTTGCACTATTTGCGGAATGTTAGTTAGGCTTGATATTTTCTATTTGTAAAGGGGTAGCGAGCTATTTTAGGGACACTTAGCTATTTTTGGCTACACACACTCATACAACCGCTCTCACTGGCTCTCGACAAAACACTTAGCATTTTTCATACATTTCTACACGTTACATTATAGTGATCCTTGTACTTAGCTCGCTATCATCCGAAGTTGTAACAGATTGTTTGTTTAATTTGAGTTGGTGATCGGTAGTTTCCATCACCCGGGGTTTTTTGTGCCGGAGATCAACTCTTGATCAAGGGCTTTTTCCCCGTATAAATCTTCGTGTCATTTGTTCATTACACTTCATAGTGATCCTTATTATTGTTCATCAATTCAAGCATCATACCTTACAACAGAAAGTTTGGTTACATTGTCATTGCTTGATTTTTGACCAAAACAGTTTGGCGCCCACCGTGGGGCAATTGGTGCTTCATTCTTAGAAAGATTCGTGTTTTCGTGGTTATTTCGGTTCGCTACAACCAAACAAATGGCTTCCTCAGTGAAGAATACTTCAAGTCTGATGCCCTCATTCAGTTCCTCACAAGGCGTTCCTCCTTTGCCTCCACCACCTTCTGGATCCCAGAAGAATGCTGAGAATGCTGCGAAGAAACCAACTCCTATTTTCCAAAAACCACCTACTTCTTCTGTTTCAACTAATCCTACTACTAATGATCTCTATACCTTGATTTTGCAGATGAGGAATCATGCACAAGAGCAGGATAAGACCAACGAAAGGATCCTCCGGGAAATCGATGAAATCAAGAAACAGAAGAAATCAGTGGAGGATCACTCCCCTCTGTTGCCAAGATCGCTGAACTTCGACACTCCGGTCATAACCTCACAATACTCAGCAGTTCCGGACGTGCAATACTTGGGTGAACTATCAGGAAGGCGTTATGGGACAACAACAATGAGTCAGGCATTTGGCTCTTGCTTCCAGCCTCAGGGATCCTCTTCTCAACCATTAGGATCCTCTTCTCAGCATCAGGGATACTTCACGTCAGGAGGATATGTGGGAATGCATGCAGTACAAGGATCCTCCCAGGTCCGAGGATCCTCCCAGGTCCGAGGATCCTCCCAGGTCCTAGGATCCTCTCTGGTCCCAGGATTCTCCCTTGTTCAAGGATCCTCCCGGTCCCAGGATCCTTTCAGATTCAAGGATCATCACAATTCCAAGGATCCAACCCCCTCCAAAATCAAGGATCCTCGAGAAATATGCAACCTCAGAACTCAGACGTCCATCAAGGAGACTTCATACCAATGCAGACCATTGCCTCCTCTGGTCCTTCAATCATGCCAGAGTCTCGACAAGATGGATTCACATCCGCAATTCCAAACTCGAATCCTGTGGGAGGTAACACTTTTAATAATTTATATAACACTAACCATGGCTTTATGCAGGATACAGGTATCAATCAGGCCATGGCTAGGGAACTGCAAAAGCTTAAGGATATGATATCCAGTGTACCAGGAGTGGTTAAACCCATTCCTGAGATTGCGGATGGTAGCCATAGGATATCTCGTTTTGCACCACCTTTGTGTGATGCTGAGATACCTAAAAGATTCCAGATACCATCAATGAAGCTATATGATGGTTCAACGGATCCAGAAGAGCATGTAGCTCAATACAGGGAGAGGATGGATATCAATCCAATTCCGGAAAGGTTGAAAGAAGCATGCCTATGCAAGGGATTTGGGTCCACACTTACAGGATCTGCTCTTAAATGGCTGCTAAGTCTTCCCCCTTACTCTATTACTTCATTTGCTAATTTAGTTAAGTTGTTCAATAGTCAATTCTCTTGTAGCAGAAAGTTTGAACGATTAACTAGTGATCTATATAGGGTAACACAAGGTCAAAATGAATCACTTAGAGATTATATCACTAAGTTTAGTAAAGAATCCTTAGACATTCCCAATTTGGATATAGCTACGGCTGTTGAAGCCTTTAAAATGGGATTGCTTAGGGATTCATTATTCTATGATGATCTTGTTATGACACCTTGCAGGAATCTTGATGAAGTAAGGACTAGGGCCCTTAGGTTCATCCGCCTAGAGGATGACAAAAGGATCCAGGACAGATTGACAGGATCCTCCAAACATGATAAGCCAGGATCCTACTTCAGGAACAACAAATCCAAGTCCTATAACAGATCTGATAATCAGAATGTGCACGCAGTGGAACAAGAAGAGGATGATGAGAATTATCCTCCTATTTCTGAATATTGTTTCTATGTTGATAACAATGAACTAATCCTTGCAATGCAGAATCTAGGTGAGAAAGCTAGGTGGCCAAGGAAAAGTGATAAACCAGCTGCTACAAAGGATAAATCCAAGTGGTGTGCATATCATGAGGATTTTGGGCATCTCACTGAAGAATGTATTGCACTTAGAAAGGAGATTGGTTATTTGTTGAGCAAGGGGCATTTAAAGGAACTCTTGGGACGAAAGAAGTCAAGAACCCAGGATCCTGAAAGGATCCCGGAAAGGGCTCCTGCTCCTCCGGCAGATGCACAAGTCATAAATTTCATATCCGGTGGATCAGACATCTGTGGTACATCCTTCTCAGCAGCAAAAAGACACGCTAAGGAAACCAAGATGGATAATGGAGACAGACCCGTCAAGACCTCCGTTGTCACCCAGGATAAAGTCATTACTTTTGATGAGGATGATCGTGTTGACATCCAGGATCCTCACCATGACGGTCTCGTAATTACATTGTTTATTTCTAACCACTTTGTTCGCAGGATCCTTATAGATGGAGGAAGCTCTGTGAACATCATTCAGCTGGATGTTCTCAAGAAAATGAATATCCCAGAGTCTGATATTATCCCAAGATCCTCAGTACTTGTGGGATTCAGTGGAGAAACAAAGAATACATTGGGGGACATCAAACTCCTAATCTATATTGAAGGATTGCATTCTTATCAAAAGTTTTGTGTTATTGATTGCTTATCGTGTTGTAACGTTATCATTGGCAGGCCATGGATACATGATATGAAGGCAGTTCCATCCACCTATCATCAGTGTGTAAAGCTTCCAAGCCCATGGGGAGTGGTGAAAATTGAGAGTGATCAACAGGAGGCTAAGAATTGCTATACCTCATCAATGAAACCAGCCTCGAGACCAAGGGAGCAATAGTAATTAAAGTATCCTTCAAGAGACGTCTTGGAGGCAAGAGAACAGGATTTGAAAGAAATCCTCATGGATCCTGATGATCCTGAATCCAAGATCTTCATAGGGTCAGGGATCCTCAGCGATATTGAACAAGAGCTAGTATCCTTTCTCAAAAGAAGGAAGACCACCTTTGCCTGGAAACATGAAGACATGACAGGTATATCTAAGGATATAATTACTCACAAACTTGGCATTGACAGGTCATTCAAGCCAATTCATCAAAAGAGGAGGAAGTTTGCACCTGAAAGAAATGCTATTATCCAGGAAGAGGTAGATAAGCTACTTCGAGCAGGTATGATTAGAGAGGTTAAGTATCCAAGATGGTTAGCCAATGTGGTTGTTGTTCAAAAGAAAAATGGAAAGTGAAGGGTATGTGTCGATTTTACAGATTTAAACAAGGCATGTCCCAAGGATCCTTTCCCATTACCCCACATTGACTCCATGGTGGATGCTACCGCGGGTCATGAGTTGTTAACTTTTATGGATGCTTCATCTGGATTTCAACAAATTCAGATGGAACCATCCGATCAAGAGGATACAGCCTTTATGACCCCAATTGGTATATACTGTTATATTGCTATGCCATTTGGATTGAGGAATGCAGGTGCTACTTACCAAAGGCTTGTCAATATGATGTTCAAAGAACAAATTGGATACACTATGGAAGTCTATATTGATGACATGGTGGTTAAGTCCAAAAGAGCTGAGGATCACCTTAAAGACTTGGAGGAAGCATTCAATATCCTTGATAAATTTAATATGAAACTAAATCCTTCTAAGTGTCATTTTGGTGTAAAGGCATGTAAATTCTTAGGATATATGGTAACAAAGAGGGGCATTGAAGCAAGTTCAGAGCAAATTAAGGCTATCGTGAATATCAAATCTCCTGCCAATGCTAAGGATGTGCAAAGGTTGACTGGCAGGATCGCAGCCTTGAACAGATTCATATCCAAATCCTCAGAAAAGTGCAAGGAGTTCTATGACATCCTGAGGAAAAACAAGAAATTTGAATGGACTGAGAAGCATGAAAGTGCCCTTAAAGCTCTTAAAGATTACCTATCCTCAGCCCCAGCCTTAATGAAACCAGAAAAGGGAGATGTGTTATCCTTATATTTGGCGGTATCCTCAAAAGCAGTAAGTGCGGTCCTTGTTAAGGATTACCAAGGTACACAACATCCTGTTTATTATGTAAGTAAGAGCTTACTTGATGCTGAATCCAGGTATTCACATTTAGAAAAACTTATCCTTGCATTAATTATGGCATCTACTAAATTAAGACATTATTTTGAGACTCATGCCATTATTGTTAAAACTAATTTCCCAATTAAGAATGTTCTCAGGAAACCTGAAATGTCAGGAAGGATGGCTAAGTGGGCAGTGAAGTTGAGTGCATACGATATAAGATATGAGCCTAGGACAACCATTAAATCCCAAGCATTAGCTGACTTTGTGGCAGATTTCAGTAGTGATTTGCAAAAGGAAGCTGAACTAGAAGTCCAACAGCTTGAAGAAACCAAGGATCCTTGGATACTGTTTACTGATGGATCCTCCAATGTGAATGGAACAGGGCTTGGAATACTACTAAAATCGCCACAGGGGGACATAATACCCCACTCCATAGCTTGTGAATTTCAAACTACCAACAATGAGGCTGAATATGAAGCCTTGATAGCTGGTTTGCAAATTACAAAGCATATGAGTATCAGGTATCTTGAGGTGTAACACCCTGAAAATTTTTTTTTAATGGTTTTTGTAAAGTATACGACAAACAACATGTAATTATGACTACATATACTTTGTAAAAATACGGGTTTGTTTAAACCTTACAATTTTAAAATAATACAACATAACATAATTGAGTACGTCGTTTAAACATTTCAAAAGTTGTTTAGCAAACAGTTTACATCATAAACATTGTTTAAACAGAGTTAATTTATGCGGAAGCTTCAAGAGTATGTGTTCGGTTCTTCAAAAGTTGCTTGATCGTCACCCATAATCCTTGAGTACCTAAGACTGAAATGTTTACCTAAACATTTATATTAGAATGCTTAGAAATGATACTTGATCGAAACTACGATCGAAATGAATTTGAAAATTCACAATTATATAAAATTTATAAACATTCAGGCCCTACCGTAACTTACGGTTTCATCGTAAGTTACGGTGGTCAATTTCCAATAATGGTCCACCGTAAACCAGTAGACTCACACCGTAAGCTCCTGACCTTTACCGTAAGTTACGGTACTACCGTAACTTATGGTAGTCCCTGTAAATCCATCTTTTGGTTGCTTTGTTCATTATACTCAAGCCTAAATCTCGGGTTTCGCTCTTTCTAACATACCAATACATTAGTTTCTCAAAATTCTAATATGTTACATATGAACCAATATCAAAGATCAATCAATCATATTCAAAATATCATGCATATCACGTTATATCAATTTACTAATGTGCAAGGTTCAAATTACGGGTTTCTTATGAATTATTAACCCGTTTTACCTATCTACTCCTTTTGACCCGTGAAGGGAAGTTAAACACTTTTAACTATAAATCTATATATAAGCGTACCTGGCTCGGGTCAACATATTGACCCGTTTTAAGACCTTGTCTCTATAATATGCTAATTCATAGCCTCGCTAATTCATAAACCAATTACCCTGCGAGCATGAGACTCGACATACACTTATTAGTCGTTAATTGTCAAATGGTATAAATATTACCATTTGACCCGTTTGGTCTAGACTACCAAATATTTTGTGCTTAATATTAAATGGTGTTGTTTTAAACTTCAACTCTTTTTCGTCTACGCATGACTAATTCGTCGTTTTACTCTTTTTATTCGTTTAGGCTTACCTTAATAAGTAGCCATTCAAAAACTCATTTTATATATATGTCATCTCGTGACCAATTACCATTTCGCCCATTTTACCATTAAACATGGTTTATCATTATTTTATATGTCCCGACCCGTTTCATTTCATGTCGGAACCATATTTCAAATATAGCTTTTGTCGTATTTACAACCTATGAATAAACACATAACTTACAAAAGAGGGCGTAAGCTTTACTTACCTTGCATCCGGTTATGCTCTTTTTCTGCGTACTTGATTCGTTTGACCCGCTTCTTTCCCAAGTCTTCATCTAGCTTGTCTAGAGTCAAACTATCATCATCACAATTCGTAAGACGGTTAGATTAGTCATAATCATTTACGACTATTCCATCCTACGGGTTTTATGTCGAATTTATCATTCGTCCATATCAAAATTATCATTCGATCTAATCATTGGTCAGTTTGACTTTTTAAAAGTCAATTGACTTATCAATATATTCAAATGCACATTTGGTTCAATGAACTCATTTAGGCATATTTCATCCGAACTCTTAACGAAATCAAATTTTACATACTAACTAGTAGGCCGCGATTTCATTTAGGCATTTCATATCACTGAAAATGGGCTGTTTTTGGTGACTTGTTTAACCTGTTTACATGTCTTCAAAAATTATGATTTTTTTATATGGCGTACATCTCAGAGGGTTAGGCCTTGTGTTAAAATTTCAAGATCTAACTCTTTACCAAAAATTCATAAAAATTCATTTACTAAGCTGCAATCAGATTCGTCACTTCTGACTGCAGCTTACGGAAAAATTCATTTAAAATTCCTCGTTTATCCGATTGACGAAATTCCAATTGGAGATTCTTTTAATCACTTAAAAATTTCTACAATAAGAATTTGAGACCATAACTCAATTCCTAAATTGAGTTATGACATTTGTAATGGGCTGCAAATTCTGCCAGAAAACGCAGCTTGAACCTTTGATACGGAAAAATTCATAAAACGCTCAATTCTCGTCGAAAAAATGCGATTCCAGTGGGGTTTTAAAGATATTTCCTGGAATTACATTTTAGACTCAAGAAACACATGTTTTTATCACGTTTTGTCCAGGTTACAGCCGATACAAGTCGGCTGTAAATTCTGATCAAGAGTCGTTTGAATTCAGCTTTCAGTTTAAGCAAGTTCTTGACATCATAACACCATTTTAGCAATCAAAAACCCTAACAACAATCACCTTCAATGGTGTTCATGGATTTTTTTACTAAAATTAGGCACGATTTCAACATATCTTGTCTAGGGTTTACTCCTAAACACTACAAGGTTCCTATTTCATCCATATAACAAGCATGCATCAACAAATTTCGAATACCCTAAATTCATGAGAATTTCAAGTAGAGAATTAACATCAAATTTTACATACCTTACAACCCCCTTGCGATGAGGATCACGATTCTAAGCTCGGATTTCGTTTTGGACCAGATTTGCACCTCCAATTGAGAGTTTTTGTGAGTTTTCTAGGGTTTGGAGCATGGGGATCGCCCCTGTCTTTCTTCTGATCGACCAGACTCCCATTTTGGGGTGTTTGGTTTATTTTTTATTTGTTTTATCAATTTTGGTTTCAATTTTAACAACTTAGGTCCCTCCACTTTTCCTTAATTCTTAATTTAAGTGTTTTAACCCACTCATAAGTCACTTTCTAACTAGGTTAGAATTATTCCTAGTTAACTTGGTAGGTTCGGGAAGTTGTAACCCGTTTTACTTTAAGTCCCGTTAAATCGGGCCTTTTATCTTTCTATTTTCTTGAAAGTTCTTGTTCACTTTAAATAAATATTAGGATTATTTAAATAAATTCCTAATATTTACCAGTTTACTTTTACCACTTACGGTACTTTCCCCGTCTTATTTATTAACGGGGTTTAATTACCCAAACCCGTTTTCGGGGTGTTACAAGTCTACCCCCCTTAAAGAGGTTTCGTCCTCGAAACCTTTTCTTACATAATTCATTGAGTTTTAACTCAATGTATTTGAGCCGAGAATTCTTTTAAACACTACTTATACCTTTAACCAATTGTTAGTATTACCAGATAAGTATGGTAACATCTTTTTGGTCACTAATTGTCTACGTATCTCATACGACATAGTGCAACTTGGAATAACGTAGTCTCGTTATTCCCACTAGTTTAGTTAACTTAGCGATATCCATCGCTTTCATATGCTATCAAATTCTTTATGAATCCGTTACTTTGACCCGTTTAAAGGTCTTTAGTGGAATCCTTCACTTTTAGCAACAAATTCTTTTGTTTTCAAATTTATTTATTCGGTTCAGTTATACCGAATCTACCACTTACAAGCAAACCAAATTTCTTGATTTGAATTGCTGACCTTAACCGGTCTCACTAACTAGACTTTTTAGTCCAGTTACTTTTTACCGCTCACTTGGTTATAATATGATTTTACTTCACATTACATTTCCTAACCGTGATCGTGTCACATCGTGTTTAGTTTGTTTCAACCTTTCGTTTTCGAAAATATCACTTTTCGAATATATCGTCTTGCGCCTATCAGTGTCAAGACTTGTATCTTTCATGCTTACTATTTAAATTCCTATCAGAATTTATGTTTGTAAAAACGTTATTTATTACTAAAACCGAAGTTTTAGTTTTAGAATCTTCTCTTTAACTTTTGTCAATTATCCATACTAGGATATTGACAATCCATAATTTATTCTTTCACAGTCTTAGTTTTATGCGGGGGATTCTCAACCGATTCCCTCGCTTTATCTAATTAACCCGTAGTTTTTTTTTTTTTTTTTTTTTTTTTTTTTTTTTTTTTTATCACTTAGCCTTATGGGCTATTTTTTCATTAGACTTTCACCTCTTTAGGGCGAAGTCCTTATAACTTCTTTCTAATCATGACCCGTGGGTCGTTTTAGTCCCGTAGATCTTTCATTTGTTTATAACCCTAAAGGTTATGTTGATCCCGTAGATCACTCATTACTCATGTCATTCTTAAAATACATGTTTGGTGTCAAGGCACCCTGTTTTTGTTCGAAGAATCGTTTGGTTTCAAGCTTAGGTCCCGTTAACCTTAATTGGATTTTCATGGCTATAATGGTTTTCTTTTGGACAATTTTCCGATTTTATGACTTCTCACGTCATTTATGCGTCAGTTCTTCTTATGCTTACTGTTATTTGATTTGCATATATTCTTATTTGGTTATATCCCATTACCGGGCTCATTATTCTCTTGCATTTAACGCTACCTTTATCTGGCTAGCGCTCACTTGTGCCATTCGGCGTTATATTGTATTCAACCTGTTTGACCTATTAATGTGAAATCCATCACTTATAAACAATCAACTCTATTCTTTATTCAACCCATTCGACTTCAAATAGTTGAACATATTTACTCACAATTTCTATATACGAGATTTTATAGTCATAACTCGTAATCCGAGTCTTTTGACTTTAAATTCGTGTTCCCGTTTCTCGGTTTACGCATGTGTTTAAATCCTTACCCATCAACCGGGTACTTTACCGAAGTCATTATTAGTGCAAGCATTCCGGTATACATTAAGATTTTGTTTTAATTTGTTTGGTTATCTTAGCGAAATCCATCGCTTTTATTCAACCAAACCTTTATTCTTTATTTGACCATCCTTGACAGTCTTATAAACTATGAATGATGATTATCATCATCATCATTTCTTTACTACGACCAAAGTCAACGACTTTGATCGTTTTTCTCATGTGGGCAATACCTTTGTTTCTATGACCCCGCGGGTCATTTATACTTTGGCTTTACAATGCCCTTTTTGTCTACCATGGTTGTTTCGTCCAAAATGACTTATGTCACGAATTTCCTTGGGTTTTTATTTCTATGTGCGCCATACATCGTTTTTATGGTTCCCGCGAAAACCATTTATACGAGTATGCCCATAAGATTTCTTGACCCTAAGGATCCTTTAAATTTTCATTCATCTTGACCTTACTACATCGGACATAACTGCGCTCATTATAAGAAGCTCATGCTATCATGTGTTCACTACTTACTTGGCCAGAGTAAGCGATCAACACATGGTACGCGTGACCTTATTATAATTACCACATCACGTCCCATGTAAGTAACTCCTCAAATTATTTCCATATTTATGATTTCATTTGATAAAACTTTATTTAATTGTTAGTTAACAATTATTAGTTTTAGTCGTTTATCCTTGAACATGTAAAATGTCCCTTTTTATAAACATTTACTCACATTCGTTGATGTGATCATTACTTTTCTCAATAGGATTTATATTGAGATTACTTACTTGGATGATCACTCTCGTCCAAGTTTCTATATAACTGAATTCTGTTATTGTCTTGTTATTCACAATTTGTGAATAATACATATTCTCTACTGAATTTCTCTTGGAAACGTCATCCTGGATAGGTAACCTATCCAGGTTTTCCAAGTTTCATATTCTATATGCAACTGTCATTCACTATGTATTTGTTGCATATTACTGTTTGTACTATAAGTTTAAAATGTGCACCTGGTAATGCTTGCCCCAACGGGCATTCCTTGCCATTACTTATTTGCGATCGTTACGCGATTTAGGTCCTTGATGAGTATGCTCTTCTTGTCACATTTCGGACCGTTCCATCATCATATCCGCAATTTGTTAAACTCTCGCTATCTTCAGATGCGAGTGTCCTTCAATTTAAAACATTTACAAGAATTAGTAATATCAACTTCAATAATCGCCCGTATTATAATACAAGGCTTTTCTACTATACGCGTCAACGCGCGCAATTTTGTCAACTATATCAATCATCTCAATTGGGGTAACGTGTATCACACGGTAGCCCTATGTGTTGTTTACAACACTTTAGCATGCTAAACCATTAACATACCTGTACTTACCGGATTTGCAATCAAGACACGAACCGAACACACTTTATTCTTTAACCATGAGCTCTGATTACCAACTTGTAACACCCTGAAATTTTTTTTTAATGGTTTTTGTAAAGTATACGACAAACAAAATGTAATTATGACTACATATACTTTGTAAAAATACGGGTTTGTTTAAACCTTACAATTTTAAAATAATACAACATAACATAATTGAGTACGTCGTTTAAACATTTCAAAAGTTGTTTAGCAAACAGTTTACATCATAAACATTGTTTAAACCGAGTTAATTTATGCGGAAGCTTCAAGAGTATGTGTTCGGTTCTTCAAAAGTTGCTTGATCGTCACCCATAATCCTTGAGTACCTAAGACTGAAATGTTTACCTAAACATTTATATTAGAATGCTTAGAAATGATACTTGATCGAAACTACGATCGAAATGAATTTGAAAATTCACAATTATATAAAATTTATAAACATTCAGGCCCTACCGTAACTTACGGTTTCATCGTAAGTTACGGTGGTCAATTTCCAATAATGGTCCACCGTAAACCAGTAGACTCACACCGTAAGCTCCTGACCTTTACCGTAAGTTACGGTACTACCGTAACTTACGGTAGTCCCTGTAAATCCATCTTTTGGTTGCTTTGTTCATTATACTCAAGCCTAAATCTCGGGTTTCGCTCTTTCTAACATACCAATACATTAGTTTCTCAAAATTCTAATATGTTACATATGAACCAATATCAAAGATCAATCAATCATATTCAAAATATCATGCATATCATGTTATATCAATTTACTAATGTGCAAGGTTCAAATTACGGGTTTCTTATGAATTATTAACCCGTTTTACCTATCTACTCCTTTTGACCCGTGAAGGGAAGTTAAACACTTTTAACTATAAATCTATATATAAGCGTACCTGGCTCGGGTCAACATATTGACCCGTTTTAAGACCTTGTCTCTATAATATGCTAATTCATAGCCTCGCTAATTCATAAACCAATTACCCTGCGAGCATGAGACTCGACATACACTTATTAGTCGTTAATTGTCAAATGGTATAAATATTACCATTTGACCCGTTTGGTCTAGACTACCAAATATTTTGTGCTTAATATTAAATGGTGTTGTTTTAAACTTCAACTCTTTTCCGTCTACACATGACTAATTCGTCGTTTTACTCTTTTTATTCGTTTAGGCTTACCTTAATAAGTAGCCATTCAAAAACTCATTTTATATATATGTCATCTCGTGACCAATTACCATTTCGCCCATTTTACCATTAAACATGGTTTATCATTATTTTATATGTCCCGACCCGTTTCATTTCGTGTCGGAACCATATTTCAAATATAGCTTTTGTCGTATTTACAACCTATGAATAAACACATAACTTACAAAAGAGGGCGTAAGCTTTACTTACCTTGCATCCGGTTATGCTCTTTTTCTGCGTACTTAATTCGTTTGACCCGCTTCTTTCCCAAGTCTTCATCTAGCTTGTCTAGAGTCAAACTATCATCATCACAATTCGTAAGACGGTTAGATTAGTCATAATCATTTACGACTATTCCATCCTACGGGTTTTATGTCGAATTTATCATTCGTCCATATCAAAATTATCATTCGATCTAATCATTGGTCAGTTTGACTTTTTAAATGTCAATTGACTTATCAATATATTCAAATGCACATTTGGTTCAATGAACTCACTTAGGCATATTTCATCCGAACTCTTAACGAAATCAAATTTTACATACTAACTAGTAGGCCGCGATTTTATTTAGGCATTTCATATCACTGAAAATTGGCTGTTTTTGGTGACTTGTTTAACCTGTTTACATGTCTTCAAAAATTATGATTTTTTTATATGGCGTACATCTCAGAGGGTTAGGCCTTGTGTTATAATTTCAAGATCTAACTCTTTACCAAAAATTCATAAAAATTCATTTACTAAGCTGCAATCAGATTCGTCACTTCTGACTGCAGCTTACGGAAAAATTCATTTAAAATTCCTCGTTTATCCGATTGACGAAATTCCAATTGGCGATTCTTTTAATCACTTAAAACTTTCTACAATAAGAATTTGAGACCATAAATCAATTCCTAAATTGAGTTATGACATTCGTAATGGGCTGCAAATTCTGCTAGAAAACGCAGTTTGAACCTTTGATACGGAAAAATTCATAAAACGCTCAATTCTCGTCGAAAAAATGCGATTCCAGTGGGGTTTTAAAGATATTTCCTGGAATTACATTTTAGACTCAAGAAACACATGTTTTTATCACGTTTTGTCCAGGTTACAGCCGATACAAGTCGGCTGTAAATTCTGATCAAGAGTCGTTTGAATTCAGCTTTCAATTTAAGCAAGTTCTTGACATCATAACACCATTTTAGCAATCAAAAACCCTAACAACAATCACCTTCAATGGTGTTCATGGATATTTTTACTAAAATTAGGCACGATTTCAACATATCTTGTCTAGGGTTTACTCCTAAACACTACAAGGTTCCTATTTCATCCATATAACAAGCATGCATCAACAAATTTCGAATACCCTAAATTCATGAGAATTTCAAGTAGAGAATTAACATCAAATTTTACATACCTTACAACCCCCTTGCGATGAGGATCACGATTCTAAGCTCGGATTTCGTTTTGGACCAGATTTGCACCTCCAATTGAGAGTTTTTGTGAGTTTTCTAGGGTTTGGAGCATGGGGATCGCCCCTGTCTTTCTTTTGATCGACCAGACTCCCATTTTGGGGTGTTTGGTTTATTTTTTATTTGTTTTATCAATTTTGGTTTCAATTTTAACAACTTAGGTCCCTCCACTTTTCCTTAATTCTTAATTTAAGTGTTTTAACCCACTCATAAGTCACTTTCTAACTAGGTTAGAATTATTCCTAGTTAACTTGGTAGGTTCGGGAAGTTGTAACCCGTTTTACTTTAAGTCCCGTTAAATCGGGCCTTTTATCTTTCTATTTTCTTGAAAGTTCTTGTTCACTTTAAATAAATATTAGGATTATTTAAATAAATTCCTAATATTTACCAGTTTACTTTTACCACTTACGGTACTTTCCCCGTCTTATGTATTAACGGGGTTTAATTACCCAAACCCGTTTTCGGGGTGTTACATGAGGTACATGTAGATTCTTTATTGATCACTAATCACTTTAATGGATCCTATGCTGTTAAAGGTGAAAAACTAATCAAATATTTGGAGATAGTCAAAGAATTGGCACTCTCTTTTGTATCCTTTAGTTTGACACAGATACCAAGGGAAGAGAATGCAGAAGCTGATGCATTAGCCAATCTAGGATCATCTTTGAAGATTCCTGAGGATATTGAGATCCCTATTATCCATATCCTGACCCCTGCTATCAAGGATCATGTAACTATGGAGATAGGAGAAGATTCTGCAATCATCCCTAGTGATGATACCCAATCTCATTCAGGATCATGGATACTTCCAATCATGAGATACATACAACATGGAGAAATCCCTACAGGAGAAAACCCAAGGGCTTTTAAAATTAAGGTATCTCAATTTACAATATTAAATAATATGTTGTATAAACGATCTCTTGCAGGACCATATTTGAGATGCATTGAGGATCCTGAAATTCAAGAAGTCCTAAAGGATTTCTATGAAGGAGATTGTGGAAACCACACTGGGGGCAGGGCATTATTCTCAAGGATCCTGAGAACAGGATACTATTAGCCCACTATGAAGAAGGACGCTGTGGAATATGCCAAGAAGTGTGATCCTTGTCAGAGGCATAGTAATATCCTTCACCAACCAGCAGAGCTCTTGCATCCTATATCTTCTTCTTGGCCATTCATGAGATGGGGAATGGATATAGTTGGAAAGCTTCCTAAGGCACCAGGTGGAAAAGTATTCATGCTTGCTATGACTGATTACTTTTCTAAGTGGATAGAGGCTGAAGCCTTTGCTCAAGTCAGAGAAAAGGAAGTTATATCCTTTATTAAAAGGAATATTATTACTAGATTTGGCATCCCTTCTGAAATTATTTGTGATAATGGATCCCAATTTATTGGGAATAGAACCACTAACTTTTGTGACAGTTGGGGAATTAAGATGATAACATCAACACCAGTCCATCCACAAGCTAATGGTCAGGCAGAATCATCCAACAAGATCATCATCAACAATTTGAAGAAGAAGCTTGGATCTAAGAAAGGAAAATGGGCAGAAGAACTACCTTATGTGCTGTGGGCTGATAGAACAACTCCCAAGAATGCTACAGGCCAAACTCCATCTTCGTTGGTATTTGGGGCAGAGTCAGTGATCCCTACAGAGATGGTGGTTCCAACTGCAAGAACAAGCATTCGTGATCCTGAAGAAAATGCTGAAAACTTGATTCAAGACTTGGATACTATAGAAGAAATAAGGGATTTAGCAAGGATAAGGATGGCCAGTTATCAACAAAGGATGGCTGGAGCTTACAACAAAAATGTCAGGCTCAGGAAATTCCAAGTTGGGGATATGGTATTAAGGAAAGCCTTTCAAAACACCACCAATCCTGCTGATGGAAAGCTAGCACCAAAGTGGGAAGGACCCTATTTGATTGAAGCTGAAGCAGGAAAGGGGGCATATCGATTGCTAACAATGGAGGGTGATTTGCTACCTAGAGCTTGGAATGCTGTCCATTTGAAGAAATATTTCATGTGATCATGATCCATGATCCTTACCAGACAAGTATCCTTGAAGGATCCCCGCTGATAGATGATCATCTTTCTGGTAACATTCCAATCTTAAACTATTTCATTCTTTTTATTCTTACAAGGATAAGGATCCTGCGTCCTTTATCCTCCTTTTACTTGATTTCTGAGTTTTGAAGGTTCAGGTATCTTTAACTAAGCATTGAGTATCCACAGAAGTATCCAGTTGTTTGGGCTAGTCCCCAGTCTGGGCCTGTCCCCAGTTTCGCCAGTAGCGCACGATGATCCTGGTATAGTTCATGGCAATGGGACCAGTACCCGCTTTAGGGGCTGACAATTTCGTTGTACTGGCTATATTCAGGATCCTACGTATAATGGTAGACGTACCATACATCCGTTCCTAAGGTTTCTAACGTTTTCACGTTAGCTAAGGTTTTGGCATTTTCATGTCACTAAGTTTGGATAGTCGCCAGTAAGGGCCATACTCCAGTTTACATACGATCCTTTGGGCTTGTCCCCAGTTATCCTTTGGGCTTGTCCCCAGTTATCCTTTGGGCTTGTCCCCAGTTATCCTTTGGGCTTGTCCCCAGTTATCCTTTGGGCTTATCCCCAGTCACTAACATTCATCTTATGATGGCTCAGTTCCAAGCAATATCTTATTTCAGGTTTGTGAAGATAAATGGCCAAAGATTCTTGACCCTTACTTTCAACTAAGGTTTGTATCTTGGGTTATCCTAATTTTAAGTGTTGAAGGATAGGATCCTAACTTGGGTTCTCAGGTATGATCCTAAACTGTTTTGATTTTATTCATTATGTATTTAAGTGACACTTATCCTTTGACAACTGAAATTATGATCCTTAAATTATTTTTATGTGATCCTTGATCATATCCTTAACTCTTAAGGGATATTTTTTAAATTTTTTCCTTACTTGATAAGTTTAAACGACTGGAACATCACAATAGATTGAAAAATAAAATAACAATAAGGATATCAACACAGGATATAGCCAAAAAGTTAAAGTCATTTTATTCACAAAAGCTTAAACCCTTTTAAGGTTGTCAAAATTGCCAACCCACGTTTCTACCAGCAAAACGTGGCCCGTCCACATGGGTTGGCAAAGGGTGTCCATTGTTTGTAGGTCTAACAAGTGCAGGAAAATAAAGACGGTAGGATCACAATGGCTTCATCCCCCAAACAGAGGATCCCTCCACCATTTGTAATCCTACCTATTGTTCAAAGGATCATCCATGATCCTCAACCCTAATTACTATTGTTCAAATACAGACCAACCATTGTTTACTAAAACATCATCAAAACAAAAAAAAACCATAACCAAACTAAAAAAAAATGGGCCCCGGCTAAGTCTAGAAATGTCCATCATCGCCCATTGTTGCAGACTATGCCTTCGCTGCATCACCATCTCCAGCTCCACTAGCTTCACCACCATGATCCTTGCCACTACCACTAGCCTCAATTGCCAGAACCTCCTCAGCCTCCTCCTCGTCATCCAGTTCAGCCAGCCTTGCCTTCCAGCCTTCCACATCCCAGTTGCTCCTGTCAAAGGCAGGATCCTGAGCTTCTTGAGCCATTTGTAGCTTGGTCTTGTACATGGCTATGGCAGCGGAGACCTTGGCATCCTCTGTGATTTCGCTCCTCTCATAATCAAAATTAATCAGGATTGTGGCTGTCTGAGCTTTGGCATCTTTGAGATCCTTTTGGAGGTCAGCAATCTTGAGATCCTTAAGCAATGCGACTTGTTGGAGGTCAGCAATCTTCTTGTCCTGCTCCTCGACATGCCCAACATAGTCTTCAATCTCAGCAAATTTTTGCAAAGAAGATAAAGAACAGTTTAGGAACAAGTGATCCTCAAATAAGTTGGATACCTAAAGCAGGGATAAGGATCCTTACCTCATTGAAGTATTCAAGGAACTGGTGGCGGATCAGGGGCAGACCTTGCAAATCCTCAGCTTCGGAGGCTTTTCTTTTCTTGCCACCCCTTCCTTTAGCGGGTGCCTTGGGGATCGAAGCAGTTGGGCTGGCAGGAAGCTTCTTCTTGGAGGATCGGACGGTGTCTAGCTCAGTGACACTAAATTTGGAAGCGGATCTTGATGATTTTCCAGCGCCTACACACCCAAAACAGATAAGTGTCCTAATTGTATTCATATATAACTATTTATTTAAACATTTGAATATATAAAGAACAGGATACTCACTTGACATGGTGACAGAACCTGAGGATACCTCTTGTGAATCCTGGGTGATTGTCTTGAATGATCTTGTTTCAGGATCAAGCTTTCTAAAGGCAGCAAGTCTCCCCTTGGTGGCAGCTGAAGGAATGATATGCGAGAATGTGATAGCTGTACAAAAAGAAACAAAAGCATATTAGTAAGCATTATCAGAATGAGTTTACTTAGTGATCCTTCTAAGGATCCTCCAATCCTACCATCAGTGCTCCATTCTTCGGCAAATCCTTTCCATCCGGGATAGAATCCCTTCTGACGAAGAAGAACCGCCGTTTCCAGTTGGTATCGTTTTTTGTAGCCTTAAAGATGGGATGTTCTTCTCCGGGTTTACGTTTGAACAAATATCGGTGGGATCCAAACGTTGTGAGATCATACATCTCAGCCAACTCCGACATTCCTAGGTCAATTCTTTCCTGCTCGATGATCCTTTCAAGGGTATATAGGACCCTTGTCACGGCCCTCGGCCCCGGTTTGACCCGGTCCAGAGTCGCGAGGCAGGAAATCCCGTGGTATCTAATTAACTGACATCGGAAGTCTTTTTAAACAGGATCGATTAATATTAAAAACTGCTCGTTTATATATAATATAGGGATAAATCCCATAATTTACAAATACTTGATTTCACTGGGAAATCTTTTTATTTCTTAAAACATGTTTCTTTATTTATTTACATTGAGCCATTTTCTAAGCTTGTAGTGTTCCACGGCATTTTTCCTTTGCTCACAACAGATCACCTGAAACATGTTTGAAAAAGGTTTTGTCAGCAGGGAAATACTGAGTGAGTTCATTCATTTTACTAAAACGACACGTTTGTTATAATTCACAGTATTAAGAGAGATTACAATGTTTCAGATATCAAACCAACTACCCACAGTACTTGTCACTCGAACACACATTGGCTATCTCGTTGTCCAATGGTGTCTGTGACTATGGTCATATCACTCATTGGCTAACTCGTTGTCCAATAGTGACGGATATCAAGTAATGTATACAAAACCCCACATACCGGCTGTAACTTGGTGATTACATAAACTTAATCACTGTAATTATAACCTTTGAAAATAAACATGATTTCAAAAGTAATTTGATAAAAAGAGAATGACTCACATTGTAGATTTAACGAGCAGAATATAAGCCTACTGATTAGCCTTGATTAACCTAATTTAAATAACAATGCACACACAACAGGTTAGTAACTAATACAGCAGTTACGTCAATTCACGAGATTAAACCCTCACAACGATTTATTAGTGCAATACTTAACAATTCAGCGGATTCACAACGAATGACAGAGTATAGTCCGAATTCGAGCAGTACTCAAACACTCAAGTTGAAATCACGATGAATTAATAAAGTATAAACTCAATTTGAGCGGCACTTAACCAATCGTTGGATAGTTATAATCGATCGGACGTTGAATCGTAATAGCGATAGAGTTATTACCCTGATTGCGGCGTCAATTAGTGCACTGTGTGTGTTAATTGTAGTATACAGAACTTATTTCAGTCTACGAAACGAATTTCTTCGTCGAACATACGCCAAATTTCAAGTACCAATGTCTGCTATTTATAGTCAAATTTTGCCACCCCTTACGGACCGTAACAAATAACCCTTACGGTCCGTAAGGGTTGCCTATATTTTATAGACTAGCCACGGGTGGGACTAGCTATGCTGAGTTGACAATTTCTGAATTTAGAATTTTGACAGCGAGTAAATTAGATAAACATTAACTAGGTTTTACCCCTGACGTGATTGTCGTGGGTCACGCAAATTTATCCCAAAAACAACTATAGATAGTGGTAAGAGGGTATCGAACTCAGGGAGTATGTGGAAAGTGTGTTGATTTTATAGCTTTGCAATTAAACTACAATTAACCTAATTTGCAGAAAATTAAGATCAATGAATTGGATTGTTGTTTCAGAATACTAAATTAAAAACTAATTGCAAATCAAATGTTGGTTGTAAATCAGATTAGGAGAGAACAATGACCATCTTAGGTTTCAGTTTCTTTAAACAATTGTGTGTAATTCCAACTAGAAAGAGTTACAAAGACATAACTCGTGTATAGATAATTGAAGTGATAAAAGGGAACAAAGTACTCGGATTATATAAACGCGAGGTTGTTTCCCGATGACCAATTAATCAATAACCAACCCTAACCTTTCCCGTGATATCTCGATTGCCAACGGCACCAAGAACGTACGATTAAGACTAGAAATTGCAATATCGATTAACAAGTTACAAGCAATTAAACATACACCATGATATTCAAGCAACGCAAGTTATCATTCTAGAAATTCAGAAATAAACACACAAAAGTTCAAAAGAAACCTTCACCTAAGATGATCACCGAAAGGTTTAGCCACATGGTGAATCATCATAACAAGCAATTCAATGTTCATACAAATCAAAAACACAAACCGAATGTTAGAAATCGTTTAGAACCAAGCTAGCACCAGCCAAATCGCCCCTAGTGTCTCCACAAAACCGACAATGATGAGAACACCCCAAAAGACACCATAAAAACCGTTTTTAATGAGCAGTTACAAGTTTGATCGCAGCCACCACCGTAAATTACGGTCCTACCGTAATTTACGGTGGACTTAATATTGTTACGGTGGGAATTGTCTGATTTACGGTGGCCACCAGATGAGTTTCAGGTCCACCGTAAATTACGGTAGGACCGTAATTTACGGTGGAAAGCTGATGTTTCTTCCTTGTTTCGTTTCTTGTTCCACGCACAACCCGTACAACTCCAATACCCTCCAAAGCTGCGTTTTATCCACTTTAAGCTCCCGAACCACACCTGAAACATAGACAACAGTAGTTATCTAATTCAAGATAATTACTCGATTAAGCGAGGGATTATTTCGTCTTTTAACATGATTAAGGGTTGTCCTACGGACCACCCGTCACATCCCCACACTTACCCGTTGCTTGTCCCAAGCAACTCATCAAATCAATTTTAAAACAAGTGATCAATGTAAGCCAAGCAAAAACAAGCAATCCTTTTACTAACCCCTTTTTAACACCCAACCAATGCACCCCTCTCTAAATCTCTCCTCTCGGCTACAAGTGAAAACTAGCAAAAATGAGTTAGACACACACTAGGCAAACGGGTGGTTGCACAATCATAGGCTTGTACCTAAATCGATCATTCTCCTAAAATGTGTCAAACATAAATGCAAATCAAAGGGACTTTCAAGGTTATAACGCGGCTAGGTGTATGGGTAGGAAATGGAATATATATAAAGTAGCAAAAACTTGACCCGGTCTTTTTATTACAAAAAAAAAAAAAAAAAAAGCAAACGAACAACTATCAAACTTAACTACTATACACAAGATAACTAAACATCACTTTTTTTCATTTTTCATTGCTTTTTTTTTTCTTTTTTTTTTTTCAAGCAAACAAAAATACAATAACGCATCAAACATATCTACTTCAAACTACTCAAACTACTAATACTATCACTAACACTATAAGACCGGGTCAAATTTGGGTAAATTTTTAAGTAAGTAGCTAGGGGTAACAATTGATAGGCTTTTAAGGCACAAAATGGGCAACTAAATGTCCAAACCCCCGCCCCTCTCACTACCATGCTCATATATATAACTTATGAGGTCCAACCCCCCAAATCCCACACTCGCTCACACCAACGACGAGGCTACCTAAATGCCCTTATCCTTTTTGCATTCATGTCTAACTAAGGACTCAAATCGCATTCAAACACAAGTTCTAATGCACCCCCACCCGTAGCCACTCTCATCAAAGACAATCATTATTTATGTACCAGTGTGGCTACAACTCTCACCAAGAATGAAAAAGGTATCAAGGGTTGCCGGTGCACCAATTTGGGGTTAATCTAGGGTGTTCAAATTTTCACAACGTTTGCTTGGCTCAAAATTTTTCAAAATCTTTAAAATTTCCCCCCATCCCCACACTTGGGATACATTGACCCCAATGTATGGTTTTGAGAGGCTTTGACCACTAAAATTTTTCAACATCAACAAAAACGCTTCTTCACTCAAACCCCAAATTTCTTTTTGTACTTTTCATTTTATAATTTTTTTCTGTTTTTCTTCTTTTTAACATATGACACCACCAATCAATCACCAACCCAACAAAACAACACAATCATAACACCACCCAACCTCCCAACCTTAAACAAATAAACCAACAAATATGCACAAAAATATACATAGGAAGAACACAACCTTACTAATAATAGCGCGGTCCCGGAGGTCCAAACATGGAAGACATCATGTTGTTCCATTCACCGAATGCAAATGAGCCGTTACTACTTCCTCCTTCTTGTTGTTGCGCTCCCTCTTGTTGCCTCGGGTCAATCCATTGCGAGTGGTGGATCGGCGGGGTTGGATACGAAACACTACCATCATACGGTGGTAGAGACGCATAATCCACATGTTGTGGATCCACAACCACCGGCCGCCCGGCATGCCAATCCGCGTGCATTCTCCTCTCTTGGTCGTCATGATAATGGTTATTTATTTCCACTTCCCGGGAATACGCATGTGTGCGATTCCATTCTTCTTGATGATCCAAGCTATGTTTCAAGGCCCGCTCTATACTTGCACTATTTCTCGTGTTTTGATCAAACAACGTCCTCTCCGACCCCGACCACGTATCAAACACGGATGCCGGAGGGCGTTGATTCGCAATCACTTCTTGCATTGTGCCTTCATAGGCCCAACCCGGCACATACGATTGCTGCGTATAATCATAAAACAACCCACCATGACCACTACCATAACCACTTTGACCAACATTTTCAACACCATGCGGCTCGTCCGCATAGTCCTCATCTCCACTCGGAACTACTTCTTCATCGCTTTCTGGCTCGTCCGGCTCACCCGGTAACAAATCTCGTGCACCCAACTTCAGTGCCCTCCACCGTTGCCCTTCCGACTTTAACTTGTGATAACGCTCCGACTGAGTATACGTCCAAACATTCCCCAACTTATCCAACGTAAAAGGCTGATGCCTTTTCGTTGCTCCTCGATCTTCGGATGTTATCGCCTTCTGTTGTTTCATCAACCCCGTAATTATTCGACAATACGGGACGATGTCTCTTCCATACTTATTCTGACAGATCCATAAATGGTTCATGATAAGATAGCGTATAGGAAAACGCGGACCCCCGTGCATCAACGAATAAAGAACAGGTACTTCAGGAAACCTAACCTGTTCTTTGTCCCCCCTTCTTGGAATAACATTGAGAAGACAGATTGTATGCAGCAATTTAGCTTCAATTTTTAAATTCTTCCGGTACAGAATACCACTGTATCTACCGGGTAAAAACAATGCTGCCAACATATCATTCCATCGTTGATGTTTTTCCGGCTTCACAAGAAGATCATCAAGAGTCGGTATCATATAATCGCGGGCTGGCAAACTATCATACTTTCCAAGCTTCTTCAAAGTATCAAAAGACATTTCCACTGGAACTCCATTCACAATACCCGTCAGCTTCATATTCGATGGCCTGTCATACGTATTAACCTTAAGAGTTGCCATCCACTCTTGGATTTCAGTGATAAACAAGTTGTTTTTATCTTTGTCAAAACAACTAAGTGCCGACTCCCAACCTAGAGCCCGGAACTTGTCAAACACCCCAAACTGCCCAAACTCAGCTTCTCGAACATCCCTTTCACATATAAAGGCCGCTGCCTTATTCTTCGACTTATTCATACAGTCATTATATAACGTCGGCTGCCATTCCAATGGTTGATTATCTAACGGTCCCGAATCCCATTTCGGTTTCTCCGTCATATCCAACTCCATCTCTTCTTCGCTTTCACTTTCGCTTTCATCCACTCTACCCATGTATTGTCTCTTCCGTGGCTGTTGTTCCGGTTGTTTACCCTTTCCCTTTGAAGACGAAGATGAACCAGCTCCGGTCTTTTCTTTTGTTCGTGCCATTCCTACACACATTAGAGCAAACAACACAACCAACGAAACAAAATTAAACCCTCTTTTCAAAATATCCCCACACTTGCTTGTTATCATGGTTGTAGATGCTAGTGAAACAAAAATATATCAAAAAAATTTCAAAAATTGGGCATGGTGTCTCTACAATGTAGAGCATCCCAAAAGTTCACTACTTCACAAATCCTACATCTACAACCATAACCATGTTCAAATAACCAATTTCATAATCATATCTAAGAACAAGCAAGTGGGTATGGGCAAGTAACCTAAATAACCTTACTTTTCACAATGTAGCATCAAAATACAACAAATAAGCTTTCATACCTTTGCTTGAAGATGCTAAAGTGCTTGTGAAACAAAAGCTCCAAAAACCCCCAAAAAATTTCGAATTAGGGTTTTGATTTCGGACCCAAAAACTGCGTTTTTTCAGAAATCTCTCCTCACAATCGACAAGCTTGTGAAAAATTAGTCAAGTTAGACTTCAATTTCACTTGATTTGGACAAAAATTGAGTGAGATATAGAAGAATTTAGGTTGAAGAAGGTTATGGAGGTTTGTGGATCTTTTGTGAAAAAGATGGATGAGAAAGATGAAGAAGACTTGTGTGGATGGGGTTATGTCACGTAGTCATGTGTTTTATTATTATTATTATTTTTTTTTACATACGGAACCAGACCAACACATGGACAAAATCTGCGTACCGTAAATTACGGTCAAACCGTAATTTACGGTGAAACCTGGACAATAATTCCTACCGTAAATCAGGAGAGATGTACCGTAAAGATCAAAGGTTTTCATACCCCACCGTAATTTACGGTCATACCGTAAATTACGGTGGGAACTGGGCACAAATTCCACCGTAATTCAGTAGAGATTTACCGTAAAAGCCCAATCTCTTTTTATCTCCACCGTAAATTACGGTCATACCGTAATTTACGGTACGAACTGGGCATATCTGGCTCATGGAAAAATGCTGTTTTTAAGGGTTCATTTTTTATATTTTTTAAGTTTTTTCAATTTTTTTATGTTTTTTAATTTTTTCAAAAACATGTAAAAATCACCCTACCCCCTCGAAAGTCTCGTGTTGTCCTCAACACAATGTTAGAGTAATTCGTGACCTGAATATCCCCACACTTGTTTCAAACACGGATTTCAAGGAAATACGGTAATTGTGCAAACTATACAAAACAAAACAAAACAAAATCACTACTATATACACTACCAAACCTGGGCCTCTCATGGTTGTTCCTCATCGACCGGGCGTAAGATGTAGCCCGCTTTGTCAAGCTCCAAGGTGTTGATGTCGTTCCCATCCAAATACGGCTTTAACCGGTGCCCGTTCACCGTTTGTTGTTTCAATGTTTGCTCGTCTTGGATGTCTACGTCACCAAATCTCCCAACTCTCCGAATGACATACGGACCCATCCATTTGCTTTTGAGCTTACCCGCGAACATCTTGAACCTTGAGTTATACAACCAAACTTTCTGACCCACTTCGAACGTTTTCTTTCGCAATTTTGCATCATGCACCTTCTTGAGTTTATCTTTATACGCCGATGCACATTCATATGCCTCGTCTCGAATCTCTTCGATCTCGCTTAGTTGCAACTTTCTCAACTTACCCGCCTCGTCATAATCCGCGTTGACCGTCTTAATTGCCCAATGTGCCCGATGTGCTAACTCCATTGGCAAGTGACAACCCTTTCCATACACCATCCGGTAAGGCGTTGTGCCAATAGGAGTCTTGTAGGCCGTTCGGTATGCCCACAACGCATCATCCAATTTACTCGACCAATCCTTCCTATCCGTTCTTACCGTCTTCATGAGAATTTCTTTGATTTGACGATTGGACACTTCGACTTGTCCACTCGTTTGCGGATGGTAAGGTGTGGCAATTCGGTGATTCACGCTATACCTCTTCAATAATTTCCCAAAGTTGAAGTTCTTGAAATGCGAACCACCATCGCTTATAATAACCCGCGGGATGCCAAAACGAGAGAAGATGTTGGATTGAACAAATTTACAAACAACCGAATGGTCGTTTGTGCGTGTTGCAATAGCTTCAATCCACTTCGAGACGTAATCTACCGCTACCAAAATGTATAAAAAACCATTCGAATTCGGAAAAGGACCCATAAAGTCTATACCCCATACATCAAATATCTCTACAACCAAGATTGGTTGTAATGGCATCTCATCCCTCTTCGATATACTTCCCATCTTTTGGCAATTTATACAATTTTTAGCAAACTCACAAGCATCTTTGAAAATTGTGGGCCAATAGAACCCACATGAGAGAACCCGATAGCCTGTTTTGTGCCCACTAAAATGACCCCCACATGCGGATGAATGAGCATGGGTCAAAATTTCCAACACTTCTGTCTCGGGCACACACCTTCGTATAACTTGATCCGGTCCAATCTTGAAAAGATCCGGTTCATCCCAAATGTATTGCTTCACTTGGACCATAAATTGTTGTCGACGCTTTTTGGTCCAATGACTTGGGATGGCACCCGTGGCTAAGTAGTTGACATAGTGAGCATACCACGGTGCAACAAAGGTGGAAACGGCTAGTAATTGCTCGTCGGGAAAACTCTCATTGATTTCACTAACATCATCGATTCCTTCCACCGGAATCCGAGACAAGTGATCCGCCACTACGTTCTCACTTCCCTTTTTGTCTCGGATTTCTAAATCAAATTCTTGTAACAATAATACCCACCGAATCAACCGAGGCTTCGCGTCTTTCTTCTCCATCAAGTATCGGACCGCACTATGATCCGAATAAACCACCACTTTGCTCCCCCAAATATAAGCACGAAACTTATCCAAAGCATACACCACCGCTAGTAACTCCTTTTCAGTCGTGGTGTAATTGAGTTGCGCTTCGGATAAAGTTTTGCTTGCATAGTAAATCACCACCGGCTTTCTATCGACCCGTTGACCCAAAACTGCACCAATAGTGGTGTCGCTTGCATCACACATTATCTCGAACGGCTTTGACCAATCCGGTGGTTGCAAGATAGGAGCTTTGACCAAATGTTCCTTCAAAACAGTGAAAGCTTGCATACACTCATTAGTAAAATCAAATGGGACATCTTTTAATAACAAGTTGCATAAGGGTTTGGTGATAACACTAAAACCCTTTATGAAACGTCTATAGAAACCCGCATGTCCCAAGAATGACCTTACACCCTTAACATTTTTAGGCGGTGGCAAAGATGCTATTACCCGTATTTTTGCCTTATCCACCTCCATCCCCCTTTCAGAAATTACATGACCCAACACAATGCCCTCTTGCACCATGAAATGACTTTTCTCCCAACTTAGCACTAGATTTTTCTCAACGCACCTTTTTAAAACCTTTTGTAATTCGTTGAGACAAGCATCAAAACTAGTGCCAAAAATGGAAAAATCATCCATAAATACTTCGAGCGACTCTCCAACCATGTCCGAGAAAATACTCATCATACATCGTTGGAAAGTTGCCGGAGCATTGCACAAGCCAAATGGCATTCGCCGAAAGGCAAAGGTGCCATATGGACAAGTGAAGGTGGTCTTGTGTTGGTCATCCGGGTGTATTGCTATTTGATTGTAACCCGAGTACCCATCTAAAAAGCAGTAATATTTTTTACCCGATAATTTTTCAATAATTTGGTCAATGAAAGGTAGCGGGAAATGGTCCTTAGAAGTGGCGGCATTCAGTTTTCGGTAGTCAATACATACACGCCACCCGGTAACCGGTCGGGTGGCAATTTGTTCACCACTTTCATCCTTGACTACTTGAATGCCGGCCTTCTTAGGCACAACTTGGGTGGGACTCACCCAAGCACTATCCAAAATCGGATAGATGATTCCCGCATCCAACCATTTAATTACCTCCTTTTTAACTACCTCCCGTAGGTTCGGATTCAACCGCCTTTGAGCTTCTCGTGTCGGTTTGGCATCTTCGGTTGTAATGATTTTGTACATGACAATTGATGGACTAATTCCTTTGAGATCGGCAATTGTCCATCCGATAGCTCCCTTGTTTTCCTTCAAGACTTCCAACAATGCTTGCTCTTGGGCCAACTCCAAATTAGAGGCAATAATGACCGGTAAAGTATCATTATCCCCTAAAAACACATACTTCAAATGGCTCGGCAAGTCTTTGAGCTCCAACTTTGGCGGTTCCTCTAGCGATGGTTTAGTACCCGAATCTATTTCTGCCGGTAAGCCTTCAAACTGGTGGGTCCATGGTGGCCGACCTTCTTTCAATGCCATCGCATCTTGCTTTTCTTCTTCAACCCGGAGTGCATAAGCATGTACCTGTTCAGAAAAATCACACAGGCAAACATCCAAACCATCCTCCTCATACTCATGCGGGCTGCATCCGTCAACTATATCTGCCATGAAACACTCATCAACACCATTAGCATTAGAATTGTTAGTAAAAACATTCAAACGCATCTTTCGATTTCCAAAAGTTATATCGACTGTACCAAATCTACAATCGATGACTGCATGTGCGGTGCTCAAAAATGGCCGACCCAAAATTACGTTTTGTTGTTGTTTTGGGTCCGCCGACGAGTAGTCCAAGACTAAAAAGTCAACCGGGTAATAAAATTCATCAATTTTAACAATGACATTTTGAACCATACCCCGGGGTAACTTATGAGACAAGTCGGCTAAAACAACCGTTGTCTCCACCCTTGATAACGGACCAAAATCATATTGGTCATATAAGCCCCCCGGTAAAATGCTAACTCCCGCTCCAAGATCTAGCAACGCCTTAGCCATTTGAAAATTACCAACTTGTATGTTAATCAATGGCGTGCCCGGATCTTGGAGCTTAGGAGGAAGCTCTCCGTTCAAAACCGCACTCACTTGCCCGGTTAAATCTACCCGCTTAGGCATTTTCTTTTTGTTTTGCCTCTTTTGTGTACACAATTCTTTTAGAAATTTTGCGTGAGCGGGTACTTGCTTTATTGCATCAAGGAGTGGAAGGTTAATTTTAACTTGTTTAAACATGTCCCACAATTCTTCTTTTTGGGGACCCCTTGATGCAATAAATTTTTTCTTACCCGGGTCAAGTAAAGCCGATGGAAACGGGACTTGACTCGGTTCACCCTCAACTTTTTCATTCTTTTCATTTTCACCCAAACCCGGTTTGTTAACATTTAATTCTTTTGGTTTAACCGGTGAAACATCATCATCACTATCATTACCCGTGATGTCCTCAACTACCCCCTCAACTAATTCGGGTGACAAATTAGCTTTAAACTCTTTTCCACTTCTCAAAACACTAACCTGATGAACATTAACATTACCTCTTGACGAACCGTGTGATGGATTTACCTTGGTGTCACTAGGAAGTTGACCCTTGTTTTTCTTCAATTCCGCCACATCGGTTGCCAATTGACCCATTTGGGTTGTTAGTGATTGGATGCTTTTGTCACGAACCTCATCTTTTTGCATTCGGACTTCATCGAGTTGGTTCCGTTTTTGCATCTCCGTTTGCATGCTCTTTAGCATCTCCATCATCTCATTTCCACCCGAAGAACCCCCTTGTTCTTGACCCGCTTGATATTGCTTTTGATATCCTTGGTTGTTCCCACCTCGATAACCACTTTGGTTGTTATAAGGTTGGCGTGAACCAAAGTTACCTTGGCTACCTTGAAAGTTCGGGTTAGCTTGATTTGAGGGGTTCCCATAGCGAAAATTTGGGTGGTTCCTCAACCCGGGGTGGTATGTATTAGAATTCATGTTGTTGTAGTTTCTACCACCCCCTCCTTGACCTTGGCCTTGAACCACATGCACCTCTTCATATTGCCCTTCCACCATCCCTTGGCAATTTTCAGCCGCGTGACCTATTTCATTACACAAAGCACACACATCATAAATTTGGTTAGTAGTTTGAACATTACCATCATCTACTGCGTGCACTTGAGGTCGGGCAATGGCCGGTCGCGCTCTCCTCGATGCTTGAGCTTTTCTTTTTGAGGTGATTGCCATATTCTCTAAAAACTCCCAGTCATCATTCTCATAGTTTGTACCAAAAGTCCCACCGGTAATGGACATTAAATCTCTAGCATCCTCGGCACTAAACCCCTCGTGGAAGGCATTCATCAACTCCCAAAGCTCAATCCCATGGTGAGGGCAATTCTTTATCATCATATTGAATCGTTCAAACGCTTCATGGAACATCTCACCATGTTGTTGTTGGAAGCTCCTCAACCCCTTTCTAGCATCATTGGTCTTTTGGGCGGTATAGAATTCGTCTAAGAAAATTTGCTGCATTTCCGCCCAAGTATAAATAGATGCTGAAGGCAAAGTGTAGAACCACTTCTTTGCCTTATCCTCCAAAGAAAACTGAAATAGGACCAACTTGACATCATCGGCCGAAAAACCTTGACTCCCAAAAGTATTGCAAATTGAGTCATAGGCCTCTAAATGGAAATACGGCTCCTCCGTTGCTAGCCCTTTGTACTTCGGTAAACTTTGCAACGAATTGGTTCTTACTTCAAAAGTTCTCCCTTGGTTGTTGTGAGGGATAACCACCGGTGAAGGGTTTTGAGTAATGATCGGCCTGAAATGTGCCTCTATTCCCCTTGCTTGTTCCCTAAGATGCCTTCTTGGAACACCCAATCGACCCCTTAGACGAATAGGACCCATTGGTCTTGGTATAGGCCCTTGTGGTGCAATTGGTTGTTGGGGCATCGGTGGGTATTGAATCGGCCTTTGAAATTGTGGTTGTACATGTTGTGGCCGAACTTGTTGCAATGGGATAGGGCGTTGCATTGGTGGCCCTTGTGGTCTTGGCCGAATATGTTGCGGTATGAGTTGTTGTTGTGGCATTCCACCAGCACTTGTCATCCCTTGAGATTGACTTTGCACATACCCGAACTCTCCTTGATCACCATAACCTTCATAAGCGTACCCATCTTCCTCATAGCCCTCAAAATCTTCGTATCCTTCCTCATATCCATCTCCCCCTATACCCAAAGTTTGCCCAAATGGAATGGTCGAGTATTGAAAACCCGACTGGTTTGATGGCCTAAACGTAGAGGTAGTATGGACAATGGTTGTATTTGGTGGTATTGAATAATGAGAAGATGATTGACCTGTAGATGGAGGAAAAAAGTGTGATAATGGTGGGATTGTGGCTGAAGGGTTAAAGGTAAGATTGGGTTCATTTTGAGTAGTAATTGGTTGTGTGGTGTTGGTTGGTGTAGTATCATGAAGTGGAGTAAGCATTGTAGTAGAATTAGGCATGGTTGTGTTTGGTGATGGTTGTGTGGAAGTAGGTATAAAAGTTGAGGTCGTTTGACCCGTTGTGGGTGGTACTTGTGTTTCGTCCATGATGTTTCTTGGTGTGATGGGTGAAGTAGGTGAACCAATGATTCTGTTTTCGCGTAGTAAAACTCGGTTTTGCCTTAACGTTCTTTCAATTTCCGGATCAAATGACAATGGTGACGCTTTGTGAGAGCCTCTAGTATGCATGCACCTGTAGAACCTGCACACTAAACACACCAGTGTAAACCCGAAAATAACAAAGCAAAACTAACAAAATGACACACGTTGCGCACTACTCCCTGGCAACGGCGCCAAAATTTGACGTGATTGTCGTGGGTCACGCAAATTTATCCCAAAAACAACTATAGATAGTGGTAAGAGGGTATCGAACTCAGGGAGTATGTGGAAAGTGTGTTGATTTTATAGCTTTGCAATTAAACTACAATTAACCTAATTTGCAGAAAATTAAGATCAATGAATTGGATTGTTGTTTCAGAATACTAAATTAAAAACTAATTGCAAATCAAATGTTGGTTGTAAATCAGATTAGGAGAGAACAATGACCATCTTAGGTTTCAGTTTCTTTAAACAATTGTGTGTAATTCCAACTAGAAAGAGTTACATAGACATAACTCGTGTATAGATAATTGAAGTGATAAAAGGGAACAAAGTACTCGGATTATATAAACGCGAGGTTGTTTCCCGATGACCAATTAATCAATAACCAACCCTAACCCTTCCCGTGATATCTCGATTGCCAACGACACCAAGAACGTACGATTAAGACTAGAAATTGCAATATCGATTAACAAGTTACAAGCAATTAAACATACACCATGATATTCAAGCAACACAAGTTATCATTCTAGAAATTCAGAAATAAACACACAAAAGTTCAAAAGAAACCTTCACCTAAGATGATCACCGAAAGGTTTAGCCACACATAGCTTGGTGAATCATCATAACAAGCAATTCAATGTTCATACAAATCAAAAACACAAACCGAATGTTAGAAATCGTTTAGAACCAAGCTAGCACCAGCCAAATCGCCCCTAGTGTCTCCACAAAACCGACAATGATGAGAACACCCCAAAAGACACCATAAAAACCGTTTTTAATGAGCAGTTACAAGTTTGATCGCAGCCACCACCGTAAATTACGGTCCTACCGTAATTTACGGTGGACTTAATATTGTTTCGGTGGGAATTGTCTGATTTACGGTGGCCACCAGATGAGTTTCAGGTCCACCGTAAATTACGGTAGGACCGTAATTTACGGTGGAAAGCTGATGTTTCTTCCTTGTTTCGTTTCTTGTTCCACGCACAACCCGTACAACTCCAATACCCTCCAAAGCTGCGTTTTATCCACTTTAAGCTCCCGAACCACACCTGAAACATAGACAACAGTAGTTATCTAATTCAAGATAATTAATCGATTAAGCGAGGGATTATTTCGTCTTTTAACATGATTAAGGGTTGTCCTACGGACCACCCGTCAACCCCCCCTGAGTTTTAGGGGCCCTGATCCTGATTCCGATTGTTCTGAAAATTTTAGGGTTTGTTCAGAATCAATTGGGTTTCTCAATTAGGGTTTCCTATTGGTCAAATTAAAATGATAATTAGGACTTTTGATGAGAGTTGTTACATTCTCCCCACCTTAATAAAAATCTCGTCCTCGAGATTTACTGGAATAAATGAGGATACTTTTTCTTCATTTCTGATTCCAGCTCCCAAGTGTATTCAGGTCCTCTCTTTGAATCCCATCTGACCTTGACTAAAACTAGTCGTTTATGTTTGAGAAACTTGATCTTTCGATCCTCAATTTGAAGAGGTTTCTCAACAAATTTCAGCTTTTCGTTTACCTCAATATCTTGAAGAGGTACTACTAGTGATTCGTCTGTTAGACATTTCTTTAGATTGGATACATGAAATCCATCATGTACTCCAGCTAACTCTTCTGGTAGTTATAAACGATAAGCAACTAATCCTATACGTTGGATCACTGAAAATGGTCCTACGTACCTGGGACTTAGCTTTCCTTTCTTACCGAATCGAACAACTCCTTTCCAAGGAGAAAATTTTAATAATACTTTATCTCCGACTTGAAATTCTAATGGCTTGCGGCGATTATCTGCATAACTCTTCTGGCGATCTCGAGCAGTTTTCAGTCTTTCCTTGATCTGAGTTATCTTGTCGGTTGTCTCTTGCACTATCTCAGGACCTGACAATTGACTTTCTCCTATTTCTGCCCAACAAACTGGAGTTCTATACTTTCTTCCATAAAGTGCCTCAAATGGAGCAGTTTCAATACTTGAATGATAACTATTATTATAGGAGAATTCAATTAATGGTAAATAATCATCCCAACATCCACCAAAATCAATTACACATGCTCGGAGCATGTCTTCCTGGGTTTGTATCGTCCTTTCACTTTGTCCGTCTGTTTGAGGATGATATGCAGTGCTTAAATTTAGTCGAGTTCCCATTGCTTGCTGGAAACTTTTCCAGAAATGAGAAGTGAAATGACTATCTCTATCTGATACAATGGAGAGTGGGACTCCATGTAAAGATACCACTTCGTCTACGTACAACTTGGCTAACCTTTCCATACTAAATGTTTCCTTCATTGGTAGAAAATGAGCTGATTTGGTTAATCGATCCACAATTACCCAAATCGCATCATTACCTTTTCTTGTTTTAGGCAACTTAGTAACAAAATCCATTGTTATAAGTTCCCATTTCCATACTGGCATTTCCAATTGTTGTAGTAATCCTGAAGGTTTCTGATGTTCAGCCTTTACTTATGAACAAGTAATACACTTAGAAACATATCTTGCTATATCTTTCTTCATTCCTATCCACCAGAAATTCTTTCTTAAATCTTGGTACATCTTATTGTTTCCTGGATGCATAGTATACCCAGATTTATGGGTTTCCTCTAAAATCTTATTTCTTAATTCTCCTTGCTTAGGTACCCAAATTCGTTTCTTGTGGAATCTCCAAATTCCATCATTTCCTTGTTCTAGTTCCTTTATATAACCTTTCATTCCTTCAGCATCATCCTTGATTGCTGTTTCCTGAACTTTCTTTAATTGTTCCATTAAATCTACTTGTAGATTTAATCTAAGAGCACGGACTCGCTTTTGTTTTTCCTGATACTTACGACTTAAGGCATCTGCAACTACGTTCGCCTTTCCTTCGTGATATTGAATATCACAATCGTAATCACTTAAAACTTCCATCCATCTTCTTTGCCTCATATTTAACTCTTTCTGCCCAAATATATATCTTAAACTTTTATGATCTGTATAGATAGTAAACTTACTTCCGTACAGATAATGTCTCCAAATTTTCAAGGCAAAAATTATGGCTCCTAATTCTAAGTCATGAGTCGTATAATTTTCCTCATGCTTTTTCAACTGCCGAGAAGCATACGCAATTACCTTCTTGCGTTGCATCAATACACATCCGTATCCTAATTTTGAAGCATCACAATATACTTCAAAATCTTCTGTTCCTTCGGGCAATGCTAAAATTGGAGCATTCGTCAATCGGTGTTTTAAAATCTTAAAAGCTTCTTCTTGCCTAGATCCCCATTCAAACTTAGTGGCTTTACAGGTTAACTTAGTCAAAGGTACAGCTATCTTAGAGAAATCCTTGATAAATCGTCTGTAATATCCGGCTAAGCCTAGAAAACTTCTAATTTCCATAGCTGTTTGTGGGACTTTCCATTTGGTAATTGCTTCTATTTTAGCAGGATCTACATGAATTCCTTCATGATTCACCATGTGACCTAAAAATTGCACTTCCTTTAACCAAAATTCACACTTTGAGAATTTTGCATAAAGCTTTTCCTTTCTTAACAAAGTTAAGAGTGCATGCAAGTGTTTGCAATGTTCTTCTTGACTTTTGGAGTAAATTAGTATATCGTCGACGAATACGATTACAAATTTATCCAAGTATGGTTTACAGATCCGATTCATCATGTCCATAAATGCTGCTGGGGCATTTGTTACTCCAAAAGGCATGACTGTAAACTCATAATGACCATACCTAGTTCTGAAAGCAGTTTTAGGTATGTCTTCTTCTTGTACTTTCAACTGGTGATATCCGGATCTTAAGTCTATCTTAGAAAAATACCTAGCTCCTTGAAGTTGATCAAAAAGATCGTCAATCCTAGGTAATGGGTATCGATTCTTAATTGTAACCTTATTCAATTCTCTATAATCGATACACATTCTCATCGATCCATCTTTCTTTTTCACAAACAACACTTGCGCTCCCCAAGGGGATGAGCTAGGTTGTATGAAACCTTTACTTAATAATTCATCTAACTGCTTTTTCAATTCTAGCATTTCGGTGGGTGCTAATCGATAAGGTGCCTTAGCTATTGGTGTAGTACCCGGAATTAGATGAATTCTAAACTCTACTTCCCTATCTGGTGGTAACCCAGGTAATTCTTCTGGAAAGATGTCTGGGTATTCTGAAACTATAGGGATGTCTGAAAGTTCCTTACTTTTAGTGTTAATGATTACTGAAATCATATACACCATTTCTTGTTTTCTTGAATAACTAGCCAACTTCATTACTGAAATGAATTTCAGTGTCTTTCGTGGTTTATCTCCTGTAATTAAAATTACCCCTCCTGTGGGAGTACTGATTTCTACCGAATTCTTATCACAAAGGATTCGAGCATGGTTGGCTATCAACCAATCCATTCCTAATACTACATCGAATCCGGCTAACTTCATAGGTAACAAATTTGTAGAAAACTTATGGCCTAACAGTTCTATCTTTCCTTCTTTCAAAACCTTATTTATGTTAACAGAATTCCCATCTGCCGTTTCGACTGTAAAAATTTGCCTAAGGGTGGTTAAAGGTAATTTAAGAGCTTGGCAAAATGAAGTATTGATAAAACTTTGGTTTGCACCAGAGTCAAATAATACTTGTGCATAAACGTCATGTACCAAGAACGTACCAACTATAACGTCAGGGATCAGTTCGGCTTCCTGAGTGGTTAGCTGGAATGCTCGGACATTCTTCTTAGTAGCTCCGTCGGCTGTCTTGGATTTGTTATCTGCTGGCTTGACCAATTTAGGACATTCTGGTCTAAAATGTCCTGTTTCTCCGCAATTATAGCAGATTCTTGTTTTCTTTCTGCATTATTCTTCGTGATGTCCTGCCATTTTGCAGAAGTTGCAGATTACATTACATTTTCCAAAATGATTCTTTTTGCAATTGCTGCAGAAAGGCGGTTGTGCAGATTGTCTTCTTCCTCTTTTCTTGAACCTATTATTATCATTACCCACACGAAATCCTTGGGTAATCTTGTGAGCCAATTCCTTCTTTCGATCTTCTTCTCTTGTGCGCACTAGTTCATCAGTTAGGGTATTAGCTAGTTCCACAGCATCGTCAATAGTGCGAGGTCTCGCAGCTTTAACGATATTGCGAATTTCACTGATTAATCCCCAAATGTAGCGAGAAATGAGTACCGGTTCTGGCGAAGCCAGTGTTGGTACCACTCTAGCATATTCAAAGAATGTCGAAGTATAACCGCGACACTCTACGCCTATCATACGATGGTTTAGGAACTTATTTGCCATTTGTTCCTTTTCATATTCAGGACAATATTTTCTTTCTACAAGAATTTTAAATTCTCCCCAGTTCATAGCATAGGCCATCCTTCTTCCTTTTGCTTGTAGCACCGTGTTCCACCATTCTAGCGCCCCTTCTTTGAACAAGTTTGAAGCATACATCACCTGATCTTCTTCGGAACACTTACTTATTGCAATTACTGCTTCGGTTTTCTCTAACCAACGCAGTACTGCAGTTGCTCCTTCATTACCTGCAAATTCAGCAGGTTTGCAAGCAAGAAATTCTTTGAAAGTGCAACCAGGTGTTGCGGCTTTCATTTTCTTAGGAGGTGGAGCCTGTAGTGGATTATTATCGTCATGATTGCCTCCTCCATTTACACTATGACTAAAATTATCTTCCTGAGTACGTTTACTAAGAATGATTTGTTGCGGTTCTATTGGATTTTTAATAGCAGCAACGAATGCTGGAATAGCATTGGCTATCCCTTGAGCAACAATATTTTCTATATCCTGTCTAGTCATATACTGATTTTCCTGATTTTGTTCAGATTGATTCCCTTCATTAACTGGTTCATTATTAGCGTTTTCCATCTGATAATTATTAAAAATATAACTATTAGTATCAAATGATTGTAAATAAAACAATTACACAAAAACACATAAAATCTAGCAACACAGATATATATCCAAAATTGTCGATGTTTCGACTTCTATTTTGCTTTATATATTATATAGGCATCCATACACACTGTTTATCTTACAATGTTTTATTTCCCATTTTACAGAGTTATATATTATTATTATTATTATTATTATACAGGCATTCTTCCCAACCCCACTATTTTTTTTGTCAACTAGCAATTTAGTAGCGACGCTCCCTTTCGTCGTATTTCCAGGAAATTTGCTCCCCCATTTCCCGGATCCTATTCCCTGTACTTATCAGCTCTTCACCGTACTGACGGAGTTCGGCTAAGTTTTCGTTACTCATTGGAGGATTGGGGATAGGTTCTGGATCCCACTGTGGAAGGAAAGAATAAGGACTGTTGACGATATTTTCGAATTGCCAGTCATTTGTCCACCATTCTTCCATTTGACCTAAGGGTCGAGTGTGGATTAGTGGGTCTGGAATAGCTGGTTCCAGATTGACAGGAAGTTGGGTTTCTAGGTAAGGATATAGATTATTATGGATAGGGCTAATGACATCACAGTTTGCCAGTAGACGGTCGACTTCGTCTTGAAATGTGATTTCTTCAGCTTGTCTAGAATTCTCTCCAATTTCTATTCCTTTTTGTTTATAATCTTTCCTGATCTCTATCTCTGCTGGATTTGAACTTTCTCCGAGTTCGATTCCTTTTCCTTTGTCTATAGGGTTTTCTATTTTAGGGAGTTTCCTAGTAGCTGGCTTTCTCCTGCACACTTTCCTCCATCCTACATATCTTCTTTTCTTTTTAAGTTTTGCTTTTTCCAGCGGTGGAGCTTGGAATTCCAGAGGTTCCTCTATGTCAGCAATATAACCAGTAAAGTCGTGGGAGACTTCAATTGGTACTGGGTAGAGGTTGAGATTCTGAAATGCTTCTGATATCTCAGTCATGTTGAATAGCATATATGCAAAATGCACAAAATGTAAATGTTAAAACTTTGGAACAAAATTTTAACAAATAAACATTAAAGTTTATTGCATACGGATTTGTACAAAAGACTATAGGAAAGTGAACACACTATAATTTATTTATTTACTGGGTATTACTTTTCTACTAGACCAGGCTTTATTAAAAGTTTAGAGATTTGCATTCTCTGCTACTGTAGCTAGCATATAAAGGTTTGCCCATTTTTCATGTAATGTATCTTCCCCAGGTGACCTATTGCCTAATTCCTGGATTTCTGGATTAAACCTCACTTTCTTGGCTTGGGTTTTCTTTATTTTCTCCTGTCCCTTCCTAAGAATCGAATTTCTTTTATCTTGGGTGAGAGGATTTTCATAATTTGCTTTACGGACAAAAATCCCTTCTTCCAGATTTGCTGAGTATTTGGAGGAAGAGGTTCCTTTTCTTGTGGGTGTAGTATCTAATTTGTGGTAGATAGCAGAAATCTTTTGTTTACCCATACTGTAGTTCAACAATTAATCAGTTAATAAAACATATTTTCATAGAATAGCAATTAATTTCCTAAGTATTTCTCAATAAATTTTAATAGGCTAAAATCAATAGTAAGCTTAAATCAGTGGCTCTGATACCACCTTTTCCTGTTACGGCCCTCGGCCCCGGTTTGACCCGGTCCAGAGTCGCGAGGCAGGAAATCCCGTGGTATCTAATTAACTGACAGCGGAAGTCTTTTTAAACAGGATCGATTAATATTAAAAACTGCTCGTTTATATATAATATAGGGATAAATCCCATAATTTACAAATACTTGATTTCACTGGGAAATCCTTTTATTTCTTAAAACATGTTTCTTTATTTATTTACATTGAGCCACTTTCTAAGCTTGTAGTGCTCCACGGCACTTTTCCTTTGCTCACAACAGATCACCTGAAACATGTTTGAAAAAGGTTTTGTCAGCAGGGAAATACTGAGTGAGTTCATTCATTTTACTAAAACGACACGTTTGTTATAATTCACAGTATTAAGAGAGATTACAATGTTTCAGATATCAAACCAACTACCCACAGTACTTGTCACTCGAACACACATTGGCTATCTCGTTGTCCAATGGTGTCTGTGACTATGGTCATATCACTCATTGGCTAACTCGTTGTCCAATAGTGACGGATATCAAGTAATGTATACAAAACCCCACATACCGGCTGTAACTTGGTGATTACATAAACTTAATCACTGTAATTATAACCTTTGAAAATAAACATGATTTCAAAAGTAATTTGATAAAAAGAGAATGACTCACATTGTAGATTTAACGAGCAGAATATAAGCCTACTGATTAGCCTTGATTAACCTAATTTAAATAACAATGCACACACAACAGGTTAGTAACTAATACAGCAGTTACGTCAATTCACGAGATTAAACCCTCACAACGATTTATTAGTGCAATACTTAACAATTCAACGGATTCACAACGAATGACAGAGTATAGTCCGAATTCGAGCAGTACTCAAACACTCAAGTTGAAATCACGATGAATTAATAAAGTATAAACTCAATTTGAGCGGCACTTAACCAATCGTTGGATAGTTATAATCGATCGGACGTTGAATCGTAATAGCGATAGAGTTATTACCCTGATTGCGGCGTCAATTAGTGCACTGTGTGTGTTAATTGTAGTATACAGAACTTATTTCAGTCTACGAAACAAATTTCTTCGTCGAACATACGCCAAATTTCAAGTACCAATGTCTGCTATTTATAGTCAAATTTTGCCACCCCTTACGGACCGTAACAAATAACCCTTACGGTCCGTAAGGGTTGCCTATATTTTATAGACTAGCCACGGTTGGGACTAGCTATGCTGAGTTGACAATTTCTGAATTTAGAATTTTGACAGCGAGTAAATTAGATAAACATTAACTAGGTTTTACCCCTGACGTGATTGTCGTGGGTCACGCAAATTTATCCCAAAAACAACTATAGATAGTGGTAAGAGGGTATCGAACTCAGGGAGTATGTGGAAAGTGTGTTGATTTTATAGCTTTGCAATTAAACTACAATTAACCTAATTTGCAGAAAATTAAGATCAATGAATTGGATTGTTGTTTCAGAATACTAAATTAAAAACTAATTGCAAATCAAATGTTGGTTGTAAATCAGATTAGGAGAGAACAATGACCATCACCCGGGGTTTTTTGTGCCGGAGATCAACTCTTGAGCAAGGGCTTTTTCCCCGTATAAATCTTCGTGTCATTTGTTCATTACACTTCATAGTGATCCTTATTATTGTTCATCAATTCAAGCATCATACCTCACAACAGAAAGTTTGGTTACATTGTCATTGCTTGATTTTTGACCAAAACAGTAGCCGGTGGGGTTGGGGGTTACATTTATAGGGGATGTTGGGGTGACCGCTTGGCTTGGCCAAATGGTTTGAATTTAAAATTCAAACTTTCAAATGGCCCGCTATGACATGACAGGTCAGCTATGACATGGCGGGGTCAGCGAATAGGAGGCCGCCAGCTAGGATGTCAAGACCGCCCTACACCCGGCTTGAAACCCAAGCCCCAAGGGCCACGCCCTAACCCAAACCCACCCGGGGTGGTGGCTTGGGCGTTTTCCCCCAAGCCCCATACCCCATAGTCTAAAGTGTGACTATATGTGAACTTTAGTTTGTTAAAGGATATGATTTGCAAGTGACTCAAACATATGATAATTTAGGCGACTTCATCATGTGATATTAGGCAACCATGCTAACTTGAGTTTAAGGCTATGTGTTATAGGTTGAGGATGGCGTAACGCGAATAATGACACGGAGGTGACTGGTCAAGGCGAACAACACACCCCTTACAAGGGAATTGGTATGGAGTGTGAAGGGTATGGTCACGAATGCTGCGTAGGCCCCATACTTGATTCCTAAAACACTCAGCTTGTTCCAAGGTTTCTGTGTGGGGTCCGCTCGCGTAAGCGCAACCATGACGGCTCATAAAAGTACAACCAGTACAAATAGCAACCTGCAGTTAATCAACATGCATCATGCTTTTCCCAGCCAATCTGCACAATGATTAATCGTGCAGGGAACAAATAGTACAAAGGACAATGACATGTAACCAATCAACTTGCGTCATTCACTACTCCATAATATCCACTCACAACTGATGACAAACTAAACAAGTACCTTTGGCATACGACGTGCATCCAATCACGATGCGCCAACGTCCATCCACCTTTGCAAACACTATCTGTCATGTTAGAGGGGACCAAATGGATATTTTTTGATGGCGGCATCTGGCTTAAGGCCCATCAGCTCATCTCTTTCTCCAAACCCTTTGACTATAAATACCAACCTCTACTAAACGTTTAAAGATCCAATTTCTCATTCTCTCAATCTTATCACACACACACACACAGTTTTGTTACCCTTAGAACAATTACTTATTCTCATGCTGAAGGGTGGTTATGTCACACCCCAACCGATGGCGGAAACATCGGGATGAGACGAAGTGTGTATAGATTGCTAGAGACTTCATAACACTATGTGACAATATTTAATTAAATTCAAATTTCATTTCAAGTGCTAAATTGTCATACAACATTTAAAATAGAAATAACAACATTGTTCAAATTCAACATAACATCAAAAGATAAATAGATTAAAGGTGTGTATCTAGTCTACCCTAAACTTGTTTCATCATTCATCCATACTTCAATAATCAACCTGCAACATGTATTAAAATAGAGTTTCAATGCAAAAGCAATGGCGAGTATACAAGTTTGTTTACATAGCATAATAGAATAAAAACTCAAATCCAACATGATTCATAATATGTGATTACTAGTATGCAATTTTGGTGTACAATATGATCAAACCCTAGAATACAACGCATAAAATAGCCTAATCCCAATAGTTTAGCGGGGTGGTAATGTTTAACTTAACAATACCCAATAGAATAGCGGGCGGGGCGTTAATCCTATAGCGCTATAATTGTTAAGGTGGGCGAGCAAAGTTAATGAGCATATAACGTTCCAAATCGTTCACATAGCATACGAGAATAACAAGTAAGTCACATTAGTTTCATGCTTGATCAAAGATTGAGTATGTTTAGTTTAAAAGTTGTTTGCATAATTATACATGTTGCATCCCAAAGTGTAAAGGGGAAAAAGGGATCGAGTATACTCACGGTGGTTGCAAGCTTTCCTACTTGAAATCCCGCGAGTGAGTTGGTGGATGGATTAGCTTGGAGCGCCTAGTCCTTCTACACGAGGAAACGTAGGTGTGTGAGTTTGGCGTTTAACGGAAGATTATTGATTCGGATTTAACATAGCATAAAGTACAATATAAAAATAATCATCTTTAACTTATACTCTTATATGACACTATGTAACCACTAGGGTTATATTGTATTTCATGGGTAGTACACCCATTAGAATCATATCAAGGTTTTAAGTCTTAGATGATATTCTACTACTTTAACATATAAACACAAGTTCAATATTAAAGGTTCGAATGAGTATATATATATATATATCTAGGTTACATATTATTTCGTCCAATAATTCATGTAGGAGGTAGAAGATTAGGATATTCATTTAGGCACCTCGAGTTATCATGGATGTCATGTATGGGGTAGGAAGTACAAGCTTCCATTTAGGAACCCCTTGAATGTTCACCTCTTCACTTGATGTAAAAACAACCAAGGAGGGTCACGAACTAGGATTTGTACAATAATATAAACAACCTAACTAAAGAGAAATCATCAAATCATGTGAGGATTGTATGTTTGGACAACCCAAGTTGTTCCATAATCACTCATTCATCAAGGTCTAAGCTTGACATGATTTGTGGGTTAAATACCCTAACAAAACAGAAAGTTTATGAGGTTTAATCCTCTGATTTTAAGTGTCTCAACCTTGTTTTTTAAGCCCAACTAATCATTCACTTGATTATGAGCATTAGGACATAGGTTTGAGATGAGAAAACTCAAGTTTGATAAGTTTAAACAAGCTTTTGAATAACTTAAAACAAAACAGAAAGTTTTGGTCCTTTTTAGGGTAATTCCAAACATGATTTTTCCAGGGAAAAACCAAGGAATCAAACCCAAGGACATAACAAAGCAATAGAAGAAAGAATCAAGTGATTTGGAGTGAAAACAAGCAAGTTACACTCACTTTTGTAGAAGTGTATGAATCTGTCCAAGAACTCAGATTTGCTGTAGATTTAGAGTAAATTTGTGAAGTGTAATGAGTTGTGAAAGTGTAAAATGGGTTGGAGAGGGTGTGTATTTATAGTGGAAGAGTTTAGAGATGATTGGAGGTGTTTAGAGGTGGATTAAAGGTGATTGGGTGAGGTTTAAACTTGGGATTTCGTGCAATAGCTGGAAGAACACACAAGTTCTGTCGAAACAGGGCCTTGGCGTGACGCCAAGGTCCCTAGCGTCACGCGGCGCCTCCAATTGGGGGGAGTTTGGCTTTTTTACATTTTAGTCCCTGTAGTTTATATTTGATGCTTTTAGGCGCATTCTTGATAGTTTAGGGACTTGTTTTGACATATAGGCATAGTTTAAGACATATTCAAGCATGGCGATCATAACCCAAGTATAATTGGGTGTATAAGTATCATAATCAAGTGTCGTTCACGTTCAAACACGTTTTAGGCATAAGTTTAGATTAATTACAAGTTTAGCACATAGTTTCCGAGAATATCGTTTAAGCATCAATTGATTCACAAAATCGAACATACGAGCATATATAGAGTGTGTATAACATATTTGTAACAAAATACGAGTTTCATTAATGATCCAACTCTCGGTTTTACAATGATTACAAGGAAAGAGAGATAACAAGAATACAAAGTTTCCAAAAACAGAAATACGAACAAAGCTTTCTATAAATGAAAAGTACAAAAGGGCCGGGCGTTACAGGTTACAAGAAGAACCTCCACATCTCATTTTCGTAACGAGCTCACGGTGCTTTGTTTTACATATCATTCCAAGTGTTTGATCGAAGAAGAGACTTAGAAGATTTATTTCCCTGTTGAGACTAACATTATAGTTCTATCCCAAGCGGATTAGGACTGTTGTTCTTCAGAGTGGATGGGGCCATGAGGGTGGAGGGGCATCCCTGTCATCTACCCTAGCCTTCTATAATCTTACACTACCACATCATTTTTATCCTAAACTACCCTAACAACATAAAATCACTAGTAACACTCCTTTCAACTAATATAATTTTTTAAGTATAGTAAACAATTAAAAATAACTAAACTTTCATTTAAAATGAAATAAAAATTCATAACTTAGAAAACATAATTAAAAAAAGTACTTAAACAAAATATTTCCTTTAGGGATAAGTTTTCACAATCTTCCACGCCTCAACGTGATCAAATTGTTTGGGCTTGTATCTCCTTTTGTACACACGAAAGGTCTCTTTGACTTCTTCCTACTTGTTTGCACCTCTTCCTTGTTCATTGCCTCTGTAAGACCCTCCTCATATATATAGGCTTCGGACCAAATGAAAACCATATCCAGTTGTGAGAACCGAATAACTAATTTCAACCAATTAGAAAATGCCACCTCAATAACAAATAATGATAATTAAAAGGGTAGTTTAGACATTTTACATTTTCTCTTTCTCTTTCTTTTGTCGGTATCTTTCTCTTATCCCTGTATATTCTCTTTCCTCACTCACAAGACACTCATCTAACACCCCTAGGGGTGTAAACGAGCCAAGCCGAGCCCGAGCCCGACTAGGCTCGAGCTCGGCTCGTTATGTTTTTATGAAGCTCGAGCTCGGCTCGGTTCGAGCCTATTTCTCTGAGCTCGAGCTCGGCTCGCCTCGAGCTATTTCGAGAAAATTCTCAAATGAGCTAGAAGCTCGGCTCGAGCTCGTTTCAACAGCGATTAAGCAAGCCAAAGCTCGGCTCGAGCTCGGCCCACCAATGTTATCCTCATCATCATTATTATATTATATATATAAAAAACTAAAATTTTGTTTAGGCTCGCGAGCCTAAACGAGTTTTGTATTTCAGGCTCGAGCTCAGGCTCGATAACTAAACGAGCTCTATTTCAGGCTCGAGCTCGGGCTCGGGCTCGTTAAGGCTCGACTCGTTCGAGCTTTTAACCGAGCCGATCACGAGTAGCTCTCGAGCCTCTGGCCTTTTGAAACCCCTGGCCTTTGAAACCTTCTCTAATCATCTAAACCCTCACCATCATCCACCGTTCCGGCGCAACTCACCATCACCGCTTAGACTGCCCCCAACGCTTCTTGTTGGGGGTTGCATTTACACATGTGGCATGTGCATTTGTAAGGGAAGCATTGGGTGGGGTGCACTTAATGGGTCTTGCATGTAGTGAAGTGCACTTAAGTGCAGAGAGAGAAAGTGGAGAAAGTGGGTCCAAATAGAGGAGAGAGAGGATGCATGTGAAAATGATGGGTTGGAGTTAAATAGAGGAGAGAGAGTGCATGTGGAAAAGATGGGTAAAAAGCTGATGTGGCAGTGATGACTAGGATGCATGTAGTAAATGCATGCCGTTGCATTGGAGACAGTCTTATACCATAAACAGCCACCATAACCCTCTGACATGCAACTCTCTTTCGAGAGAGAGAATGACATAAACACTATGTTCCCGAGTCATTTAACAGGGGGAGGTGAGGGGAGGGGAGGGGAAGGAAAATTTTCTCTCCTAATATCTCCAATTTGGGGGGATGAATATATGGTCATATTTGGTCATATTTTCATCTCTTTTCCCTCCTCTCCCCCTGTTAAATGAAACTCGGGAACATGGTTTTTAATATTTTCTATCTCTTTTCCCTTCCCTCCCCTAAAGTTTCCTACCCGGAGAAGAAGAGTAAAAGAGGCGGCGGCTAAGGGCGAAGGTGGCAAGGGTTTTCGAGACCAGATCAGGGACGGCGGCTAGGGGTACCGATGATAAGGGTACCTGATCAATGACAACAAAACAAGATGGATTAGTCCGGGTTGAAAAACGGTGGTTCGGATATGGGGGTTGAAGACGGTGGTCCGGCGACCTGAGGTGACTTTCACCGATGTCCGGCCGAGGTATAACTTACTTAACGCCAATTTTGCAGTCGAATTTGCTTAATTTTTGTGCGATTAATTATTGATTTATTGAGGTTTTTGAATTTTTGATTACTTGAAATGTGTACATATCAAGCGTCACGCCGGAGTTTTGTGAAATTGTGATTTGTTTATATAATTAGGTTTTTGTGAAATTGTGATTTGTTTATATAATATTACAATTAGGTTTTATGTTTCTGGTTCCGATTGTCGGGTTAACAGACCCTCTCTAGTTTTAGTATGATTTTGATTGTTAAAATGTTCATAATTAGATTCAATTTTAAGATTTTCACTGGATCAATTTGTTCTTAGATGCAAACTTATGTTATTGTTTATGGCCCTAAATCGGGATTTTATTTTATTACAGACTTCTGAGAGGACATGGGACGCACCGGATATACAAGACGATTTCTACTTGAATCTTTTGGACTGGGCGACCAGCAATGTTCTCGCGATTGCCCTATCAAACACAATCTATCTCTGGAACGCTGCAAACAGTAACACCGCAGAACTCGTTACCGTAGACGACGACACGGGTCCCGTGACAAGCGTTAAATGGGCGCCTGACAGCCGTCACATCTCCGTCGGCTTAAACAATTCCGGAATCCAACTCTGGGATCATACCACTAACAAACTGGTACTACTAATCTGTTCTTTAAAACACTGATTTCATTCAATCTTTTATTATTAATTTTTTTTTCTAAATTAATCTTTTTTGTTTGAACAGTTGAGGACTTCGAGAGGCTGCCATGATTCACGTGTCGGGTCATTAGATTGGAACAGTCACATTCTCTCAACCGGAGGAATGGACGGTCGGATCGGATCGTAAACAACGATGTCCGAATCAGATCGCATATCGTGGAGACTTACTCTGGTCACCACCAAGAAGTCTGACTGTGTATTGCAGTGGCGAAATTGATGTGAATTTGAATTTTATAACTATGTTTCTGGTTCCCATTGCCGGGTTAACAGACCCTCTCTAGCTTATTGTCGATTATAGAAAATTTGGCCATAGCTTTGTGACAAAATTGATGTGAATTTGAATTTTATAAGTCACATGTTTTGACCTCAAAAGTCAATGAGTATGATTTATGCTAATTGATTAGTTTGAACCTTTATCAGGACATTATGTTCCTCAATTAAGCCAAGCCATTGTGAGATATAACAAAGCAAATGCAGGAAGTCCCATTAATCTTAAAGGGTTAAATGGTATGAATTTCTCTCCAAACAAATTTTCGTTACACGTTTACTACTTCAATCTGCATTTTTTTAAAAGATTGAAAATATCAAATGCAGGTGGGGAATGCCTTTGACAGATGATTATAATGATCATGTTGGGCTTTTCCAAATTATGTGAGCTGCTCGTATGATTTCCGACCAAACTTTATAAGACCAAAAGGTGTGGTTTGGTTAGTCCCCAAAGAGACTACCCGCCACGTAGGCGCCACCTCACCAAGGGTGGAGGACCATCCTCTTGGAGACTACTCAAGGGTGTGGAGGACTACCCAACCCATAATAAAAACCAATATAATATAATATATAATAAAGGGGAGAGAGAGAGAAGTCAGAAGGGGGGCCACTTGTTTGCCTCGTCTCCAACGTCTTGGAGAGGCCGGCAGTGACGCGACGACCCCATGAGGGGCGGTGTGCGACGTGGGGACTGACCGGGACGGGGAGGGGACGACCCCCATACCCCATGGTCTAAGAAATCTAACGAACTATGTGGGGTTTGTTTGAATGCTTCTATTTTTTTAGGGTAAATTACAGTTTTCGTCCTTTATGTTTGTACCAGATTGCAATGGATACCCTTTAACTTTAATAATTACAGTCGCAGTCCTTATTTTGTTCAAAGCATCACACCTTACGTCCTTTAACCCTAACCTAGTTAAATTTTTCAGTTAAATGAGGTTATGTGCATCCCATGTAGGGGCAAAAATGTCATATACCCTTCTTGTTTCATCTCCAATAAAATCAGGGCAACCCTTTTTCTATTTATCTTTCTTTCTCTCTCAACTCACTCACTGTATAATTCTCTCCATCCCTTTTCTAAAACCATCATCATCATCAGGCCACCGCCCACCAACACCGTTGACCACTGACACCATCACCATCATCATTGACCTCCATAGACCCGCCACCATCAGAATCCAGCCCCTCCCTTTTTTCGGTGGTAGGAAACTCAGATCTGATGCAAGATCGAAGAGACTACATTCTTCTGTGGTCGAATTCATCTACTTATTCAACTGTCTGATTTCGTTATATTGGATTTTATTGATTTTTGTGTTATTGTTTGAGCATTGAGGTTTTAATTTGAAAAATTGAAAGTTAGGGTTTTGTTATTCGTTGATTCTTTATTTTAACAGTGTTTGTTTATAATCTGTTATACATGTTTATACAAGAAACTCTAAAATTTTTTACCCCAAAAGCTAGGGTTTTCTTATTTTGTATTATTTAGGTTTTCAACATATAACAAACAGAAAATTCAAATAAAGTTTAAAAAAGAAAAGAATAAAAAAACTAGGAAGTTCTTCTTTTTTATTGTGTCATGTTGCTGGTCTTGAATTTCTAGGGTTTTGTTGTATTAAGGGGGTCATGATGAGTTATGATGATATGATCGGTTTGGTTCTCGGAGGGAGATGGTTGATACAGGTGGTTCGCCAGTCTGCCCTAAACAACTTGATATTTCCACATTCTGAAGCCTAAACATCTGTGGTGGAGAAAAGGTATAGAGAGAGGGGGAGTTGCAGAGGTTGGCGGCGGGATGAGGCGGTGGCTGTGGCGGCGGCGGCGGCGGCGGCGGCGGGATGAGGTGGTGGTGGTGGTGGTGGTGGCAAGATGTGGTGGTGGTGGCAAGATGTGGTTAGGGTTAGGAAATTGGGGAAGAAGATGGCTATATGCATTTTTATTTATTTATTAAACATTTATATAAAAGTATGAATTGACCATAATACCCTTAAGTGAATAAACTTAACAAAAAAATTTAACAAGGTTAGTGCTAAAGGACGTACAGTGTAACGGGTTTTGCAAATAAAGGATTGTAACTGTAATTATTGAAGTTAAAGGTTATCTGCTGCAATCCGATACAAACATAAAGGACGAAAAGTGTAATTTATCCTTTTTTTTAATTTTACCTTGGGTTTAAAAAGTTTTTTACGGGTGGTCATAGGTTTCCGAAAAACTCTACATAAATAAAAAAACCTTTTCACGCCGTTGTAAAAAAGTTTTAGTGTATAGTTTTACGTGTAGCGTAAAGTTTTAAAAAAAACTTTTTTTAATACGGGTTCGTTTAAATGTTTGTATTTTTTTTGAATAAATTTACGCATGCGGTTTGAGTATAAATTAGTTTTTTTACGTTGATTTTTCTTATGTAGATTTTTTTACAGAGTTTTTTTTTTTGTAAAATCTTAAACCACTCGTAAAAAAAGTTCTAGATTAGGTACTTACGGTTAGTGTATACTTTTAATATATTTTTTACGCGTGGATTAAATTATTGATGTTTTAAAAAGAAACATTTTTACATGGATGTAAAAAAGATTTAGCGTATACTTTTTACATGTAGCATTAGCGTATACTTTTTTACGTGTAGCGTAAAGGTTTAATAAACTTATTTTTAGGGGGTTTGTTTAAATGCTTGTAATTTTTTTTTAAATTTTACATTGAGTGTAAAAAGTTTTTTTACGGGTGGTCATAGGTTTCCGAAAAACTCTACATAAAAAAACCCTTTTTACATGGATGTAAAAAAGTTTTAGTGTATAGTTTTACGTGTAGCGTAAAGCTTTAAAGGTTTTAGTGTATAGTTTTACGTGTTGTGGTTTAAAAAAAGTTTTCAACCATGGTGTAAAAAAGGTTTAAATTTTTTTACAGGGGCGTAATTTTTTTTTTGTTAAAACCTTTTTCTTGCCAAAAACGATTTTCCGGCGACCGTAGACTAACAGCGTTAGGGTTCTGTTAGTCAGGGTCCATTGGTTGTCAATATGTCAATAGTTAGGACTGCCAGTAGTTATTTTTGATGTTGGGACTATTGGCAGCCAACGACGAATAGTTGAGATTATTAAAATCCAATATTCCTTTGTTTTACATATCGTTCTAAGCTGTTTAATCGAAGATGAGACTTAGAAGATTTATTTCACTGTCGAGACTACCATTATAGTTCTATCCCAAACGGATTAGGACTGGTGTTTCTTCAGAGTAGAGGGGGCCATGAGGGTGGAGGGGGCACTCTGATCTTACACTACCACATCATTTTTGTCCTTAACTACCCTAACAACACAAAATCACTGCTAATATAATATTTTTTTGGTAAGTATAGTAAATAATTAATAATAACTAAACTTTCATTTAAATAAATAAAAATTCATAACATAGAAAACATAATTAAAAAAAGTACTTGAAACAAAATATTTCCTTTAGGAATAAGTTTTCACAATCTTCCATGCCTCAACGTGATCAAATTGTTTGGGTGTATCTCCTTTTGTACCCACGAAAGGCCTCCTTGACTGCTTCCTTCTTGTTTGCACCTCTTCCTTGTTCATCGCCTCTGTAATTATATATATATATATATATATATATAGGGGAAGGATGTATAGAAAACCCACTTTTGGTTAGAAAACCCGGGAAACTCAAAGCTCCTGATGTTTTTTTTTTGAAAAAAATTACACATGTTATATACATGTTTTTAAGGGGTTTGGGCAAAAAAAATCAAAAAAACTCTGAGTAGATATTTTTTTAAAAAATAAACAAGTTTTGGTGTAACATATGTTACATTCATCTGGCATATATGTAACATATGTTACACCAAAAACTTGTTTATTTTTTTTTAAAAATATCTACTCGGCGCTTTTTTGATTTTTTTTGCCCAAAACCCTTAAAAACATGTATATAACATGTGTAATTTTTTTTTTTAAATTCGGGAGGTTAGAGTTCCCAAGTTTTCTAAATTATAAGGGTTTTCTATAGATACTTCCATTATATATATATATATATACCCTGCCAGTTTATGTTTTAACCATTTTTAGAAAAACCTTTTTATAATAAAAGTACCATGCTATCAAAGGATGTTACTGAGCCATGTTTCAATACTCGTTATGGTATCAGAGCCATGGAATCAAAGGGAGTTATTGTATGTCTTGTTTCAATACTTTAATTTCATAAATGTTAAATTTATTCAGAAAGAAAAGTACTATTAAAAATAGTACTAATGAGGAATATGATATACCTCAAGATTTAGATCTACTTAATAAGTGGACAATTCCTCATATAAATCCAAGGGTTATATACCAAATTGGGAGTTTTGATAATTTAATAAACAAACATGTGGTTAAAACCACGGAAGAATCAACTTCTATAAAAGATGAAGAAATGATAATAAAACTTTTAAATATGTCTGATATAAACAGATATAAAGAGGATTTTAATTATATGCATATTGGATTAGTTCAAGTTGCTTTTAAACCTTTAACATTAAAGGGTTTACCAGAAAGTTTTATAGCTGTGTTACGAGATGCTCGTAATTTAAACTGGAAACAATCATTAATGGGTATTATAGAAACCAGCCTGGCACATGGTCCAGTTTATTTTAATGTTTATCCTGATATTCATTTATCCTTAACAGATGAAAATATAAGTGATGCTTTAACTTTATATGTTAAAACACATGGTTATAATTATGCTGAAGAATCTGAAGTTATATGTATTTGCTATAGAATATATTATAGATTACTGACTACTATGAATGCTAGATGTAGAAGAGTGGATAAGACTAGTGATGAAACCATATTAATAGAGACAAATTATGGTAAATCTAATATTTCTATAAGAAGACCAGTTAAATGGGAAGAAATAACTTTCCCAGAGAATTGGGTTATTAATAGAGCTGTTAAAATACAACCACAAATAAATCATAGATTAAGGAGATTAATAGAAACTCCTGAAGGAAATGTAGAAATAGAATTTGAAGAAGAAAGGAAAGATAAAGCTCTTTTAAAATCTATTTCCGCTAGATCATATATTTCACCTCTGGATTATAGAGTTGAAATACCAGAGTCTTCTAGAGCCTCTACTTCTCAAATACGGAATAATAGAGTAGAAAATCTGAATGTTGATAATAATTTAGTTTCAGGAATATACCAACCTGTTAGTGAGGATGATACAGTCTCACAAATGAGTTTTAATTTATAATGAATAAAGAAAAGCTTGATTTCAGTCATGGTTCTGTCATAAGACAGAAAATTTGTGAAAAATATAGACATCCGATTTGGGAACCATTTAAAGAATGGTTAATGGAATCTTATCCTAGAGAGAAAAGGTTTGAAATAGGAAGAGAATTTTATAAAGATTTAGAAGAATTACAGGAAATTATAGAGTTTCCTGTTTGGTTTATAAACAAATATTCTTTAAAGTATATTTCAGTTATAGAAAAAAATTATAAACTTATTACAGGAGATATTATAAAATCTGTGTTTCCTCCACAAAATGATTTTGAAATGACTAAAGAAAATGATGCTATTCATTTTGCTGCTTTTAAAAAAGCTTTAGGAAGTGGGTGTATGACTGCAACTATTGCTCATGTTAATCATATTATACAACAAAATAATTATACAAATTTATGTCTTAAACATTTATCTGATAATATACAAGATATAGATAATAAAATTGAAAGGGTTTTAGAAAATCAGAAAAGAGATAATGGAGAGTCTAGTAATACTAAATCTATTGAGCCTGAATCTGTTATGTTAGCCAAAGCTACTATTCAGCCTCCTCCTGAAATAGAAAATTATAAGATTAAACCTGAAGAAGAGGTTAAGTCTATGGATGATTTAATGGAGGTTATAAAACAAAAGCTTTCAAACATCCAGATTAATGCTTTAAGTGAAGAAGAAAAAATGGATGATAATACTTTTGAAGCTTATGTTACAGATTCTATAAATAAATTTGGAAAAGGTAAAAGGCATAAGGGTTATGATAATTATAATAACAAATATGCTGATAGACCTAGGCAAAGATTATATTATTATCCTAGGCCTACTCCTCAAGATGTTCTTCATGAGGAACAAGAATTAGAAATAAATAATTCTTATAGTGGTAAAGCCATTTATGAATGGAATTTGGATGGTTATACTGATAGACAAGTTTATACAATGACACATAGAATATTGATGTATGCCACCATAGCAAAAAATAATGGTAATACTGATGAAACAGTCTGTAAAATGATAACTGCAGGCTTTACAGGTCAGTTAAAAGGATGGTGGGATAATTATATAGGTGAAAAACAAGATCAGATTTATAAACATACTAGACTAGAAGTTGATAAACAAGTTTCTGATTCTGTTTATACTTTAATCATAACAATTATAGAACATTTTACAGGAAGATGGTCTGATAATTCTGAAACCATTAGGACTTTGTTAAATGGTCTTAAATGTCATACTTTAACCTCATTCAGATGGTATAAAGATGTTTTTCTAAGTAGAGTTTATGAGCTCCCAGAAAATAATAGTTCTCATTGGAAGTCAAAATTTATAGATGGTCTTCCGTCCTTATTTGCTGAAAGGGTAAGGAAAATTCTTAGAGGAAATAATATTCAAATTCCTTATGATAATTACACTTATGGCAGACTAATAGGGGTCTGTGTTCAAGAAGGTTTAGCTTTATGTAATGAGTTAAAGTTAAATCAACAAATTAAAAAACAGAGTATAACTGAAAAAAGACAGTTAGGAGAATTTTGTGAACAATTTGGTATGGAATGTACCAAAGATAAGAATTTTGATAATGAAAAATATTATAAAAAATATAGAAAAGCTAAGAGAGAAAAATATTTTCAGAAAAGAAGGGAAAAAAGAGAAAGGCGAAAGACCCAAAGAAAGGAAAAATGGGTTCCTACTTGCTACATATGCAAGAAGAAGGGTCACAAGGCTAATGAATGTCGCCAAAGAAAAATAGTAAAAAATAAAATAAATAACTTAGACATAGAAGAAAATGTCAAAATTGAATTAAATAAAATTTTTGATTCTGAAGAATCCTCGGATTATAGTTCTGAGGAAAGTTCTTGTTCTGATAATTGTCAAGAAAATTGTTGTAAAAAAATTGTTTCTGATAATGAGATGCTTTATAAAGTTATGTCCCAATTTAGGGGTGTTCAAAATTCATTTCGAATTCGAAAAATTCGAAATTCGTTTAAATTCGATTCGATTATCAAGAATTCGTTTCGATTAAAAGAATTCGAATTCGAATTCTATTCAATTCGAGTAAAGTAAATCGAATACGAATACGAATCGAATACGAATTTATAATTTCAAATTCGATTCGATTCGAAATTCGAATAAAAATTATACATTTTTATTTATTATTTTTATATATAATGCATATAACTTTTATTAAGGTATACTATAAATTATTTTCAATTTTTTTTTTCCAAAAAATTATCCATTACCAAACCCACTACATGATCCATAACTAAAACCTAAGTTACAAATCCATCAATAGATTTATAACCCTAAAAATATTAACTTGTAATGTGGAGTGATTATTCCCGAATTCTCGTTTTGAATTTTAGACTTACAGTACTTTATTTGGAATTTTTTAATGTGATATCGTGCTTTATGGCTGATTTAAAATTTATGTTTTATTTGATAGTTTTTTACATGCTTCTAAAGAATCTGAATTAAATCGAATTTATTCGAATTCGATTCGAATTTTTAATCGAATACGAATCGAATACGAATTGGTTTTTTTATTCGAATACGAATTCGATTAGTTTTAATCGAATACGAATTCAAGGGAAAATAAAAAGTATTCGAATAATTCGATTCGAATAATTCGAAAATTCGATATTCGATTCGATGAACACCCCTATCCCAATTCCAGGATAATAATCTGGATGATAGTGAAATCAATGTTATAGATAGTAATATTTTAGAAACTGTTTTGGGAAAAATAAAAAATCATGAAGAAAAATTAAAAATTCTTAATATGCTTTATAATAATGAAGAAACCCAAGAAATTAAGAAGAATATTAGGATTCAGGAACCTGAAGGTCCTTATACTATGAAATATGTTCATAATATTTTAAATACTAGAAAAGATAATTCCATTACTTCTGAAGATTTAAAAATGGAAATTATAAATTTAAAAGAAGAGATAAATTATTTGAAAAAGAAAAATTCTAATTTAAAAAAAAGGATTATAAACCTTGAGGGAAGAGGCATAACAGATGGAAATTTTTATAAACCTTCTACTCATGAAATAGGAGAAACTTCTTATAAACCTCTTTCTCCTACAAATAGTCCTACTAATACTTATGATAAGGAATTTCCTCCTTTTTCTTTAACAGTTAAAAACAAAGGAGAAGAATTTATTAATAAAATAGAAAAATTTATTTCCCAAAAATGGTTAGTTAAAATAACCCTTTTAATACAAAATACTTTTAAAAAGGATTTTATTGCTCTAATTGATTCCGGAGCAGATTTAAATTGTTTAAGGGAAGGATTGATCCCTACAAAATATTTTGAAAAAACAACTCATATTCTTAAAGCAGCTAATAGGCAAGATATGGGAGTTGAATATAAAATCCCAAAGGCAAAAATTTGTAACAATGGAGAATGTATTCCTTTATTATTTGTTCTTGTAAAAAATATAACAAATGAAGTTATATTAGGAACTCCATTTCTTTCAAAAATATTTCCCTTAAAAGAAGTCAATAAAGAAGGATTTAAAGCTTTTTATAATAACAAAGAATTACATTTTGAGTTTATAACTCAACCTTTGGAAAAATATTTGAATGAGTTTCTTATACAAGTTAAAACCAATCAAATAAATTTTCTTAAAGAAGAAATTAATATTAATATGATTGAGGAAAAATTAAAAAATCCTAAGTTAATATTAAAAATTGAAACTATAAAAAATCAGTTTAATATAGAAATAAGTAATGATCATCCAAATGCTTTTTGGAATAGAAAACAACATATTATCTCTTTGCCTTATGAAGATGATTTTATAGAAATCAATATTCCTACCAAGGCAAGACCTTGTCAGATGAATTCTGAATATTTAGAGTTATGCAAAAAGGAGATAGAGTCTTTACAACAAAAGGGATTAATATGTCCTTCAAAGTTTCCTTGGTCATGCACTGCGTTTTATGTTAATAAACATTCTGAGATTGAAAGAGGTGTTCCCAGATTAGTCATAAATTATAAACCTCTGAATAAAGTTTTGAAATGGATTAGATATCCAATTCCTAACAAAAAGGATTTGTTAGATAGGTTATACGATGCTTTAATATTTTCAAAATTTGATTTAAAGTCTGGATATTGGCAAATTCAAATTGATAAAAAAGACAGATACAAAACTGCTTTTAATGTTCCTTTTGGGCAATATGAATGGAATGTTATGCCTTTTGGTCTGAAGAATGCCCCTTCAGAATTTCAAAAAATTATGAATGAAATATTTATTCCTTTTTCAAGTTTTATAATTGTTTATATAGATGATATTTTGGTGTTTTCAAAAGATATTGAAACTCATTTTAAGCACCTAGATATATTTAAAACCATCATCATAAAAAACGGATTGGTTATATCTAGTCCAAAGATGATGTTATTTCAAACATCTATCAGATTTTTAGGTCATATAATAGAAAAAGGGAAAATAGTTCCTATTAACAGAAGTATAGAGTTTGCTTCTAAATTTCCTGATAAAATTACTGATAAAACTCAATTGCAAAGGTTTTTAGGAAGTTTGAATTATATAGTTCCTTATTACCATGATTTAGCTAAAGATTCTTCTATATTATATGATAGGTTAAAAAAGAATCCTAAGCCTTGGGATGAAAATCATACTCAAGCTATTATAAAAATAAAAAAGAAAGTTTTAGGTCTTCCTTGTATGACAATTGCTAATCCAAATTGGGAGAAAATTATAGAAACAGATGCCTCAGAAATAGGTTATGGAGGAATTCTAAAACAAATTTCTCCTCAGACAAAACAAGAATATCTTGTTAGGTTTCATTCAGGAAAATGGCTTGAAAGCCAGAAAAAATATGCTACTATTGCAAAAGAAATTTTAGCAATTTTAAAATGTGTTTTAAAGTTTCAAGATGATTTATACAATCAAAAGTTTATAATAAAAACTGATTGTCAAGCAGCTAAATTTATGTTTCAAAAGGATTTTAAACATGATGTTTCTAAACAAATGTTTGCTAGATGGCAATCTCAATTAGCTCCTTTTGATTTTGAAATTCAATATAAAAAAGGAGAAGAGAATAGTCTTCCAGATTTTCTAACTAGGGAATATTTGAAGATAATATCTTCTGTTTAAATTACAGGTGTCAAAATGACAAAGGCCAAGGGTCCATTGAAAAGAGTTTTTGATAATATCCAAAGGGAGAAAAATAATTGTTATATCATGAAAAGAATGACAGTTTTTAGAATTCATGATTTAAGTAATGATTATAATAATCCTAATATGTGGAAGGATCTAACTGATGAATATGTTGTTCTAAATAATATTAGGAATCAAATAAAGGTCCTTGAAGAAAATGAGAAAATAATCTCATCCGCCTGATTTTATATTTTCAGGAATGATTCCTCATAATAGAGGAAAACAACCTTTTCCCACATCATACAGGGGAAGAGGCAGGGGAAGAGGAAGAGGCCAAGATTTAGTTTTGGTCCAACAAGGAAGCAGAAGGCTCATAGCCTCAGATATTGCTTCTGGAAGTTCGAATAATAATAATAGGGGAATTCAAATAAGTCCCAATGATCCATCATATGACAAGATCATGGCTATAATAAAAGCCCAAGAAGAAGAACAGGCTATTATAAAAGCCCAAGAAGCCTCAAAGGCTACCTCCTATGTTAATATAGCACAAGAAGATGATGATGATGATGAATGGGTTATATCCGACAGACAGAAGAAAATAATTCTTCTGAACCAAGAAGATAATAAGTTCTTTGATGATCCTTGGTTTTTAATGCAAAAATATATAGAACCAGCATCATATGATGCCACTTCTTATAAACCAAGGCAATACTATGAAAGTATTGTTCAAGTTTCTGAGTCTGCTGAGATAAGACACTTTTACCCAGCAGATAATAAAAGATCATTCAATTTTAGTAAAATTTTTATAAAATTTCTTTTATCTCCTCAGAAATGGGGTTTGAGTACTTTAAATGAAAAAGAATTTATAAACTCAAACAAACAAACTTATAAATATAATTACTGGGATTATATACAAAGTTTTGAAAAATGTTTATTTTATCAAAATCCCAGCAAGAAGCACTCATGGTTCATAAAGGTGAGTGACAAGATTTATAAAGATGGAATCCCAAGCTGGTTCCAAAGATGGTTTATGTTATATGGTCCATCGGTTCAAATTCTTCCTGAACCATTTAAAGGTCTCTACCAAGAATGGGTAGCAGTTTCTCCAGACCTAATAGAAGCCGAGTATAATAAAACTTGGTTTGAGGGAATAGCCTCAATGTACTTCTTTATAGAGTTTTCCATACCATGGATTTGGAAATGGAAACCCACAACATGTTATACCCTGCGGGATAATATTCCCTGTCTCAAAAGAACTAGTTATACAAAGTTCTGGTCCCAAATGATAAGAGTTAATAACTCCACTAAAGAATTGGAAGGTCAAGATACCATAAAATTGATCACCAATAAAACTGAGTATTATAGAACTCAAATCAATAAAAGACAACAGTGACAGCTTCCGAGTCCCTTTGAACAAATAACAAGGAGGATCCAAGAGAAGCAAGCAGCCTCGACAACATCAAAGGCTGAAATGCTAGAATTATACAAAGAGGAAATGAAGCAGGAGTTAAAAAGGTTTTTTGAATTAACTGCCGAAAGCTCCTCCAAAGCAATGTCAATCTCATCTACTAGCCAAGAAGATGAGAATCGTTACTCATGTCTAGCGGGAGAATCCCAACCGGTTGAAGAAATTCCATAAATAAATCTGGGTGATGATCTTGAAGAATACCTTCAAAAGGTGGTAGAAGAATATACCCCAAAGAAAGAAACTGAAGAAGAGAAGAAGGAAAAATAATTGAGTCGACATAAGGGCCCCACTCATAATGGGCATCTTTGAAGAAATGGGAAAAGCTGGCCATGATACATGGCACTTTGGGCAATAATAGAGCCCCTTTTAACTTTTGCTTTTTAAAAGCATTTGCTTTTACTTTTTCTTTTTGAATTTTCGTCCGTTCTTTCTTTTGCTTTTGGACGATATTACTTTTTGTATTTTGTTTGTTTATGTCTTAGTTTTCCTATATATAGGTTTGTTTGTAAGAGTTAGAGGCACGCAATCTTTTGCCCCTCTCTTCTCTCTCTCTAAATTCTGCACTTGTAAAATATTCTAAGTATTGAATAAAATCTTCCGACTTGAAGATCCTCTTGGTGTTCTTAAGTAAGTATTTAAATTTTGTTTTCTTATTATAAATCATGATGGGCTAAAGCCCTTAAAGTATTGAAACATGGCTCAGTAACATCCTTTGATAACATGGTACTTTTATTATAAAAAGGTTTTTCTAAAAATGGTTAAAACATAAACTGGCAGGGTTGGAATTTTAAACTGGCAATTAATGGTCTTATGGCCTAAGGGAACCTTGGTCCGTGTTATCCCGTTTTTATGAATTGAAGGGAGTTTTTAGGACTGGTTGTAATCCACCTTAAGTTAATTTGACGGTTTGAATTGTGTAAAATTTATCACCTTAATTGACGGTTTACTGTTTTGTAAAAATTACATGTCTTAAACATTTATCTGATAATATACAAGATATAGATAATAAAATTGAAAGGGTTTTAGAAAATCAGAAAAGAGATAATGGAGAGTCTAGTAATACTAAATCTATTGAGCCTGAATCTGTTATGTTAGCCAAAGCTACTATTCAGCCTCCTCCTGAAATAGAAAATTATAAGATTAAACCTGAAGAAGAGGTTAAGTCTATGGATGATTTAATGGAGGTTATAAAACAAAAGCTTTCAAACATCCAGATTAATGCTTTAAGTGAAGAAGAAAAAATGGATGATAATACTTTTGAAGCCATATATATATATATATATATATATATAGGGAGCCGCTAAAATGAGAACCACCCCCAGTTGTAAGAACCGTGAGAATCACTCTCCACCAATCATATTCAGCCAACAAAAAAGGTAATTTGGTCATTTACCCCATATGTCATATCTTTCCTCTCTCCTTCTTTTCTATTTAAAAGATGCAGGCTCTCTTTCAATCCCCCATCACCGATCCATTTTTAAAACCCACCCTCAAATGTCATATCCGGTTCGTTGCCGGCCGTCCCCACGGCGCTGCTGCCGCCGCACAATTCCTCCGCCACCTCTCTATCTGTCTGGTCGCTGCCAAAACACCCCCCCTTCCGTCTCAACAGTAATCACCACCATCCCAACTGTGACAAAACCCCAACAACTGTTCACCGAGATGGGGGACTGAAAACGAGATGGGGGAACAATTCCAAGCTCCGATTTAAGGGGTAGTGAGTTCCGATTTGATGTTGTGGTGGTGGTGGCGGTTCGACGGCTTGGTGGTGGTCAGCGGTGGTTGGTCGGCAGCGGTGGTTCTACGGTTACGGTGTTGGTTGGTCCGCGGCGGTGGTTCTAAGAGTGGGTTAGTGGCTGGTGATTCTTCTGGTGATTCTTGGCCTGTGTTCTTTTGATATGTGTTCTTGAATGATGATGATGATGCCGATGGTTTTTTTGGTATGTGTTCTTGATTTTTCTGGGTTTACTTGATTTTTCTGGTGATTCTAGGCATGTGTTCTTGATATGCGTTCTTGAATGATGATGATGATACCGATGGGGATTTTGATCTGTGGGTTTGGATTTGGTATGTTGGGGATTTTGATCTATGGGTTTGGATTTTGATCTGTGGGTTCGGATTTTGGTATGTTGGTATTTTGATATCTGTTTTGATTTGTTTGGATTTGGTATGTTGGGGATTTTGATCTGTGGGATTTGATATGGTCATTTTTGGGTGGACATGATGAAAAAAAAACGTAGATTTAGATGACGATGGCGTGACAAGGACGGCGGGGGGTAGGTTTTTGAACCTTCAACCCCATTTTTGCAGCCTTTTGATTATCGGATAATCTGAGCCAACCCCCGTTTTTTGTGATACGCTTTGTTTTGTTTGTTGGGGTTTTTTTTTTTGAGGCGTCGATGATGATAGCAAACTATCTCAGACACCTCCCGAGTGTGCGATTTTCTGGGTGCGTTCGGTTTTGCGTAAAAACGGTTTTGTAAAAAAAAAGTTAAACCGTAAACTTTTTAACGTAAAACGTAAGACGTAAAACGTAAAACGTAAAAAGTTTTTCGTAAATCGTAAAAAGTTTTAGGTAAAACGTAAAATCGTAATTTTTTTTTTAGTAAAACGTAAAAAGTTTTACGTAAAAAACCGGCGCGTAAAACGTAAAAAATGTTAACGTAAAAAACCGGCGCGTAAAACGTAAAAAAACGTTAACGTAAAAAACCGGCGCGTAAAACGTAAAAAAACGTTAACGTAAAAAACCGGCGCGTAAAACGTAAAAAAACGTTAACGTAAAAAACCGGCGCGTAAAACGTAAATAACGTTAACGTAAAAAACGGCGTTAAAAAAGTTAACGTAAAAACCGGGCTCGTAAAACGTAAAAAAAACGTTAACGTAAAAAAAACCGGGCGCGTAAAAAACCGGCGCGTAAAACGTAAAAAACCGGCGCGTAAAACGTAAAATAACGTTAACGTAAAAAAACGGCGCGTAAAACGTAAATAACGTTAACATAAATAACGTTAACATAAAAACCGGGCGTAAAAAAAAAACGGCTCTTCAAAAAGTTTTTTTTAAATAAATCTTAAAAAAAATTATCAAAAAAATCTGATTTCAAAAAATTATTTAACAAAAAAATCTATTTCTTAATAAAAAATAAATTAAGACAAAAAGGTAATTAATGAATAGGACAAAAAAAGACAATTAAAAATAATATATATAAAAAGACAAAAAAAAACAATTTTACTTATATACCCTTTTGGATTAAAATATTAAAGACATAATAAGACAAAAAATACTTAATATTATTTTTAAGAGTAAAATGCACGAATAGTCCTTGTGGTTTTGTAAAATAACACCTATAGTCCCTAACTTTTGAAAATTACACCGGTGTTCCCTATGGTTTGACAGTTTGTTACTCGGATAGTCCCTGGAGTGGATGAAGGTTAGTTTTCTCAGTTAAGTTAATTTAAGTGGACATGAAATGACAAATTTGCCCTTAATGATAAAAAACAAAAAATAAAATAGAATCTGATTAAAGGCCACTCTTTTTATACTATTATATTTTATTTGTAGAACCCGCACGACACTTCATCTTCAACCTCTATCCACCATCACCCTCCACAATCAATCTCCACAACCACCATAACTTCTAATTTAAAGTTGAATTTGAGAAATATAACACTGATTCAGTGTAATTCAGATTTTGAAAATCTCGAATAAAGCAATAGCTTCAAACCAACAGATTCACTAAATTTGAATAGATTCATTAGGGTTTTCATTGATGCAATAGAACTACAAACAGGTTTTTGTGGTCTTCAAGAAAAGTGGCCATTGATATCTTACATGTGATCAATAAAAGCTACAAAATTATGGAAAAATTGAACTGAACCCAGGAGATATTGAATGATTGTGATAATTCATATATTAACACACCAGAACTACAAACAGATTTTTGTTGATCTAAGATTACAAATTCAGATCAAACTTATGATTCAAAGAAGGAGCCGCCATTAACCGATTCGGCAACCGGTAAGGAGCATTTTCGGTTGCTCTGTCTTTCCTCTTCGATAAAAATTGAACTAAACCCAGGAGAAATTGAATGATTCAGATCAACCTTATGATTCGAAGACGGAGCCGCCTTTAACCGATTCAAAGAAGGAGCCGCCATTAACCGGCCGGCTAGCTATCGGCAAATCCACTCTGTTTCTTTCTCTCTCTATTGGTCTCTTCTCTTTCAATCGACATTTTCTCTCTCTCCTTAGATATTTATGCAGAGGAGGGTGGGGTGGGTCTGTTGGCAGAAGTGGGGATATGGGTGGCGACAGGGTGGAGATGTTATGGTAGTGGTGGTTTGGCCTTTGGCGGTGTGGAGATGGTGAAATTGGTGAACTGGAGAAGATTGTTGATTAGTTAGGGTTATATTGGGGTGGGTTGGGTGGATGAAGACAAGGAGAGTGAGCCCCACTTGATTAAATAAATAATAAAAAGATATATATTATATTTAATAGTAAGGGTAGTTTTGTCATTTTACATCCGCTTAACTAAGAAAACTAACCTCCATCTACTCCAGGGACTATCCGAGTAACAAACTGTCAAACCACAGGGAGCACCGGTGTAATTTCCAAAAGTTAGGGACTATAGGTGTTATTTTACAAAACCACAGGGACTATCCGTGCATTTTACTCTATTTTTAAATACTTTTAATCTCATCCATCCATCTACTTGATCTAATGGCTAGAAAGTGGTTCTCGCGGTTCTTACAACTGGAGGTGGTTCTCATTTTAGCGGTCCCATATATATATATATATATATATATATATATATATATATATAGTGTAAGTATATGGAGAAAACCAATTTTATTGAGAAAACTTGGGAAACCAAGAATGTGTGGTCTAGATTAATCCATGTAATATAATATTTGCACATGTTAGAAGGGTATATTTGTCATTTTTACACACTCCTAACACATCACATCACCTTTCACCCCCATCACTTTTCACCAATTTCCCCCTTCCCTATGTCCTCGTCCCCCCCCCCCCCCCCCACCATCCTCCACTTTCTTCAAGATATCAAGTACAAATTCATATCTTCTAACTCATCCCTTCCAACCTTCTTTCACCCAAAACCACTCTTCAAGATATCAAGTATAAATCCATATCTTCTAACTCATCCATTCCAACCTTCTAACTCATCCCTTCCAACCTTCAAATCTGAAGATCGAAGCCACCATTGAAGATCGAAGCCACCATCAAAGCTCTCAAAGAAAAGGAAGCTCGGTGTCATTTTAATCACATCTTTGTTTCTGTTTTTTAGAGAGAGAAAGCTAATGTTTTGGAAGGAGAGACAACAATTTTCATGTTGTTCACCTAGACACCAAGAACACACGCATAAGTGTGTGAGAGAGAAACATGTTTAAAGATCTTACTATTGTTAATTTATGTAATTTGTTTAGATTTATACTTTGTATGACGTTTGGTAGATTTAAAATCAGAGCTAGTTTGTTTATTTTATTTTTTAAATCAAGATCTAGAAGAATTTTTTGTATGTTGTGTTTCTCTCTTCAAAGTGTATTATTTTTTTATGAAGATTAAAGTTAAATTTCTAAATTGTTTGTCCAGAGATTTTGAGTTAATGATTGCTTTTAGTTGGATTTTTTTTTGTGTGTGTGTGGGGGGGGGGGGGGGGTGTGGGTGAGCTGGGTTTTTTTAGGGTTTATGAATTGGATTTGGTTTAATTTGTTTTCTGGTTTTGTTTAAATTCAGCATCACCATTGATGGTAGATAATTAGTTTGAAAATCCATAATTTTTACGATGTATGTTTCAAATTTCTTTGTTGTTTAGTTGTTTTTTGAATAAATTCACTCCGATATTACATTTTCATTACCTTTAGAAAGTTCATAATTTAATCGGATATCGATTTTGTTTTACAAATAGAAATTCGTGTTTTTTACTGGCATAATTTGCTACATTTCTATTTCTATTAGCTACATTTATGCGAAGAGTATATTGATATTTTTTTACGAAGATTAATGTTGACTTTCTAAATTGTTTGTACAGAGTATATTGTTATTTTTACGAAGATTAATGCTAAAATTTCTAAACTGTTTGTCATATATGTTGTAACACGTGTTACACAGCGGGTTACATATGTTGCATACAGGGTGTTACATGTGTTACACCCAGTATATGAGACCAGCTTATTGTTTTTTTAGATTGGCTGTTAAATGTTAAAATGTGTAAACTTTATAATTTATTCGAAATATCTTGTTTATTTTACAAATAAAAAGTCGTGTTACCCCAACCCTTTTTTGGTGGGATAATTAGCTACATATGTAGTAACAACATTACGCAAGTTACTTATAGTTACCCCAACCTTTTTTTGGACACAAAGGGGGGTGCACATATGTAACACATGTTTGTAACATGTGTTACACTAGAGAGGTAACACATGTATAGCCACGTTACACATGTTACATAGAAGATTAATAAGTTTTAACTATAGAATATTAATATTGATGTACTTATTTTGTTCATAGGTGAAAAGATGTTTTGTGTTCAAGATGAAGATGGTTATCAAGAAGCGAAACCCGCCGAAGGATTACAACGCATCATCAGGTTTTCGTGGTGACGATGGTGTGTTTTTTGGTTGGCTGCTATGTGTTGTGAAGATGGATGTAGTTGTGAAGACCATTTTTAGAAGCATTACAACTATTGATATAAAATTCATTTTTATTTTCATTGTTAGTATGCCAATTTTTGGATGAATACGGATGTTGTTGTGAAGGCAATTTTTTTTTTGGATGCAACAACTATATGTAACATGTGTAACCTTGACGTTGTAACACATGTAACACCTATATGTAACATGTGTAAGATTGCTATACATGTGTTACATATGTTACCCCATAGTGTAACATATGTTATAAACATGTGTTACATATGTCAGCCCCTTTGGTGTCAATTTAAACTTAGCAAAATTACATATGTAACAACATTACATCATCCAAAATGTCATATCAATGAACAAGCAAGTAATATATGTAACTATAAGTATATGAGACTAGTGTAACAAATTAAAGGGACAAACGATACACTTCATGTTACATATGTACATAGACTTGTTATTAACAATGTGATTAGTAGATAAAAAAAACTGCATTAACGTATATTTTTTACATTGAACCCAACTTATTGGTTATAAGTCTTACACATGGCGAGAAGTTCTTCCAGTGTGACGTATGATTTAACAATAATAGGATGATATTGCTCGTTGACATTCGGTGTCCACAATTTAGTGCCATTAGAATACTAGTAAATATGGTAACGTGGAGTATGTTCTAGATCATCTGTGGACATAGGGACGGATGTTAGTATAAGTTTACGTGTGTTATGGACGTTGTAATACGTTTAGCACCCTAGGGTAACAAAAAAAGATCACACATGACACTTGTCGTCATGTTACACATGTTAATTGTGTGTGCACATGTAACATCTTCTCTACAATGTATGTAACATCCTTAAAAGTTGTGTTCCTACTCTGCTTTATATTTTGTAAGTACTTATAGGTAAACATGTTTTAAAGATACAACCTGTAACATGTGTTACACCGAAATGTTACACAAGTGTTTCCAGTTTTACGCATGTTACATCTTCTGTAACTCTGCTTTATACTTTGTAAGTGTTTCCTGTTTCCAGTTTAAACATGTTTTAAAGATACAACCTGTAACATGTAAGTACTTATAGGTAAACATGTTTTAAAGATACAGTCGTATCACCTTACAAGTTATATGTTTTGCTGACAAACGCCATGTCACACATGTTACACACTATAGAGTGAAACAACAGTATTGAACATTGCTACACATTTCCCATTCTGTCGTAACATGTGTAACCTTTTTGGGGGTATTGTTGTTGTAGGTTTATACAGACTTAAGTATATACAAATGATCCAAAAATGATCATACATGTGTTACGCTCTAGTGTAACATAAGTTACAAACATGTCTTACATATGTGCAGCCCCGATTTTTGGTAACAAAGGGGTTGAACATATGTAACACATGTTTGTAACATGTGTTACACTAGAGGGTAACTTCTGTACAACGTCAAAGGTACCCACCACCTGCCCTTCATCGACTTCTTGTTCCCCTTCTTCATCGGTTTCTCCATCTACCTTCTTTCGCTTTATGGCCACCTTTGTCGTATCCGATATTGTGGTTATCTTTCTTCCTGCCAAGATCCCTTCTCGTTTGGTTGCAACTGCTATGGTCAAGTCGTAATAACACAAGTTACAGTCCAGTATTTTAAAGATACAACCGTATCACCTTACAAGTTATATGTTTTGCTGACAAACGCCATGTCACACATGTTACACACTATAGAGTGAAAGAACAGTATTGAACGCTGCTACACATTTCTCATTCTGTCGTCACATGTGTAACCTTTTTGTGGGTATTGAAGTTGTAGGTTTATACTTAAATATATACAAATGATCCAAAAATGATCATACATGTGTTACCCTCTAGTGTAACATAAGTTACAAACATGTCTTACATATGTGCAGCCCCGATTTTTGGTAACAAAGAGGTTGAACATATGTAACACAAGTTTGTAACATGTGTTACACTGGAGGGTAACTTCTGTACAACGTCAAAGGTACCCACCACCTACCCTTCATCGACTTCTTGTTCCCATTCTTCATCGGTTTCTCCATCTACCTTCTTTCGCTTTATGACCATCTTTTGTCGTATCCGATATTGTGGTTCTCTTTCTTCCTGCCAAGATCCCTTCTCATTTGGCTGCAACTGCTATGGTCAAGTCATAATAACACAAGTTACAGTCCAGTATTTTTAATCTACTAATTAAAAAAAATAGTAGTAACATAACTAACACTAGTTACCTTCTACCCAATTATGCCCTGAACTTGAAGACTCCCAAAATTTTGAGTTTTTATCTGCATCATTTCACACATAAAAAAAACTAAGCAAAACCACCCAAAAAAGGTTACATATGTAAACAGTTACCATACACTTCAAACAACTACTATCCGGTAGAACCAACTCCCTCGCTGCAAGCACTAAACAAACATGTAACATATGTTAGCACAACCTTTCGTATTTGTTTGACGTCGTATAGCTTTTGTTTTTGTTTTCTAGACTGGACAGTTGTGCTCCCCACAGTAATTGTTTTAGATGTGTTACCCTCCAGTGTAACACACGTTACAAACATGTGTTACATATGTGTAGCTCCTTTTTGTGTCCAAGAAAGGGATGGTTTTAACATAAGTAATACGAGTAACATTATTACAACATATGTAGCTAATTATGCCAGCAAGACATTTCAACTAACAACCCATTTAAAATAACATTTCAACATTTAAAAAGATATAGATTTGTAAGCTAATAACAACTGATAATATCAAAAAAATAAAAATGATTTTAATACAAAAACAAAAACCTATAAACTACATAAACATTTACCCATTACTAGACCACTTTGTGCACACAAAAACATATTAACAACAGCCTTAACAAAAAAAAAAACTCAGCTGTGAAATGATATTTCAAAATAAAAAACTCAACAGATTGTTGTTTCTCTCTCTAAAATCAACGTAAATTAGGTTCAAACCTGCTTCTCCCTCACACACTTGTGCGTGTGTTCTTGGTGTTCGAGATGAACACGATGAAGATTGTTGTTTCTCTCTCTAAAATCATGGTAAATTAGGTTCAAACTTGCTTCTCTCTCACACACTTGTGCTTGTGTTCTTGGTGTTCGAGATGAACACGATGAAGATTGTTGTTTCTCTCTCAAAAATCTTGGTAAATTAGGTTCAAATCTGCTTCTCTCTCACACACTTGTGCGTGTGTTCTTGGTGTTCCAGATGAACACAATGAACATGATGGATATTTTGAACTCTGGAAGAAGAACAGAGAGAATGAGATATGGTTGTTTCTCTTTCTAAAAACCTTCATCCCCATTCTTGATATTTTGAATTCTCAAAGAAGAAGAGAGAGAGAGAATTAGATATGGATGATGATGGTTTGATGGTGACAATTATACAGAAGATATGGTATTTTTGACACAAATACCCTCCTGGCCCACTCATCAACATAAGTTATGTATTAAATTTAAATCAATAAACCATCAAATTTCCCTAACCCTTAGATGATCAAGATCAATGGTCACAATTGGGTTTCCTTAGTTTTCTCACTAAAAAATGGTTTCCTATATATATATATATATATGAGTTTCTCATTTTACACGACTATTTATACGAAAAGATTTCATGTTTTAAAAACATAAGCCACAAAAGGTGGAAATATTTAAATTTCGCAAAACATGACCACATGTTTTACAACCGTTTCAAAATCATGTTAACAAAACCGGAAACGAATTAGCATTCGGAAAGTGTTCGGTTCCATGCATGGCTAGATCTTCATCCGAGTCCTTGATTTAGACTTTACCTATTAATATATTTCCAATCAACATTTTGTAAAATGAACAAAATTAGTAAAATCGATGAGATATTAGAAAAATGTCAAGGATAAACATTTGTTGAAATGTGCACTACAGTAATGTGTGCCTTATGCTGAAATGTGCACTATACTAATATGTGCACCATGCTGAATTGTGCACTAAGCTGATGTGTGCACAATGCTGAAATGTGCACTATGCTAAATTTTGCACTAAAATGATGTGTGCACAATACTGAAATGTGCACTATGCTAAATTTTGCACTAAAATGATGTGTGCACTATGCTGAAATGTGCACTAAACTGATGTGTGCACTATGCTGAAATGTGCATTATATTAATGTGTGCACTATGCTGAATTTTGCAGCAAACTAATGTGTGCATTATGCTGAAATGTGCACTATAATAATATGTGCACTATGTTAAATTGTGCACTAAACTGATGTGTGCACTATGCTGAAATGTCTAGGTCCGGACTTGTTAGTTCCCAAACCATTATTTCGGTTTGGCGTTTTACCCAACCGACCCGTTAGGAGGTATTGAGCATTCTATCTCAATCCTCTCATATTCCTTACAACTTCATCCTTTCACGGGCTTATTAGTCTTGTGTTTCACGCTCCCGTTACCTGGTTTGCGTTTACACTTATTTGACCCGTTTCATCATTCTAGCAATTTTACCCAATTTATCCAATTTCATTACAAGGAATCACCTCCTTTCAACTACAACCCATACCCGGGTTCATCACTACTCGGTTCGCGTTCTCGATACCCGGTTTACGCTCACACTTGCAATACAACCCAATATCCGGGCTTGTTAATATCGTTATTTACGCTCCCGTTACCCAATTTTCCTTTCTACTCATTTTGACCCGTTTAGTTTGCTCTTGTGAATACCATCACTTATGATCAAACTTTCCCCTACTTATAAAGTCTTTCTCAACCATTTTAACAAATCAAGAACAATAACTAACAATTATAAATAACGAAGCATAAAGCTATGTACCATAGAGCTTTCCTTTGAGCCTCGTATCACCTCCGGCTTAATCACCCGACTTCTCTCTCGAGTTGCCTATAATATACAACCTGACTAATCATTATATTGTCATCGTGATGACCATTTCCACTATATGTGCTACTAATCAATTCATGTGGTCCATATCCAAGTTCCTCATACATTACTAGCAAACAATTTTCACTTAGGCATTTCATCATACACCTTAAGTGCATAGGTTTCTAACTTCTCATTTAGTTAGCTTTATCAACTTCTTACACCCTATTTTTATAACATTATGAGCACACTTTCATTAGAACTAGATCAATAATGCAATTTCAACTATCGAGAACATCATACATAGGTAGTTCATACACAAATTTGGGGTTCCTCATGCTAAGAACAAAAACCCATTTCTCCTATAACCTATAGAACCCTAATATCATGATTATATCAATTGTTCCATAATTTCAGCAAATATGATGTTTCTAAACAACTACGTATCATTGATTTCACCATAATAACTATAACCCACTCAAGAATTGTACTATATGGAGTTCACCAAAATTATTCACTTCACAAAAATTCTTTTTTTAACATACCTTAACATTTCCCTAGCTTAGTTGATCAATAATCTTGATTCATGTAACAACACCCAAAATACCTTATAAGGACCTCTGATCACAACCCCGTACTTGTACGACGCAAACCAGTGCGAAAAAAAAAAGACCTTGAAACTGGACCCTCAGGAGATACGCGGGAGGGACCCCCTAAAGCTCCCGTGACGCGCGATAGATGGTAGGGACGCGTGGGACTTGATAAGAACGAGTGGTCAGGCTATACTTGCAAACAAGGCTAGTCTAGGATTAGTGGGCATGGCCCGCGACACGAGGTAGGGTAACCCGTACTCGTGCACGACACGCGGGGGACACCCGGGTGGCCTTATATAAGCAGCAACTTGGGACATAAGCCACTGCACCATTTCAACGTTCTTTTGACGAAATACTCTGCTTCTATCTCCGTTTCTTTGTAGTAAACCCCTAAACCTGCGAAGCTTTGCCTCGTTGTAAGTGTTTTAACCCCTAATCACTTATTCGATACCCTGTCTGATCGATCCAAAACCCAGCAACGGAAGTCAAGGTGCTTCCTGAATAAGGCTATACTTTGTTAACTACGTTGGGGTTTTGATCTCGTTATGTATCGATAAAGTTTTGAGTTGGGTTATTACACTAACACTTGTGCATTGTATATTTATTAGGAACTCAGGAATTATACCAGGATATATTACCAGGAGGCTTTATTCTCTTTTTCTCACAACAATGTGAGTCATTCTTTCTTTTTACAAAATGCATTGCAAAACCCTAAATGTTTTTCAGTTATACTTACAGTGATTAAGTTTTTGTATTCTACAAATTACTACTGGTATCGGGGGTTTTGTATACATTACTTGATAATCTTCACCATTGGAGAATAGGTTAGCCAACGTGTGATATGACCATAGTCACAGATCCGGTCGAGTGACAAATACCGAATGGAATATTTGTTAGATATAAACAATGTAATCACCCTAGATACTGTAAAAAATAACAATGTGTCTTTTTATAAAATTGGATGAACTCACTAGTATTTTTACTGATAAAATGTTTTCAAAACGCGTTTCAGGTAACTTACTGTAAAGGTAATAGAAGCCCGCTATGAAGCACTGAAGGCTTAAATAAAGTGGCTATGATTACCTGAATAAAAGAATAAATTTATGCTTTATCAATTAGGGTTTATCCCTATAAAAACATTTGAATGTAACATGGGTTTTAGCCCATTTGTTTAATATTAAAAGTTTGGTGTTGGAGAAACTCTGAAATTATTTCCTAACTACAATCCTGATGTTATATTCCGCTACAAATTTAATAAACACCGATACCACCTGTTTTCTGGCATCACGGCTCCCGCCCAGGGTAGGGTCGGGGGATGTGACAATTCATGCAAGGAATTCTAACACGTTTAGCATTTCAATTTGAAGGATTTTGATGATTTAGGGCTAGTAACTTGGTTCTCCTTCTCTTTCTCTTCTTCTGGTCGACACACACACACACACACACACACACACTAAGTGTGTGCTGTGTTTTTAATTTTTTATTTTTAAAACCCAAGTTTCCTTTTTGATAGCCTTGGTCCCTCAAGTTTGGTTTTCATTATAAAAGATTTCAACTCATTGTCATGTTACCAATTTTCATGTTACTAACTAGGTTAATCATTCCTAGTTATCACACAACAATTTTCTATATGTACAAGTTTATATGTATATACATACATACAGGGAATGGATATATAGGAAACCATTTATTAGTGAGAAAACTAAGGAAACCAACCTTTTCACCATTGATCTTGATCATCTAAGGGTTAGGGAAATTTGATGGTTTTTGATTTAAATTTAATACACAATATATGTTGATGAGTGGGCCAGGAGGGTATTTGTGTCAAACCATCTCCATATCTCATTCTCTCTCTTCTGTCACCATCACCATCAAACCATCATCATTCTCTCTCTTCCTTCTTCTTTCTTCTTTTTAAGAATTCAAAATATCTATTCTGTCTCTTTCTTTCTTCTTCTTCTTCTGTAAATTCTCCATCATCATCATCATCCATTCTCTCTCTCTTTCCATGTTTCAAAATAAACACCAAGAACACACACAAGTGTGTGTGAGAGAGTTCAGGAGGTAGAGAGAGAGATTTAAGAGAGAGAAGAAGACGGTGCCGACGACGATGGTGTTACAGGCAACCGGAGTGCTGATTTCGGGTGTGTTCATGCTTCATCTCACGTCGTCATCTTCATCTCGGGTGTGCTGATGCTTGTTGAAAGTTGATTTCTAGAGTGAGAAACAACAATCTTCATCATATTCATCAAGAATACCAAGAACACATAGAGAGAATCAAGTTTGAAGATCTTCATCGTGTTCATCACACGGTTTCTAGATTCGGTAAGTGTTTTTAGAGAGAGAAAGTTGCTATTTTAGAGAGAGAAACAACAATCTCTTGAGTATTTTATTTTGAAAAATCATTTCACACTTGATGTTTTAGTTAAAATGGTTGTTTATAGGTTTTTGTGTAATGGATGTTTTAAAGATGAACATGATTCTTTTGTTAAAATGGTTGTAAAAATGGGTAAATGTTTATGTAATTTGCAGGTTTTTATTTTTGTGTTAAAATCATTTTTGTGGTAAAAAGTTGTGTTTGGTTTGGTTGCTTGTTTGAGGTTTTGATCTGAATAGTAACTGTTTTTTTGGGGGTTGGTTGCTTGTTTGGGCTTTTGATCTGAATAGTAACTGTTATTGTGTGTTATACTAGGAGGTAACACATGTTACATGTGTTACGATAACGAAAGAAGGTAGATGGAGAAACCGATGAAGAATGGGAACAAGTAGATGAAGGGCAAGTGGTGGGTACCTTTGATGTTGTACAGAAGTTACCCTCCAGTGTAACACATGTTACAAACATGTGTTACATATGTTCAACCTCTTTGTTACCAAAAATCGAGGCTGCACATATGTAACATGTGTTACAACAGGTTTTTACCTACTTGCACGTCTCTATTACAAATGGATGAAAACAGTTTTTTTAAAACATCCACGATGTAACACTTGTTTATTTGAAAGTTCTTAAAACAACCGTTGTAACACGTGTTACATCTTTTTACTCAGCTGTGCATTTTCCTTTTTATAATCCCATCCTCAACGTAAAGATACATCCAATGTAACACGTGTTACAAAAGGAAATTACCTACTTACACATCTCTATTACGTTGATTTAAACAGTTATTTAAAAACATCCACTTTGCAACACTTGTTTATTTGAAAGTTCTTAAAACAACCGTTATAACACGTGTTACATCTTTTTACTCAGCTGTGCATTTTCCTTTTTATAATCCCATCCTCAACGTAAAGAGGGGGGTTGCACATATGTAACACATGTTACACTTGTTTATTTGAAAGTTCTTAAAACAACCGTTGTAACACGTGTTACATCTTTTTACACAAGTTACTTGTAGTTACCCCAACCCTTTTTGGTATTTTCAGTTTTTTGATATTTTCAGTTTGTTGCCCAATAATTTATGGGTTGGGTTTGTGTTAGGTTTTATGAATTGGATTTGCTTTATTTTGTTTTCTGTTTTTTGTTTAAATTGGGCATCCCAATTATTGGTAGATAATTAGTTCGAAAATCCATAATTGTTATAGTAAAGGTTTCAAAATTTTGTTGGTTAAGTTGTTCTTTTTTTTATAATTAGTGTTAAATGTTTCAAATTTTTTCAGGCATAATTAGTTACGTATGTTACATTTCTGCCAGCTACATTTCTGCTAGTTAGATTCTAAACTGATTGTCTTGTATGTTGTAACATGTGTTACACTTTCGGACAATATATGGTGCACATATGGTGTTACACATTTTGTTTTGATATGAGTGTATATTGAAATGGTGAAGGGAAAGTGGTGGGTAGGCTGGCTAATAAGCGAAAGCAGAACGATAAAGAAACAGAACAATAACGAAAGAAGGTAGATGGAGAAACCGATGGAGAATGGGAACAAGAAGTCGATGAAGGGCAAGTGGTGGGTACCTTTGATGTTGTATAGAAGTTACCCTCCAGTGTAACACATGTTATAAACATGTGTTACATATGTTCAACCTCTTTGTTACAAAAAATCGGGGCTGCACATATGCAACACGTGTTACAATAGGTTTTTACCTACTTGCACGTCTCTATTACAAATGGATGAAAACAGTTTTTTTAAAACATCCACGGTGTAACACTTGTTTATTTGAAAGTTCTTAAAACAACCGTTGTAACACCTGTTACATCTTTTTACTCAGCTGTGCATTTTCCTTTTTATAATCCCATCCTCAACGTAAAGAGGGGGGGTTGCACATATGTAACACATGTTACACTTGTTTATTTGAAAGTTCTTAAAACAACCGTTGTAACACGTGTTACATCTTTTTACACAAGTTACTTGTAGTTACCCCAACCCTTTTTTGGACACAAAGAGGGGTTGCACATATGTAACACATGTTTGTAACATGTGTTACACTAGAGAGGTAACACATGTATCAGAGAGTGTGATTGTGTAGTTTCGGTGCAGAATACAGTTCCAGGTAACACTTTGTAGCGAGGATGTTGCTTGACGGAAAGAAGATACTTGTTGACGATTGTGTAGTTTCGGTGAAGAATACAGTTTCAGGTAACATGTGTTACCTATCTAGTACCTGTTTGTTGTGTTAAATAACTCCGGAAATATTACTTGTGCTATTATGTATTTACTATGGCGGTTGTATTTGCAGGAGTGAGGAGAATGACCAGGTCCGTGACGGTAGGCTGGCTAATAAGCGAAAGCAGAACGATAAAGAAACAGAACAATAACGAAAGAAGGTAGATGGAGAAACCGATTAAGAATGGGAACAAGAAGTCGATGAAGGGCAAGTGGTGGCTACCTTTGATGTTGTACAGAAGTTACCCTCCAGTGTAACACATGTTACAAACATGTGTTACATATGTTCAACCTCTTTGTTACCAAAAATCGGGGCTGCACATATGTAACACCTTTGATGGTGGGTACCTTTGATGTTGTACAGAAGTTACCCTCCAGTGTAACACATGTTATAAACATGTGTTACATATGTTCAACCTCTTTGTTACAAAAAATCGGGGCTGCACATATGCAACACGTGTTACAATAGGTTTTTACCTACTTGCACGTCTCTATTACAAATGGATGAAAACAGTTTTTTTAAAACATCCACGGTGTAACACTTGTTTATTTGAAAGTTCTTAAAACAACCGTTGTAACACCTGTTACATCTTTTTACTCAGCTGTGCATTTTCCTTTTTATAATCCCATCCTCAACGTAAAGAGGGGGGGGTTGCACATATGTAACACATGTTACACTTGTTTATTTGAAAGTTCTTAAAACAACCGTTGTAACACGTGTTACATCTTTTTACACAAGTTACTTGTAGTTACCCCAACCCTTTTTTGGACACAAAGAGGGGTTGCACATATGTAACACATGTTTGTAACATGTGTTACACTAGAGAGGTAACACATGTATCAGAGAGTGTGATTGTGTAGTTTCGGTGCAGAATACAGTTCCAGGTAACACTTTGTAGCGAGGATGTTGCTTGACGGAAAGAAGATACTTGTTGACGATTGTGTAGTTTCGGTGAAGAATACAGTTTCAGGTAACATGTGTTACCTATCTCGTACCTGTTTGTTGTGTTAAATAACTCCGGAAATATTACTTGTGCTATTATGTATTTACTATGGCGGTTGTATTTGCAGGAGTGAGGAGAATGACCAGGTCCGTGACGGTAGGCTGGCTAATAAGCGAAAGCAGAACGATAAAGAAACAGAACAATAACGAAAGAAGGTAGATGGAGAAACCGATTAAGAATGGGAACAAGAAGTCGATGAAGGGCAAGTGGTGGGTACCTTTGATGTTGTACAGAAGTTACCCTCCAGTGTAACACATGTTACAAACATGTGTTACATATGTTCAACCTCTTTGTTACCAAAAATCGGGGCTGCACATATGTAACACGTGTTACAACAGGTTTTTACCTACTTGCACGTCTCTATTACAAATGGATGAAAACAGTTTTTTTTTAAAACATCCACGGTGTAACGCTTGTTTATTTGAAAGTTCTTAAAACAACCGTTGTAACACCTGTTACATCTTTTTACTCAGCTGTGCATTTTCCTTTTTATAATCCCATCCTCAACGTAAAGAGGGGGGTTGCACATATGTAACACATGTTACACTTGTTTATTTGAAAGTTCTTAAAACAACCGTTGTAACACGTGTTACATCTTTTTACACAAGTTACTTGTAGTTACCCCAACCCTTTTTTGGACACAGAGGGGTTTCACATATGTAACACATGTTTGTAACATGTGTTACACTAGAGAGGTAACACATGTATAGCCACGTTACACATGTTACGTAGGAGATTAATAAGTTTTAACTATAGAAGATTAATATTGATGTACTTGTTTTGTTCATAGGTGAAAAGATGTTTTGTGTTCAAGATGAAGATGGTTATCAAGAAGCGAAGCCCGCCGAAGGATTACAACGCATCATCAGGTTTTCGTGGTGACGATGGTGTTTTTTTGGTTGGCTGCTATGTGTTGTGAAGATGGATGTTGTTGTGAAGACCATTTTTTAGAAGCATTACAACTATTGATTTAAAATTCATTTTTATTTTCATTGTTAGTATGCCCATTTTTGGATGAATACGGATGTTGATGTGAGGACATTTTTTTTGGATGCAACAACTATATGTAACATGTGTAACCTTGACGTTGTAACACATGTAAAATGGCTATACATGTGTTACATATGTTACACAATAGTGTAACATATATTATAAACATGTTTTACATATGTCAGCACCTTTGGTTTCAATTTAAAGTTAGTAAAATTACATATGTAACAACATTACATCATCCAAAATGTCATATCAATGAACAAACAAGTAGACTAGTGTAACGAATTAAAGGGACAAACGATACACTTCATGTTACATATGTACGTAGACTTGTTAACAATGTTATTAGCAGGTGGTGGGTACCTTTGACGTTGCACAGAAGTTACCCTCTAGTGTAACACATGTTACAAACCTACAACAGAAGTTACCCTCTAGGTACCTTTGACGTTGCACAGAAGTTACCCTTTGACGTTGCACAGAAGTTACCCTTTGACGTTGCACAGAAGTTACCCTCTAGGTACCTTTGACGTTGCACAGAAGTTACCCTTTGACGTTGGATGTATCTTCAAGCTGAAGATGGGATTATAAAAAGGAAAATGCACAACATTAAAAAAGTTGTAACACATGTTACAACGGTTGTTTTAAGAACTTTCAAATAAACAAGTGTTGCAAAGTGGATGTTTTTAAATAACTGTTTAAATCAACGTAATAGAGCCGTGTAAGTAGGTAATTTCCTTTTGTAACACGTGTTACATTGGATGTATCTTTACGTTGAGGATGGGATTATAAAAAGAAAATGCACGTCTGAGGATGGGATTATAAAAAGAAAATGCACGTCTAAGAAAATGCACATCTTCATCTTGAACACAAAACATCTTTTCACCTTTCAAATAAGTGACAAGCCGGACGATAGCCAGTGGTACAAATGGATGTTTTGAAAAAGAAAATGCACGTCTGAGTAAAAAGTTGTAACACGTGTTACAACGGTTGTTTACAGAACTTTCAAATAAGTGACAAGCCGGACGATAGCCAGTGGTACAAATGGATGTTTTGAAAAATCTAACACGTGTTGCATTGGATGTATCTTCAAGCTGAAGATGGGATTATAAAAAGGAAAATGCACAACTTTAAAAAAGTTATAACACGTGTTACAACGGTTGTTTTAAGAACTTTCAAATAAACAAGTGTTGCAAAGTGGATGTTTTTGAATAACTGTTTAAATCAACGTAATAGAGACGTGTAAGTAGGTAATTTCCTTTTGTAACACGTTTTACATTGGATGTATCTTTACGTTGAGGAAGGGATTATAAAAAGGAAAATGCACAGCTGAGTAAAAAGATGTAACACGTGTTACAACGGTTGTTTTAAGAACTTTCAAATAAACAAGTGTTACAAAGTGGATGTTTTTAAAAAACTGTTTTCATCCATTTGTAATAGAGACGTGTAAGTAAGTAATTTCCTTTTGTAACACGTGTTACATTTGATGTATCTTTACGTTGAGGAGGTGACTATAAAAAGAAAATGAACGTCTGAGTAAAAAGTTATAACACGTGTTACAACGGTTGTTTACAGAACTTTGCTTCCGCTGAACACTTTGGTTTTCACTTAAACTTGTTGATGGTATTTTTATTAATAACTGAGAACTTTATTTTGAAACATGTACGGGTTCAATGTAATTAGTGGCTAATTGTTGGTACGTCACACGCCTATCAGGGACACTCCCTAGGTGCTATTTTGGGAGTGTGACACATGTAACCACTATATGTAACATGACTGTACAAATGTTACCCTCTAGTGTAACACATGTTACAAAACATGTATTACGTATGTTCAGCCCCTTTGCTACCAAAAAAGGGCTATTGTAAATATAAGTAACATGTGTAGCTAATTATGCCAACAAAAAAAACACGGCTTTTTATTTGTTACTCCATATTTTACACTCATCATTCCAACCAAGTGGCCTTTATGATCATTTACACCCAACATTAACAGAAAAAAACCAACTAAAGCATTCAAAACTTCAACAAAAAATTAAAAAGGAATAAAGAAATAAAAAAAGCAAATGCAAAATTTAAAACTACACCTTGATATTCAAATAAAGCATCAACCAGCTACATTGGAATCAAAACAGTAATCCCATATACACACATCGATTCTAACCCACTGTGCAACAATTTTTAATATTTGTATTGATAATAAACAAAAAAAATATAACTTGTTTCACCTAAAAACGCACTTTGCTCTTCATCGCCATTTATCGTTCGTCACCATATGATTCTGGTGTTGGGAAAAATCACATCTAGATTCGGAAAAACAGATCTAGAATCGCCATGGACACCTAGTTTCAGACCAAGATTCAGAAAAGAAAAGGAGTTACCATACGAATTTGGTCTTCGGTTGATTCCGATAGAGTTTTGCTGGTTGTTCTTCTTTATGACTTGTCATGGACACCGAGATGCGACAAATAGCTTTCAAATTTGCATGAATTTGTGTTGGGGTTTCAGATCTAAAAGATGAAGAAATAAAGACGAGAGATGAAGGAGAATGGGGTGGAAGAAATATGGAATTGAATTTGCAAAATCAGGTGAAAGATGAAATTTGTATGAATTTGTGTTGGGGTTTTAGATCTAAAAGATGAAGAAATTATAATGAAAGATGAAAGAGAATGAGGTTGAATAAATATGAAATTGAATTTGAAAATGAGGTGAAAGATGATGTGATGGAAATTGGTCAGATCTTGGGGAGTGTTGAAAAGGTAGAGCATGTGCAAATGACCATTTTATCCCCACAATATATCTAATACTATGGTGATGTGGATGAATGTGGTCCACATATTCTAGTTTCCTAAGTTTTCTCAATAAAATGAGTTTTCTCCATATACTTACACCATACATACATACATACATATACATATATATATATATATATATATATATATATATATACATAGGGCATGGTTATATAGAAAACTTATTTCTACTTAGAAAACCTAGGAAACCCAATCTAGACCATTGATCATGATCATCCAATGGCTCATAAAATTTGAAGCATTTTTGAATTAAATTAAATAGAGGTACAAAGTCAATAAAGTTACTTGAAGGGTATTTAGGTAAAATCAACCATAATTATAGTACATTATATATATTATAATATTATGTGATTTGACATGCATTAAAGGATCATCATTGTTTCTCTTTCTTCTTTCTTCTCTTTTGAGAATTCAAAATATCTGTACATTCACCATCAAACCATCATCATCATCCATTCTCTCATCCTCTCTCTTTCTTCATGTTTCAATCACCAAGAACACACACACAAGTGTGTGTGAGAGAAGCAAGCCTGAATATCGTTAAAGAAAGAGAAACACCAAAAGCATACACACAAGTGTGTGAGAGAAAGAGAAACAAGATTCTCCTTCGTGTTCATGAAGAACACCAAGAACACACACACAAGTGTGTGTGAGAGAAGCAGGCCTGAATCATTCGGTTGCATGTGTTTCTAGAGAGAGAAAGTTATTAGAACACCAAGACCAAGAACACACACAAGTGTGTGAGAGAGAAGCAGGTCAGAAATCATTTGGTTCATGGGTTTTTGGAGAGAGAAAGTTGTTAGAACACCAAGAACACACACTTATGACATGGACTGGTTCCATGTCTTAATGTTATTTGTTTGGTAAAAGTTGAATGATTTTGTGTGTGTATTGGTAAAATAGATTTGATAGTTTGTTGGGTTTTTTTGTTTTAAAGGGATTAAATTTTTTTTAGAATTGTGATAATGAATGTTATTGTTGATATATATTCGTTACCTTTGAAAAGTTCATAATCTAATCGTTGATGATCTCGTTTATTTTACAAATAAAAAGTTATGTTTGGTTTGGTTGCTTGTTTGAGGCTTTTGATCTAAATAGTAATTGTTTTTTGTTGGTTTGGTTGTTTGTTTGGGGCTTTTGATCTAAATAGTAACTGTCTATTAGTGTAACATGTGTTAGACCTGTCTCATTAGTGTAACATGTTGTTTGTTTGTTGGTTTGGTGGTTTGTTTGGGGCTTTTGATCTATTAGTGTAACATGTGTTAGACCTGTCTCATTTTTATCAAATGATGTAACATGTGTTAAACCTGTCTCATTTTTATCAAATGATGTAAACATATTAGTGTAACATGTGTTAGACCTGTCTCAATTTTATCAAATGATGTAACATGTGTTAAACCTGTCTTATTACTATGTGTTAAACCTCTCCTATTAGGTAAACATGTTAGTGTAACATGTGTTACACCTGTCTTATTTTTATCAAATTATGTAACATGTGTTAAACCTCCCTGATTAGGTAAACATATTAGTGTAACATGTGTTAAACCTCCCTGATTAGGTAAATATTAGTGTAACATGTGTTAAACCTGTCTCATTTTTATCAAATGATGTAAACGTGTGTTAAACCTGTCTGATTAGGTAAACATATTAGTGTAACATGTGTTAACGCTCTTCTATTAGGTAAACATGTTAGTGTAACATGTGTTACACCTGTCTTATTTTTATCAAATTATGTAACATGTGTTAAACCTGTATTATTTTTATCAGATTAGTTAACATGTGTTAAGCTCTCATATTTTTTCCAAGTTATGTAACAAGTGTTAAACTTGTCTTATTTTTATAAAAATAGGTAACATATGTTAAACCTGACTTTATTTTATCAAAAACATATTATGTAACCTGTTTTATTTTAATGAAATTAAGTAACATGTGTTAAACCTGTTTTATTTGCAGCAACAAAGAGAGTAACAAGATCGCAAACTGGTAAGATACCGAAAAAGCGAAAGAAAGTAGACGAAGAAACGGACGATGAATGGGATGAAGAAAGAGAAGAAACGGATGATGAATGGGATAAATTATGGCCATAACCCAAAATACAATATGACCATTCTGGGATGCAACAACTATATGTAACATGTGTAACCTTGACGGATCGCAAACTGAATACGGATGATGATGTGACGGCAATTTTTTTGGGATGCAACAACTATATGTAACATGTGTAACCTTGACGTTGTAACAGTCACTATTACATGAATGAACAACATGTTGACAAATGTAACAGTCACTATCCATTTCCGGTTGTTTTATCACCCTTTTGTGGTCATCATAACTATATGATGTTTGTAACCTTAAAAGCCTTGGTAGGCTACCACTTTTAATGATGTTAAGGGTTACAGTTAATGTTATATTACCCTTTTCTGACATTATGGTTTACGTTTAATGTAGTAGTTTACAACAACTTTTAATGATGTTATTGTTTATTTTTAATGATGTTATGTGTTACATGTAATGTTATATTATGTTTGATGTAATGGTTTGAAGAACTAGATCATACCCTACATTCAACAAATACTCCTCTTTACGAGATGTAATACTTCTTCTGATTTTAAGAGAATCTCTTTATGTTAACATATGTAACACCTCTAGGGTTTTGGTTCCTGGAAGTTGTAATTAGCTACATATGTAGTAACAATGTTACACATGTTACTTATGTAGTAATTAGCTACATATGTAGTAACAATGTTACACATGTTACTTACGGTAAGAGCGGCCCTTTATTGGACAAAACAGGGCTGCGTATATGTAACACATATTTGTAACATGTGTTACACTAGATGGTAACACATGTATAGCCATGTTGCACATGTTATATAGTTGTTACATGTGTTACACTAGATGGTAACACATGTATATATAGTTGTAACACATGTTATATAGTTTTAACATGTGTTACACTAGATGGTAACACATGTTATATAGTTGTAACATGTGTTACACTAGATGGTAACACATGTATAGCCATGTTGCACATGTTATATAGTTGTTACGCATGTTATACAGAACCTGTACCATTTGTAACAGTCACTATTACATGAATGAACAGCATGTTGACAAATGTAACAGTCACTATCCATTTCCGGTTGTTTTATCACCCTTTTGTGGTCATCATAACTATATGATGTTTGTAACCTTAAAAGCCTTGGTAGGCTGCCACTTTTAGGGTTTTGATTTTAAGAGAATCTCTTTATGTTAACATATGTAACATCTCTCATATGTAACACCTCTAGGGTTTTGATTTTAAGAGAATCTCTTTATGTTAACATATGTAACACATATTTGTAACATGTGTTACACTAGATGGTAACACATGTATAGCCATGTTGCACATGTTATATAGTTGTTACATGTGTTACACTATATGGTAACACATGTATATATAGTTGTAACACATGTTATATAGTTTTAACATGTGTTACACCAGATGGTAACACATGTTATATAGTTGTAACATGTGTTACACTAGATGGTAACACATGTATAGCCATGTTGCACATGTTATATAGTTGTTAATCCCCTTTTAATGATGTTATTGTTTATTTTTAATGATGTTATGTGTTACATGTAATGTTATATTATGTTTGATGTAATGGTATGACCAACATCAAACAAAGGAATGTTAAGGGTTACAGTTAATGTTATATTACCCTTTTAACGTATGTAACACATGTGTACCATGTTACGTCCAACACCAGTTACAGTTAATGTTATATTACCCTTTTAACGTATGTAACACATGTGTATCAGGTCATTCTTTGCTATTAGTTAGTTACCTCTCACATAGGTTACACATGTTACGTCCAACACCAGTTACAAATGTTAATCAAAACAAAACTCACTTGTCATCATGGGTTGTTAGTAATTGCACACATTACAATCATACTTAAAGGTAACAAAAATCTTTATAAAAACTTAAACATATAAAAATGATCCAAAACTATCATAAAGGTTAAAAAAATCTAGCTACGCTTTGCGTCTTGATAACCATCTTTATCTTGAACATAAACATCCATTCACCTGTGAACAAAACAAGTACATCAGTGTTAATCCCCTAAAGTTAAACTTATTAACACAAATGTAACTACAGGTATGTAACATGTGTTACGTGTTATACACGTGTAAAATTTTATTGTAACACATGTAACATGTGTTACCTCCTAGTATAACACACAACAACAGTTACTATTCAGATCAAAAGCCCAAACAAGCAACCAACCCAACAAAAAAACAGTTACTATTCAGATCAAAAGCCTCAAACAAGCAACCAAACCAAACACAACTTTTTACCACAAAAATGATTTTAACACAAAAATAAAAACCTGCAAATTACATAAACATTTATCCATTTTTAGAACCATTTTAACAAAAGAATCATGTTCATCTCTAAAACATCCATTACACAAAAACCTATAAACAACCATTCACCTGTGAACAAAGCAAGTACATCAGTGTTAATCCCCTAAAGTTAAACTTATTAACACAAATGTAACTACAGGTATGTAACATGTGTTACGTGTTATACACGTGTAAAATTTTATTGTAACACATGTAACATGTGTTACCTCCTAGTATAACACACAATAACAGTTACTATTCAGATCAAAAGCCCAAACAAGCAACCAACCCAACAAAAAAAAGTTACTATTCAGATCAAAAGCCTCAAACAAGCAACCAAACCAAACACAACTTTTTACCACAAAAATGATTTTAACACAAAAATAAAAACCTGCAAATTACATAAACATTTACCCATTTTTAGAACCATTTTAACAAAAGAATCATGTTCATCTCTAAAACATCCATTACACAAAAACCTATAAACAACCATTTTAACTAAAACATCAAGTGTGAAATGATTTTTCAAAATAAAATTTTAGTTAAGATTGTTGTTTCTCTCTCTAAAATAGCAACTTTCTCTCTCTAAAAACACTTACCGAATCTAGAAACCGTGTGATGAACACGATGAAGATCTTCAAACTTGCTTCTCTCTATGTGTTCTTGGTGTTCTTGATGAATATGATGAAGATTGTTGTTTCTCACTCTAGAAATCAGCTTTCAACAAGCATCAGCACACCCGAGATGAAGATGACGACGTGAGATGAAGCATGAACACACCCGAAATCAGCTTTCAACAAGCATGAACACATCCGAAATAAACACCTCCTGAACTCTCTCACACACACTTGTGTGTGTTCTTGGTGTTTATTTTGAAACATGGAGAGAGAGAATGAATGATGATGATGATGATGGTGAATTTACAGAAGAAGAAGAAAGAGATAGAATGATATATTTTGAATTCTAAAGAAGAAGAAAGAAGAAAGAAGAAAGAGAGAGAATTGATGAAATGATGGGTAATAAATAACTTGATGGGATGGGGAGAGAGTGAAATGATGGCTTGAGCAAATGACTATTTTACCCTTTTAACATGTGTTTAAAGAAATGATGTGGATCAATCTTGACCACACAATTCAGGTTTCCTAAGTTTTATAGATTAAATGGGTTTTCCATAGATACTTACACTATATACATATACATATATATATATATATACATACATATACATATATATATATACATACATACATACATATACATATATATATATACATACATATACATATATATATATATATATATATATATGGAGGAGCTCATGCGAGAACCACCTTTATTGTGAGAACCGCGAGAACTAATGTGAACACAACTTAAATAGCTAAAAAAACCTAACCCCCCCCCCCCCCAAAAACCTAACCCCCCCCCCCCCCCCAAAAAAAAAACCTAAACCCCCTCCCCCACCCCCCAAAAACCTAAACCCCCCCAAGCTAAAATGCTAAAAACTAAACCCCCAAAAAACCTAAAAAAATATAAAAAAAATCTAAATTTTTTTTTTGAATTTTTAATATTTTTTATGTTAAAATCGCTACTTTTAGAAGCAAAAAAAAAAAAAAAATTAAAAAAAAAATTTAAAATTTTTTTTTTTTGGCTTCGAAAAGTAGCGATTTTTTTTATAAAAAATATTAAAAAATTCAAAAAAAACTTTTTTGTGTGATTTTTAGCTATTTTTAGGCATTTTTGGTTGTGTTCACATTGGTTCTCGCAATAAGAGGTGGTTCTCGCATGATCTTCTCCCTATATATATGGAGAAGATAATGCGAGAACCACCTCTTATTGCGAGAACCGCGAGAACCAATGTGAACACAACAAAAAATGCCTAAAAATCACACAAATTTTTTTTTCATATTTTTTATATAAAAATCGCTACTTTTGCGATTTGAGCATAAAAAATATTAAAAAAAAGAGCATAAAAAATATTAATTTTTTTTTTAGATTTTTTAGGTTTTTTGGGGGTTTAGTTTTTAGCATTTTAGCTTGGGGGGGGGGGGGGTTAGGTTTTTTTTAGGTTTTTTGGGGGTTTTAGTTTTTAGCATTTAGCTTGGGGGGGGGGGGTTACGTTTGTTTAGGTTTTTTTAGCTATTTTAGGTTGTGTTCACATTGGTTCTCGCGGTTCTCGCAATAAGGGTGGTTCTCGCATGAACTCCTCCCTATATATATATATATATATATATATATATATATATATTTATATGAAGTTAATATTTTTGGGGTGTTACAGCTTCGCTGATAAGTGGGGTCAAAGTTTATACCCTGCCTTTGGAATATCCGCCACCTTGAATGAATCTCATACACCTTGCGTTTTGTGTCACCCATATTTTAATGTAATACTTCAAGGACTTCAATTCAAATCTGACATGATTCGTGAGTCCTTTTCTTAGCGAGACTTAGCCAAGCCCTAGCTAATGTTGTTTCCTCTTCTTCGGTACATTCCGCCATTGTCATTTCAAAGAAATGAGGTTGTGTGTACTTTTTATGAAATTTATTTGTAAAAGTAAAGTGTAGTAAATATTGTTTATAATGTGAAGTGTGAAATTGGTTTGTATTTATAGTTATAGTTAATTATTTAAACGATCTTTTTTAATGTTGGTAACGATCATTTGACTGTTGAACGGTAAAAAAAAGTCACCCACACTCAACATCCTCTACCCGGCAATCATACTCGCTCGCCTTGGCTGAGGGGGTGGCGGTGGTGTATCTTAACTTCTTAAGCAGGTATCAACCCTCACATACATACCCGAGAGACACCCCTCACCCGGGTCTTGTTCATCATGAGAAATAAAGAAAATTTTAAAGTGTTTCTGAATAGAAATATAATGTGAAGGTGAGGTTGGAGGAAAACACTACACCCGTTGCAGCCCCCCTTACCTCCTACCTAAAGCGCAAAGTGTTTTGAATGTTTGAAAATTTTTCCACTTGACGGCTGGCTTGACTCTAGGAAATTATGAAATAATGATAATGATTTGTATTTTGAAAAGTTTAGCACTTGCTCTAAATTTTACTTTCCTTCACATAAGTTTCATTTTTATGGGAGATTAGATATTAGTGATTTGTATGATAAAGCTAAATTTTAGCTCTTTACAAAAAATGTTCTGGAGTCCAGACTATTACTAGAATGCCTGGGCTCTGGCAAAGGTCAACTTGTTCAATTGGAGAGCTGCATTGGGTAGGATCCCGGTTAAAAGTGAGTTAACTAAAAGAGGCGTTACAATTCCCAATAATTTATGTTCTAGGTGCGACATTCAAGTTGAGTCTGTGGATCACATGTGTATCGAGTGCACCATCTCGAAATCGGTTTGGTGGAACATTATCGCTTGGGTTAAATTGCTCATTGTTGTGAACTTTGAATCGAGTAGAGAGGCTTTAGACTTCGTTGAAGGAAGGAAAGGTTCTAAAGATTGGAAGAGGGTTACATACTTGATATTCCAGTCGACATTGTGGCATATCTTATCTGGAAGGCTCATAATGAAAAAGAGTTCAATAGAGTTCATGTCTCTGGTAGCGCGGTGGTAGATGGTGTCAAGGCCGATACGTTTATTTGGCTCAAGAGTCGTTCAAAGTTTGATAAGCAGGACCGGGGTAGATGGGTGGATTTTAATGTGAAAGATTTTATTAATTAGTTTGGCTAGTGGGGGGGGGGGGGTTTAGTTGTATGTCGGCTTTAATAACATGTATTTTTGTTTGTTAGGTTTTTACAGCATATGATGCCTTATTCTATAATTCTAGAATTCTACCGTTTAAAAAAATTATCACTGATGTTTTGCTAACCAAATGTCGAATACCCAAATCCCGGCTGACGTTAAGTGGATCTTCGCTGACGTCAAGATATCCCGCTCCTTGAAGCTACAAAAGAATAAACCGTTAGCCTCATCACGGGGGACCCCGGGAGGGGGATCCGTGACCAAGCTCCGGCGTGAGAGTAAGTAAACTTGCCGGAAAACGAGAGGAGCTTCTCCCGATGAGCAGAATCACCGGAAGGTTTCCTCTTTGGTGTGAATCTAATAAATACGTGTGTGGTATTAAATGTGAGGGAATGTTGGTCGGAATTAATGAGAGGAGAGTAAATGAGAATGTAGTAAATGAGATAGTTCCGGAGATGATACCTGCCTTTGTTACCGTCCCTCTTCTTATATAAGTCCCAGACCTTATTACGTAGGTAGGATATTTGTTGAGATGATCCAACGGGCTCTGATGGTCCTCGAGGGACTCGGACACGTGTCTGGCCCTCCATGGTGAGATCATAGCCTCATTTAATGTTTCCGGCGGAGAAGTACCGTTCCAGCAAGAGATCCTCTGCTAATCAGACATTAAATGTTGCCTGTCTTCGCTTAGTCCTTTTTCCCGCTTCATAACGATAACCTTAGTGGGCAAGGTAAGTCCTTGTTGGGCTCTTCCGGTTGGGCCTGCACGCTGATGGCCCAAAGCGGGTAAATGGGGCTTCCCATTGGCCCGTCGTCAAGTCATCTTTAGTCCCTGGTTCTGAGACCCGAGGCTCATGATCCGGGGCTGAATCATAACTGTCCAAAGAGAGACCTTTCCTTCCTGCGGGCCCACTCCTGGTCAGTTATAATTAACCGCCCCCATTAGTCATCATACCGCCGTATTCCTATAGCGGGAATTAACCCCTTTGTAACACCTGCCCCTTTTTTGAATTTTGATGAGACCTGCTGATGTGACAGTTTTCTGCCTGTCAGTTACCCCTTTTAAATACTCCATACCCTTTTCATTTTTCCTATTCAACTTCTCCTGTTCCTTTTCTTCTCCACAGCGATTTCTATCAATCATCACTCTCTCGTAAATCATGAGTCGCTCCGGCCGTTCGATGATAAGATCGGTTCTGACAGCAAAGGATTTGAAATCCTTCGTTGAAACGTACAACATTTCTGAACAGTTTTCTCCGTCTTTGCCGGGCCCTAATGATCCGACGGTGTTTACGCCGGATGTGATCCCTCTTTATACCCTGGCTTTTTCTTCTTGTGGAGTTAGATATCCTCTTTCTTCTTTTAAAATCGATTTGCTTCGCCATTTCAAGGTGCACTTTTCCCAGTTGCACCCCTTGGGGTGGATGAGGGTGGTACATTTTGAGCTGTCTTGTGCAGCCGTTTCCGGTGAACCTTCCGTCCCCTTATTCTGTATGTTTTACAAGCTGATCTCCGACGGGGATTGGTACACCTTCGCTAAGAGACAGAACAATGTGTCAAAACCCTGTTATTCTTTCATGCCGACTTCCACTTACCCGAAGGACTGGAAAAATAGGTTCATTTTTGTTTCTGCTGCTATGATGTCAGAATCCCCTTTGCTTAGGGATGTTAATACCCCTATCGAAGATGTTATTCCAACCTTGTCGGCGAATGAGACCGTCTAGTGGAAACGTATGCACGAGCACCCTACCAGGGCTTTTACTTTTTCCGAAGGTATCTTGGCCATGGGGGGGTTGAGCCCCTCCTATCCCGTTCGTCCCAATGCCTTCTTTGGTAAAAAAGGTATTTTTCCGCCTTGGGTTTGTATTTGTTTGCCTTTGTCTCTTTGCATCTTCGTAGTCATCTTTAGTGCCTTTTTTCTGTAGAGTTGACCTTGTGGGGGTTGCTCCAGGGAGATTCCAAGGATGTGCGGTTTGTGGTTGATGGTGAAGTTGTTCCGGGTTTGAGCCGGAGTGAGGTGGTGTCAGCTACCGGGGGGTCCGCCCAGGCTGGGGTTTCCATTGTTGTGGGTGGTGATGAGGGGAACCCCTCTGATGAGGAGGAAAGTTCCCCTGACCTTCCCCTTGTTCAACATTCTGGTCAACATGATGATGAAGATGTGGAAATTCGTTTAGTTCGTAAGAGAAAATCTGTGAGTCCTCAGCCAGCCCCTGCTCCCCGTGACATTCGACAAAGACTTCGGAGTGCCAGTGGTCAAAAGCCTCCCCCTTCGTCGAGAGCTGTCTCTGATCTTCCTCCTTCTGGGGTTAAAGGCTCTTTCTCTAAACATTTGAGGTCTTCAAGTCTTGTGAGTGCCCCTCTGCTGGTGAGCCCCTTTTTTCTTCTTGTCTATTTTGCCTTATCTCTGTTTGATTTCTAATGCTTCTCTTGTTGCAGGGGAGTTCTGGTGATCCCATTGAGATTACTACTGGTCCCTCATCTTCCCGTGTACGGGACAAGAGTCCGGAATTAGGTTTGGCCCACTTTACCTCAGCCTTTGAGCATTCTTCTCTTCATGCCACGGGGACCAGTAAGCCTTCTGAACCTGAGGGTTTTGTCCATCGGTCTCCCTTGGCTCCTCTGTTTGCTGATGCTATCCCCTTTACCTACGTCCCTAAATGGAAGGTAACTCAGTCCTCGGTGATAGGAACTCCTGAGGCTGCCAGGGACTTCCTGAGTCATGCCGTTCCTCCTTCCCATAAATTCGTAAATTCCGCTTTGAGGGATGATCTTTTCGAAGATCAATATAGTATGTCTCTTTGTGAGAGCTTTTTTTGGGGGGCTGGTATGTTGCAGAGGATTGATGATCTGAGGAGGGCAAATGAAGGGCTTAAGGCTGAGCTTAAGGCTTCCCAGTCTGTTGCCGCTGGACTTAGGTGCCAAGTGGTTGATGCTGAGAGGAAATTGCAGGAGGAGAAGGTACACAGTCCTTCCCCCCCTTTTTTTATCTATATTGATCTTTTGTCCAGGGGGCTGGAGCTATGCTGGAGAGGAAAGAGCGGGCTTGGGAGCAGGAGATGGCGGTGTTGGTTGGAGAGAAAGAAGAGTTGGCTGCTGAGCTGAAGCATTTAAAGGAAGTTGGCTCCGTTTCCCAGGAGCAACTCAACACCATGTATGCAGACTATGGGATAACTTCTGACGACAACCAGCGATTGGCACAGGAGAAGCATTGGCTGATTACTGAAGGCTTTGGAGCTTTCCTTGCTGCTGTTGCTCAGTCGGAGGATTTCAAGAGTGGCCTAGAGGAGGTGTACAGGGCATACAGGGACGTTGGCTACCAGTCAGGATTAAAGGATGGCTATGCCTATTCCACTCAGGGCCTGGGCAGAAAGGAGACTCCTCTCTATAATTCCAAGGCAAAGAAGAGGTTGTCCAAGCTGAATGAAGAGTTTGGGCGTAAAACCCCGGCCATCCTTGAGAAAATCCTGGAGCATCCCCTGATATCTATTGATGAATTAAAAGCCCTGTTTTCCTCTGCCGGCCCCTCGTCTCCACCATCTCTATCCGGGGGTGATCCCCAGTGAATTTCAGACATTTAACATCTTTCGATATGGTTGTAATATGGATAACTTACCTGCTCTAGGACTCTTTTGAACTTTGTTTGGTTGCTTGGGAGGAGGTCCTTTGTGTCGGGGGCCTCCTTAGTATCTAATCATGTAGCTTATGACTGTGTATTGCTTCCTTGTTTTTTGTCTGTTTCTTGTTGTGGCTGTTTGTTTTGCAGGGGCTTTTACCGAGGGTCGGTTCGGTGCTTCCCTGGAGACCTTTAGACTGTCTTAGCGAGGAGCTATACCTTTGTCTCGTTTTGCTATATTTGTCATTTCGTGTGTTGTTTACTCTTGCCAAGGGTTACCGAGGCCTTTCTTTGTGTATGTACTTTATTGTAAATAAAGGAAACTTCCGTTTGTGGTTTTGTTTACAAAAGTATGTTGTATTTTTTGTTTGTTCGTTAAACTATGATTGTCTGTTCGAGGCCAATCGATGGGCAAGTTTATAATGTGGTATTATGTTTTTGACTTGTCTTGCCCGTTTTCTTTTGGGTTAGCTAGACCCTTATTTGCCCCACGGCGGGGCTTTTGGTATGTTTGAGATGCCTTATACACGTGTGTTTACCTGTTAATTAGGTTTAATGGTTCTCCTGGGCACGTCTGCCCAGGTGTGATACCCATTGTTTTGTCAAAAGAGGACATGTTGACCGTCCGTTTTCCATTTACTTTCTAGGGATTTATACTTCCCGTCATAAATTGTTACAAAAGATCTGTCTTTGGGGGAACCCCAGATTAATGGTTAACTACTACAAAAGTGGCTCTTGGCCGTTTTCCTTGGGGGTGGACCCCTTACACATAATATTTCCTAAGCTGCATGAGATTCCAGGTCCTGGGGATCTCCTTACCTTCGAGTGTTTCCAATTTGCAAGTTCCTTTGCCGTTCGCCCATATGACTCGGTAGGGCCCCTCCCAGTTGGGGCCTAGCTTTCCGGAGCTTTCCTGCAGGCTGGCTTCATTTGCTCTTAGGACTAGGTCTCCGGGGACAAGGTTGAGCTTTTTCATCCTGGCGTTGTAATAACTTTCTAGTTGTCTCTTGTACCTGGCCTCCCTGACTGCCGCTATTTCTCTTCTTTCTTCCAAGAGGATCAAGTTCGTCCGGAGGTCTTGCTCATTTTCCTCCTCCCAGAGCCTCATTCGGGCAGTTGGGGATCCTATCTCAGCTGGGATAACAGCTTCTGTCCCGTAGGTTAGGCTGAAAGGAGTCTCCCCATTACAACCTTTAGGAGTTGTTCTGTATGCCCATAACACGAATGGTAATTCTTCCAGCCATCCCTTTTGCTTCCTCCCGAGTCTTCCCTTCATTCCCTTGATGACGCTTTGGTTAGCTCTCTCTACCAATCCATTACTTTGGGCGTGGGTGATGGAAGTGAACACTTGTTGAATGTGCATCTGTTCGCACCATGGCTTAAAAGGTCTTCCAACAAATTGGACGCCATTATCGCTTACCAGCTCCTTTGGGACCCCATACCTGCAGATGATGTTGTCTAACACGAATCGCCGCATCTGTTCTCCAGTGATTTTGGCCAGGGGCTTCGCTTCGATCCATTTGGTGAAATAATCAATAGCCACCACTACGTATTTAACCCCTCCCGGGCCCTCCGTGAATGGCCCAATTATGTCGATAGCCCATTTTTGGAATGGCCAAGATGTTGAGACCGGTATCATGGGGTGTTTGTGTCGGTGAGTCATTGGTGCATGTACCTGGCAGTTATCACATTTCTTGATTTCCTCGGATGATGTCTCGTACATTCGTGGCCAGTAGAATCCTGCGTTCATTGCCTTCGTCACTATCGTCCTTGGGTCCGAATGCATTCCGCAAATCCCCTCATGCATCTCCCTAACCACATATTCAGCTTCTTCCATATCGACACACTTCAGGGATGGACCCATATATGATCTTCGGTATAACTCCCCATCAATCAGTTCGTATTGCAGGGCCTTGACCCTTATCTTTCTGGCTGCCCATTCCCCCTCGGGTAAAATTCCATCTCTGAGGAACTTGACAATCGGCGTCATCCAAGTTTCCTGAGTACTCTCAACTGCAGCTACCTCCTTCGTGTTAAGGGAAGGAGATGTCAGGACCTCCACCTTAACTTCTTTTGCGAGGTGGTCAAATGCCACCGAGGCCAGCTTACTGAGGGCATCAGATTTTCTGTTTCTTCCTCGGGGGATGTATTCCAGTCTGAAAGTTTTAAATGCCTTGGCCATTTCTTTCACTTTTGCCACATACTGAGCCATGATGCTGTCTTTGGCTTCATACTCTCCTTGGTACTGTTTTACTACCAGTTGTGAATCAGTGCTAGCTTCCACATGCCTTGCTTTCATTTTTTGTGCCAGTCTCATTCCTGCCAAGAGGGCCTCATACTCGGCGGTGTTGTTGGTGTTTTCAAAGTCCAGCCTCACGGCGTAGGTCAGCTCAATCTCCTCGGGACTTATCAGTGTGATGCCTGCCCCGCTCCCTTCTTTACTAGAGGCCCCATCGGTGAGTAGTTTCCACACAGCCTCGTCCTTCTTTTCTTTTTCTTCTTTCTCCAAGGCTTCCCATTTTGAAAGCTCATTCTCTTCATCCTCGGGCACCTCTGCTAAAAAGTCGGCCAGTATCTGCCCCTTCATGGCCGTCCTGGGCTTGAACTCCAGGGAGTGTTCCCCCAGCTCCACAACCCACTTAGCCAACCGTCCCGACAGCTTCGGTCTCCTGAGTACCTTTTGAAGGGGTTGGTCAGTCATTAGGGTAATCTTGTGCCCTTGGAAGTACCTCCTGAGTCTTCGAGATGCGAAGACTAGAGCCAATGCCAGTTTCTCCAGAGGCATGTAGCGTTCTTCAGGACCTTTAAGTGTTCTGCTGATGAAATATATGGGGATCTGTTTCCCTTCCCGTTCTACCATCATGACTGCACTTATGGTCGTTTTTGAGGCGGACAGGTATAGGAGCAACGGCTCCCCGGGTACTGGGGTGGCCAACGTTAGGAGCTCGCAGATGTAAGCTTTCATTTCTTGGAATGCAGCCTCAGCCTCTGTGGTCCATTTAAACTTGTTTGTCTGGAGGCAGTCTTTCAACACTTTCATGAAAGGAAGGGTCCTGTCGGCTACCTTTGATAAGAAACGGTTCAACGCTATTAGTCTCCCGTTTAGCTGCTGAATGTCCTTCAGGGACCTGGGAGATCGCATCTCGGCCACAGCTTGGGTTTTCTCGGGGTTTGCTTTGATTCCTCCTTTAGTGACCACTACTCCCAGGAAACTCCCCTCCTCTACTCCGAAACAGCACTTCCCAGGGTTTAACTTCATGTTCACGTCTTGCATGGTGTTGAGAGTCTCGGCTATATCGTCTATCATAGCCATCTCCGTCAAACTTTTGATAACAATGTCGTCAACATATACCTCCAAATTCTTTCCTCGTTGCTCCCTGAAGAGGGTGTTCATGAACCTTTGGTATGTGGCTCCAACATTTTTGAGACCGAAGGGCATTTTGGTATAACAAAATGTCCCTTCGTCTGTGATGAAGGCAGTTTTTTCTTCGTCCTCTATTGACATTTGGATTTGATGGTATCCTTTGTAGGCATCCAAGAAGCATTTCAGGGGGTACTGAGATAGAGAATCTACCTGGACGTCTATTTCCGGGAGAGGGTAACAGTCCTTAGGACATGCTTTGTTCAGATCTTGGAAGTCTATGCACATTCTCCACCCCCCGTCTTTCTTTTGAACCATAACCGGATTGGCGATCCAAGACGGATACTTCACCTCCCTAACTATCCCTGGCCTGAGCAATTTTCTGGCCTCCTCACAAGCAGCCCGTCTCTTGTTGGGTCCTATGCTTCGCTTTTTCTGTTTCACCGGTTTTGCCCATGTGTAAGTGTTTAGCCGGTGCTCGGTCAGGCTCCTGGGGACTCCTGTCATGTCCCCATGTTGAAATGCAAACACATCTATGTTGTGGAGAAGCAACTCCTTCAGGGCACTCTTGCATTTGTCACTTAGGTGGCTTCCCACTTTACCGTTTGTTCTGGGAACCTGTCGTTAAGGACCCATTCTTCTACTCCCTTTTTCTGGGGTTTCTCGGGTACCTCCTCTTTGGATACGGAAGAGATTACCTCATAAGTAGATTTAACCCATGCTAGACCCTTCGGTGTCTGAAATACCAAAGCTCCGTGTGGGGTGGATGCCTGTGCTTGTAAGTCTCCAATCCCAGGTCTTCCTAAGATCGCGTTGTACTTTGAGGGTGCCCGGACCAGTGTGAAGGTCAGATTTATCGTTCGGACCCGATCCCCTACCCCAACTGTGAATGGGAGCCTGATCTTTCCCAAGGGGTGTGATATGCTGTTATTGAATCCCACCAAGGGGATGGAATCTTCTTCTAACCGATCTCTTACATCTCTGTCGAATCTAAGGAAGCAATGCTCGTATATCACCTCGACACCGGACCCTTCGTCCACGTGTATCCGAGACACCTTATGGCCAGCTATTATGGCCGAGATGTTTAGGGGAAGTCGTTGCACTTCGTTTTCTTCTAGGTATGGCATAAGGATGGGAGCTTTCATGCAGTTCGGGGAGCCCAGGATCCTGGCTTTTACACTGCGGGTGGCATCGAATTCATTCCTCCTTCTAATCATATCAACATCTGCCCTCCCAGGCTCCCTTACATCTCTCCCCTTGCGGTCCCCTCCTCCTTCCTTAATTTCCTTAACCAAGTGGGCCAGCCTTCCCGTCTTTACTGCAGTCTCTATTTCTCTTTTTAAATACATGCAGTCATCGGTTTTATGCCCGAAGCCTTTGTGGAATTCACAATACTCGTTTGGTTGTGCTTTCGGTCCGGGCTTTATGGGTGGTGGCCTCGGGAAGGAGTTCTTTACCCTCTCAGTGGCCAGTATCTCACTTGGGGTTTTGGTGAGAGGGGTGAAATGATCAGAATAAGGAGGGGGGCCTCTCCCCCGAGGTCTGTACGGGGAATATGAGGGCCTTGCTCTGTCGTGCAACATTCTATCGAAAGCGGGCTTTCTAGAGTAGGGTGTACCTTTGTCAGGAGGCTTTGCAACTGGGGCGATCCTCCGGAGTGTGACGTCCATTTCCTTGGCTTTGCTGACCGTATCCTTCCCTCTGACAAAGGCTCTGACCCTGTCCATAAGGTTGTCAAATGAGTGGGGGAACTCCTCCCCCAGTTTCTCACACAGCTGGGCATGTTTTAGTCCGTTTATGAAACTGCTAATCTTCATGACCTCCGGGACATCTTTGATGTTCATGCTCTCCTTGACGAACCTCTCCATATACTGATCTATTCGCTCATTGTCCCTTTGCCTTATGTGGAGGATCTCATTTGGATTCTTGACCACCTTTCTCTGTTGACCAAAGTTCCTGAGGAACTTCTCGCTTAACTCTTCATAACTATCGATTCCCCCCGGAGGGAGGCTGTCAAACCAGAGCCGGGCCCCCTCCGTTAAGGTTTGTACAAACATATGGCACCAGACCGGCATGGGCCACCGTCCCAGTTGCCCTGCCCCCCTGAAAGCATGGAGATGATCCTCAGGATCTCTTGTCCCATCATATCGGTCAAAGCTTGGGGGTAGCTTTGTCTTAGGGGGCATTGGTGCTTCTGCTATCCTCCGGGTAAATTTTGAGACTTCAGCTAAGTCCCGTGGGAGGTAGGGTTGATCCAGGCCGTCGTTGCTTGGTTTTTCCTTTTCCTTTTCTTTTCCTTCTGGTTTCTTTCCTGTAATGAGATCCTCCCTCTCTTCCGAGGACATTTGTCTAAGGGTTGTCAGGAATGTTTCCAGTGGGTCACTTCCACTGCCCTTGTTCTGGGGGTCTGCCTTCTCTTGATTAGAGGGTGTATCGAACGACAACTTAGCCCTGATACTGTCGAGCTTCTCTTGTCTTTCTAAGTCCTTGAGACACTTTCTCAGTTTCTCTCAGTGCATGGCCACAAAATCCGGTGTGATGGTCTCCTCTTTTTCCAACAATTCCGTCTGATTCTCATTCTCTTCCTCATTGGTTATATCCTCCACCGTAACTTTGTCATGATCATTCTGCACCGTTTGAATGACCTGTGAACCGGGTGTGGTGTCCATGCTGCCTTTCCTAAGACGGGTTATCTATGACGTCGGAGTTCAGTGTGGAGACACCGGTTGAGCTGATGTCCCACGGATGGCGCCAATGTCGAATACCTAAATCCCGGCTGACGTTAAGTGGATCTTCGCTGACGTCAAGATATCCCGCTCCTTGAAGCTACAAAAGAATAAACCGTTAGCCTCGTCACGGGGGACCCCGGGAGGGGGATCCGTGACCAAGCTCCAGCGTGAGAGTAAGTAAACTTGCCGAAAAACGAGAGGAGCTTCTCCCGATGAGCAGAATCACCGGAAGGTTTCCTCTTTGGTGTGAATCTAATAAATACGTGTGTGGTATTAAATGTGAGGGAATGTTGGTCGGAATTAATGAGAGGAGAGTAAATGAGAATGTAGTAAATGAGATAGTTCCGGAGATGATACCTGCCTTTGTTACCGTCCCTCTTCTTATATAAGTCCCAGACCTTATTACGTAGATAGGATATTTGTTGAGATGATCCAACGGGCTCTGATGGTCCTCGAGGGACTCGGACACGTGTCTGGCCCTCCATGGTGAGATCATAGCCTCATTTAATGTTTCCGGCGGAGAAGTACCGTTCCAGCAAGAGATCCTCTGCTAATTAGACATTAAATGTTGCCTGTCTTCGCTTAGTCCTTTTTCCCGCTTCATAACGATAACCTTAGTGGGCAAGGTAAGTCCTTGTTGGGCTCTTCCGGTTGGGCCTGCACGCTGATGGCCCAAAGCGGGTAAATGGGGCTTCCCATTGGCCCGTCGTCACCAAACAATAGTGATTTAGCAATAATGGTTTATAAAACAACATAACATCATAAATAATTAAAAAAATTTCGTTACAAAATTATAACTACTTTAAAACAAAATATGACAATAATATGTGTAGATCTGAAATTAGTAATATATATTTAAAACAAAATATGACAATAATATTTGTAGATCTGAAATTAGTAATTAGTAATATATAATCACTAAAATAGACAAGGGAGTTTGAATTAGTTCAAAAGTATAACTATTTTAAAACAATGAGTTATAATAGAAAAGATTTAAAAATAAGAAGGGTAAGAAGCCATCATAGAATGATAACTGTTCAAATAGGAATCAAGTGAGAAGTGTAATTTTGTCCAAGAGAATAAAAAGAATATGCACATGTAAGTCACATTCTATTTTCCCCTACTTTTTAAATGTCTGTAACTTTTTTATACATTATTTATTTAAAAAATTATATATCACAAAATCAAGCGTCTTTTTATCTTTAATATGTGTACCATATTGTTATAGTTTAAAAAAACAATCGAAAACCCAGTTGCGTATTACCCAATGTATATAACGTAAAACACAACGAGTATCAAACTAAAAAAAGAATAGAAAGTAGACGAAAAACACAATGAGTATCAAACTAAAAAAGCAATGGAAAGCAGACTAAAAATACAATTGATAATATCAGATAAAAGACACAATGGACAACAGATAAACAACACAATGGACATCAGACTAAAACACAATGGACATCAGACTAAAAATACAATAAACAACATAATAAAACCCAATGAACAACAGATTAAAACACAATGAACAACATATTAAAACACAACAATCATAACTAATAACACAATGTATAAAAAACTTAAATATAACACCATCTTCATTGTGTCATAAATTGTGTTATAGGTTTTGATAAAAACGCAGTGGGTTGAACCCAAATTGACATTATATTATAAGTTATGATAATAACACAATGTATAGAAGCCCTAGTTAAAACGTAATGATCAAAACCCAATTAAAAGACATATTGATTTGAATCTTTTACACAATACAAAGAAAACCCAATAAAAAAGAAATTTTTTATTTTATTTTTATATAGCAATATCATACTCATATTAAAGTTAAAAACACGTTTGTTATTATGATAATTTTTTTTAAAAAAAAATATGGTATGAAAAAGTTATGGACGTTTTAAATTAATGGGGATAATTGACACGTGCGTTGCATGTGGAGAGAGAAACTAAATAAATATAAGATTCCTTTTAGACCATGCGTAGTGGTAAGGGTGAATAATGCCCCCACCCTTGGACGTTTTCCACCATGTGGCAGTCCAGTAAGCAAGGGGCATTATTGGGCGTTTTTCTAAAATGGGTGTAGTGGGGATGTGGGTATTATGTTAAAAAGGTGTAAAAATTAAATAAAATAAACTAACAAAAAAAGGGGGATTGGCCAAGAAAAAGAGGGATAAATATGATTGGCCAACAATTTTCTTTTTAAGCGTGATTTAAACCACGCCGGAGGGTTTTTTTGCGAAAAAACACTCAAACACGCCCACGGGGGTGGGGTGCTTGGCGTTATGGGGCGTGATTGGCTTTAAAAAAACGCCGGATCTTGCCCACTACGCATGGTCTTATATCCTTCCATTATCTTCTTTCTCTAAAACTAATCTCAATCCTCCAAATCTTAGATCAATAGACTAAAATGCTTCCTACCCTTCTTATTTATTTTCACTTTGTATTTGATCCTAATCCTTCAAAACAAAATAGGAAAACAATGCGTGTAGATTTAAAATTAGTAATATATAAGTTTGAATTAGTAAATAAATCAATGAACAAGATTTTGGAAGTAGAAAAAAATACATAATATGAAATCAGTTACGACGTTAGTTAACGATTGAAATGGAGCCGGTTCAAATAGATATAACTGACCCAGTTACGCGTCCGCTATCAACGAATGATGATCAGTCGTGGCCGGTCATTAGTGATAACTATTCATCAGTGATAATTGATAATGTTGTTAAAACGAGAATGAGACCTGAAGTAGTGATCAGACTGGTTAGGCAAAAGGCTTCAAAGGTTGAAGTTTGCCTAACGCAGGTTGTGGGGTCCCCCCACGTTTGCAAGACGTGGAGAGAGGTTCCCTAGTTATGTTTGTTATTCACTTAAGATCCTCAGCTGAAGGATGTTCAGCCTTGGATGCAAGAGCAAGTAAATTGTGTGTGTTGAAATAAAGAAGAGAGACTTGCATGAAACAAGTTCTCGAGAGATAAGAAGAGAGATCAGAGATCCGAGGAGATCTGAGCTGATCCAGAATGTTCGAAATGTATTCAATGAAGTGTCATTTATAGGGAAAAAGGTTTCTCAAAGGAGAAACCATTGACTAGTGAACCTGGCTTGCAGTGGAGGACTTACCCTTTTAGGGGTTGAAGCTTTTGGACCTGCGGATAAAAGAGGACTCCCTGTGCACATGCTTTGCTTTTGCGGCTGTGGGAGAGTTGTTTAAGTAATTAGTGAAGTGACTGATTACTGTTCACGTTGTTGTTCACCTTAGTTCCTGGGTTTTAAACCCTTTAACCTTTTAACCATTCAAGCTGTTATGTATCCTTAGTCATTTTATTGAGGCTTGAGCTACCCCCGTCATCAGCCCCCCAAGTCAGAGGTTTTTGGGGTGTAAGCACAAATGCTTCTGACTTTTTGTACATTTGTTTTGTTTTGCTTGAAGGCTTCAAGGCTTGAAAGCTTGAAAGGTTCACAGCAGATTTGGTTTTTGAATTTTGAAGAGACAGTTGATGTGACCAGTGGCAGTTTTTTGTCAGGTGGCGGTTTAGTAACCGACCGTGTAATGATAATGTTTGTTTTCATTTAATTTTCATTTATCTCTTAGAAGGAAAACAATTTTTACACATTTCCTCCCAAGTTCATTCCTTTTTCTCTCCAGGTTAGTTTCGATTTTACTTCGTCTTCTTATTTTCTTTTAGTATGGGTGCTCGTAGGGATTTAGCAAAATCATTCTCGCGTTTAACCCAAGAAGAAGTAGAAGTTTTTTGCTTAGAATGGGGTATTGGGTTGAGGTTTAAACCGGTTGCACCGGGTTGTGATGTTTTAATCGATCAATGTCCCCCCGATTCTGTTGCCCTGTATTGTCGTCATTTTGAATTTTCTAATCTCCGTCATCCTTTTTCGATCTTTGTGTTGAATATTCTAGAATATTACCAGGTTTCGTTTGGCCAGATCCACCCTCAGGGTCTAGCTAAGGTTCTGCATTTTGAAGTTTTATGCCGGGCTTCCGGATATGATCCAACCCTTCTGTCATTTCGTCGCTTTTTTCGATTAGCCAAGAATGGTGACTAGTTCACATTCGAAACATCCCAAGTTGACACCTGTTTAGTTTCATCCATGGTCTCCAGTCTTGGTGTTTGGAAAGACCAGTTTTTCTGGGTTTCGAATGAGATTGTTCCTTTTAAAATGGTTTGGAGACATCTGGATGCCGTTCTTAACGAACCTGAACCCTCTGCTCTTGAGATAAATAATCGTTTTCTTGAAACCCTCAAGGAGTGCTCTTCGAGGGTTCATCCCTTTCCTGAGCCCTTACTAGTGTTATTAGGCATTAGTAAGTTGTGGGACAAACCTGATCGAGATCCAGTGCTTATGAGAGATGGGCAGGGTATGCATTTTTTCTGTTGTGCTATTATGTTCCTATTTCCTGTTTGTTTATACCCTTTATTTGTGTTTGTTTTGTAGTTATGTCTGCACTTGACTTTGTGAAGAGCGATGACACTTCTGATGTCATGTTTGGGGATGCTGCGGCTACACCTGGTGAAGATGCAGTTGCTAGGGGGTCTGAGCATAGGTTCGAAGGTTCCGGTTATGTGAGTGTTCCAAACATTAAGGGTTTCATGAAAGTTCCTGCTTCCAAGGTTTCTACCCGTCGGTCAAACCGTCGTTTAAAAAGTGCTGATCAACCCTCTGGTTCAGAGGCTCTTGATATTAGTGACGACATTGAGGTGTTCGCGGAGCAGGTTTCTGAAGGTGGTGTGGAGAAGGGAGAGGAAAAAGAGTTGGTGGTTGCTGGGAAAAAGAAAAAGTTGGTTAAGAAGGGTACTGCACCTACTATCCAGGGTTCATCGGGCAAAAGCGTTGAAGGCTCGGAGGAGCCTGAAGCTGAAGAAGTTTACGTTCCCAACTGGGGTGTGAAAGTTGGAGATAGTTTTAAGGATCCTGCCGTTTGTGCAGATGTGTTGGCTCATTTTGCTCCCCCTGGTGTCCGAGATGCTATATCGGAGATGGAGGGTGATCATTTTATCTCAAGGTTGATGTTGAGCTCTTTCAACCTCTCTGCCCTCTTAGCTGAGGGTGTTACCCGTTTTACGAAAGGGATGCAAGAATATGAAGAAGTTACGAAGAAGAAGGATAAAATGAAGGCTTCCATGGCTGCGATGAAAAAAGAGGTTGATGGGTTTTCGAAAAAAAGAGGAAGCTTGGGTGAAGAAGGTTGGTGAGTTGACCAGGAGGCATGAGATCGAGATGAATGACTTGAAGAAGAGCTTTGAAGCAGATAAGTTGAAGTTGATGGCTGATAGGGAGGCTTTAGATGTTCAAAAGAAAGCCTTTGATGAGGAGAATGAAGGTTTGAAGGCTTCAGTTGCTCAAGATACTGGTGATAACCAGTGGCTCATTGAGCAAGGCTTTCAACAGGTTGTCACTTATCTCCTTCATTCTAATGAATTCAACTCTGCTCTTGGAGAGGTCTACACCAAACTGCTGAACTATGGAAAACATTTGGGCCTTATTGCTGGTTTTAAGCTTCACGAGTCTGGTCAGGCCTTAGAACAGTCTCCTATGTTTCGTCCTGATGCTTCCGGGGTTTTTAAGGAGTCTGTTCAGCAGATGGAGAGGCTGACTTACCCATATGTAAGTCAAGTTTCAACTTGTTTTGGTAAACCTCGTTCCGTCTTACAGGAGTTGAAACCGGCTGGGCTGAATGAGAAGGTTTGTGCTGAAGTGCTTGATTCCCTGTCCAAGAAACGTTCTCGTTTAGGAGATAGTGAGGAAACCTTTTCAGAAGATGCTGATGTTTCCAAGGAAGCAAGCCTCGAAGGTTCAACGGTTGGAGGTGATGGTGGTTCAAAGGCAAGAAAGCAAAGAAGGCCAAAAAAGGTAAGGGTGATGGTTCTGGGGCTTCTAAGCCTCTTGCTGGTGTTTGAACAATACACTCGTAGCTTTCTAAGCACCTTAAAACAATTTGATGGTTTGTATATCTTTTAAAACAATTTAGGCTTTGCAGAAATTGATGGTTGTTAGCCCTAGTGGCTGTTTGAACATTATGTAGGTTTTGGAGGCCTTTAAGGCTTCTTATGTTATGTTATTAACTTTCTACTACTTGCCTTGTTGTGATTTTTTATATTGCTGTATGTTTTTGAAAGGCAGCTTGGTTAGATACTTGTAGCTTGAAGCCTTCGAGGCTTCCGGTTGTTGCTTGATGTTTGTGACTTGATGCTTTGCTTTGTATTTTTGGTCCCGAGTTGCATACAACCTTTTATTGTTGTGTTGTTGTTTTGCCCCTTCAATTGTCTTTATGTTTATGGAATTGTCTTTGTTGGGTTTGTGTTGTCTTTATGTTATTTATACCTTGAAGGGTTCAGTGCTGCAGTCACTTAGCCTTGGTATTTTTAACAAGAAGACATAACACTTATCCTATCTATCATTTTCCTTGGTTTGATCTCGGTTCGTAAGCCTGTTGGTTATGATTTGTTTTTTAGGAAATTTTCTAAGGCTTAAGGAACATTTGGTGAAGGCTGTTCAGACCCGTCTATGAGACAAGTTTGTTTTTGAAAATTTTATAAGTCTCATGGAATTGTATTGATTTAGGAACTCACCCCTTATATAGGTTCATTAAACCCTTGTACCTATTGAGCGATGTGGCCTGGGAGCTCATCCCCTTACATGACCCCTGTCATGGAGTTTTTTGCTAGGTTCTCAACCTGATCATAGGATAAAAAGACAAGTTTTAACAAGAACCTCAATGTTCATTCATCAAAGTGTGCAAATTACAAAGGAACAAAAACAACACTTTACCAATTTTTCTAACACATGTTTTTCTAAACGTGGAACCTTTTAAGGTTTTTGCCATTCCAATACCTGTGAAGCTTTTTGCCATTTGAATCAGCCAGTTTGTAGGATCCTCCCTTGTGGGCTTCGAGGATGACATATGGTCCTTCCCATTTGGGACCAAGTTTTCCTTGGCTTTCCTTCTTGCTTGCCTCGTTGTTTCTGAGGACTAGGTCACCAGGCTTGAATCATTCATGCTTGACCCTGGCATTGTAATAAGATTCAATCTTTTGTTTATACCATGCTTCTTGGATGGCTGCTTGATCCCGTGCTTCTTCTAGGAGTTCCAAGTTCAACATCGTCTCTTTCTTATTTGCCTCTAGATCAATGTTGAACGTTCTCTTTGTTGTAACTCTTATTTCTGCTGGGATTACAGCTTCGGATCCGAACACCAAGCTATAAGGTGTTTTCTTGTGACTTGTTTTTTCGGTGGTTTCTATTGCCCATAACACGTTTGGGAGCTCTTCGAGCCAATTGGTGTCATGTTTTCCCAATCGTGCCTTGATGCCCTCAACAATGCTTCGATTTGTTCTTTCAACATGTCCATTGGATTGAGGGTAGGCTACTGAGCTGAAGACTTCTGTTATTCAAAATTCTTTGCACCATATGCTGAAAGGCTTTTTAGCAAACTGTTTACCATTGTCCGTGACTAATACCCCCGGTAACCCAAATATGCAAATGATGCTTTCCCATAGAAAATCAATGATTTGCTTTCCTGTTATCTTTGCCAATGGCTTCACATCTGGCCATTTGGTGAAGTAATCAACCGCTACTAGGAGGAATTTGACTCCTCCTTTGGCCGGGGGGAACGGTCCAACGATGTCCATTCCCCATTTGTGGAATGGTCAAGCAGATGAGATGGGAACCAAATCATGCTTTGGGCTTTTTGGCACTGGAGCATGTATTTGACAGGCTTCACATTTTTTTCAATTGCCCACTTGCGTCTCGATGCATGGTTAGCCAGAAGTATCCAAGGTTCATCAACTTTGAGCCTACTGATCTTGGGCCGAAATGAGCTCCACAAATTCCTTCATGAATTTCCTTGATCAAATATTGACTTTGTTCCGGGCCGACACAACGAAGCAATGGTGCAAGGTATCCTTTTTTGTATAGAATACTTTCTTGCAACACATATTGTCTTGATTTTATTCGAACCCTTTCAGCTTCCACTTGATCCTTTGGTAGTTCACCATTTGTGAGGAATTTGATCAACGGGGTCATCCAATTTGTGCCTTCCTTGGTGATGATATCTTGTACTTCTAGCTCTTGGAGAGATGATTTCTTCAACACTTCAACCAATACCTTTTTAGTGAGATGGGCAAAGGTCAATGAGGCAAGTTTGCTTAGAGCATTAGTGATGCGTGCGAAGTGTTATATATATTAGGTGTATATTTGAAGCCCTTTTTTAACACTTATTTTTAGCCAAGTTTTAAATTTATAAAACACGATATTTCATTAACACTAAACACACATATGGGCAAGTGCACCCATCGTTGAGCGTAGTATAGTGTTGGTAAGATACCGAGGTCGTCCAAGGACACAAGAGCTTTTAGTACCGGTTTATCCTCAACGTCTAATCAAAATAAAAAGTTTAGAAAAATGTTTTAAACTAAGAAAAATAAAAACTAACTAAAATGCTGAAAATAAAAATAAAAAAAACAGATAGACAAGATGAATCACTTGGTTCCGACTCGTATCTAGTATAACCTTTGATTATTTCCGCACTTTTGCACATAATTAAGAGATTATCTTAGTTATTGTAGTAGGCCCCTCTTTTGAAGGTGACGTTACCCTCACCCCAGTAGTTTGAGTCAGCAAGGATACAATCCTAAAAGGGTGGATTATTGGAAGATAATGAATTAAGTTATTAATGCAGTATTGTGGTAGGCCCCGCTTTTGGCGGTGACGTTACCCTCGGCTAAGTAGTCTGAGTCAGCAGGGATACAGTCCTAAATAGCCGGGTTATAGTATTAATAGTAGTTAACTTATGAGGGGATCAAAGAGTTTGGACCCCCGCCATCCAATACCGTGAAGCATTGAAGGAGGTCCTACTAAATTTGACCCAGGTCCATTGCAGGACCTCTAAACGTTGAACAATGGCAAGACCTTTACCAAACCATTCCCTTAACCCCCGACCAGGTAGCCAACATACCTCCATATAGACCGTGGAGATATGAATGGTGAAAATCCTTTATTTTATATAGACAGTAGAATAATGCCAAGACACCACGGACAAACGATAAGGAAAGATCACCTTCAACATAAGTAACTAATTATTAAAGTCATTAATACAAAACCAAATAAAAAGTGCAAAAGATTAGAAATAAAAAGTATTATACTAGACACTTTGTCTTCACCAAGTGATGTAAGAGACTTAGGCAAACATGGCCTTGATTGTCAAGAACTCTTACGATCAATCTTGGATCCCGAGATGAGTCACACACTCTACGATGGACAATGGATGATGGTGGTGGATGATGGTGTTGTGATGGTGGTGGGTGGTGGATGAAGTGTGAGAGAGGTGGTGTGCCAAGGGATGAGTTGAAATGAATCCAAGCACTCCTATTTATAGGCTGAACAGAGAGCTGGGCACGGCCCCGTGTCCGCTGGGCACGGCCCCGTGCCTGTCTGACACTCTCTCTCCTCATTAATTGTAATTCGCAATTACAATTAATGCGCCTGCTGTACTTTCGACACGCCCCCGTGTTCACTGGGCACGGCCCCGTGGTGGGCAATAGAAGCTTCTATAGATTTGTCTTTTCTGCTGCTTCTTGGGCACGCCCCCGTGCTGGCTGAGCACGGGGCGTGTTCAGTCTTCTGCCTTCTCTATTTTGCTTGGGAAGATGCCGTTGAGGGGTCGGGCAGTCCACTTATGTTCCTTTCCTTGTATTTATGTTGGATTTAGTTGTCTTTTTGCTTCTTTTGTGTTTTTGAGCTCATTTAATCCTGAAAATACAAAAGGAAGACAAAAACACTCTTTTTCCAATATTAGTACTTAAAAAGGGTTAGTTTTATGCCTCATTTGATGTAATTTATATGTTTCATTTTACACACATCAAATACCCCCACACTTGAACTTTTGCTTGTCCTCAAGCAAAACTCTTTAATATGTGGCTTACACTCCCAAATGGAATGGGTAGAAGAGAAGGTTTCGGGCTTGTCGTAGAGTGTCGGGATGTCCAAGATCTTTTTTGGGTTTTATTTTTATTTATTTACAATCCTATTCGTAATGGTTTATTTAGAACGTTTCATAGGAGAAATTACTTATTTGGGCATAACATGCCTTTTTAAAATTCCATTTATATACGAGTTCACATACCTCACGGGAGAAATCACTCACACTCGGCCGAAGGTGTATTTTTAGTGAATCACTCGAGAGCGGCATGGAACTTATTCCTACCATAAGCTTGCCAAGCAATCAATCCTCCTCCTTTTTAACTTTTATACCTTTGTAAATATCAAGAGGACTTTGTGGGTTAAGGGTTAGGCTTGGGTTAAAGGTAGGTGGTTGGGATAGTGGTTAGTAGAAAAAGGGCGAAAAGCGTAACAAGTGTCGGTTTTCGTAAGACTTTCTATTTTTGTAGCTTTTTATTTTGATGAAGCTTTTATTCAAACAAAGTTATTTTTTTGATGAACTTGTTTGTTTATTTTCTTTTTGCTTCATCATCAACACTTTTTTTTTTGATCTTACGAAAAACCGAACTTGTTACTAAAACAAAGGGTTAAAAATAAAAGGTTTTGGTGGGTAAAAGGGTTTTTGGTTTGGGTGATGAAATGAAAAGGTTTAGGCTCAAAGGGGTTAACTAGGGGGATTTTTGGGTAGGTGGTAAAAGAAAAAGAAAAATAATGGTGTAGAAATAAAAATGGTTAGTCCTAATGCCTCCATCATTTACTTACTCGGGTTTAAGTTGATAAGGACTGGGAATGTATCGTCATGGCAAGTTCTAGAGTTGTAAGAACCAAGCGGTTATTCACACAAGAAACGAAAAATGAGCATTTAGTTTAATAATATGTAATTGTATGCTCAATAAAGGCTCAAAACTCACTTTTGTGGGAATGAGTTTTTATGTGATCAAGTATATATAATCAAATTTTAACTAAGTTTGTCATGCCTTTTCATAATTTTCTTATGTTGGTTCTTTTTATCACTACGCTATCGGTTGTAAATTTGTAAAAATATAACCTTTTTGAGAACTTGAATTTCCCGAGTTAAACCTAGACAAGTAAGAAAAATGAAATTTTTGAAAAAAAAATTTTTTTTTTTTTTTGGGTGATTAGCGGTTCCAATAGAGTTTTGTGTAAGGCTTGTATTTAGGACTTGCAAAATTCAAGGTTTTAGCATCCCCCCACACTTAAATTACACATTGTCCTCAATGTGTCCCAAAAATAAATTTTTCGGTTGATTAGATGTGTAAAATGGTGTTAAAAAGCAAAAATTTTGTGTTACTGAGCCCTGAACACGGCCCCGTGTTGTCCGGGCACGGCCCCGTGTTCAAGTGCCAGTAACAAAATTAAAACAAGAGAAACAGAAGTCTGGACACGGGGGCGTGTCGGGTGAACACGGCCTGTGTCCAGGTACCTGAACTGGGCGTTTTTCTGCAGGTGGTTCAGCACGGGGCCGTGTTGGTTGGGCACGGCCCGTGTTGAACCTTCTGAACCGGAGAGAGTTGTCGGGTTGCCTTGTTCTTGTGCATGAGGTCATTTTTCTCGTTCCCCTTTTCATCCTTTACCACCATGAGTGTGTTTTATTCATTAAAAACCATCCAAACTTTAAGAACCATCATTTCATTGCAATCATAGAGAGACCTTACATAGTCCTAAATTAAGATAAAACTAGATAAAACAAAGAAATAATAAACCATGGAGTTCTAGCCTCTACTTTATTTTAATTAGTAAAATTTCCAAGAAGCAACTGATCTTGGTTAGACAAGGCCTTTTTGAACTCCTACTTCCGCGTGCGGTTCTCCTCATATGTCGGCGAGCCATTCTTCCACCTCCCTTGGAAGGAGAAAAGAAGGCTCATTGGCATTAGTTTGAGGAGTTTCGATTTCCACCGGGATCTCTTGTTGGTGTTCCACGGGAGGTTCCGCCGGAAAGTCTTCCCATCCGGTAGGGTTGTTGATTCCGAGTGCCAGGTTCCAATCCTGTTGAGGAAGGACTGGTTCCATCGGGGGTGCTACAAGAATATTTAACCTCTGGTGCAAGAGGTTAATTTCTTGGAAGCTGCTTTCGAGTCCCATCGTAAGATCGTTAATACGGTCGATTAGGACCTCCTCTACTGATGTCATTTCGTCGAGAGCCTCCCTTAATGCTATCACATAGTGCACAAGTGTAGCTTCCACGGAGGGTCTCCTTCCTCTTCGGCTGTTTGACGAATGCACAGAAGATGTTTCGCTGTTTTCACTCGACATCCTACGAAAAATAAACTGAAAATAGTTTATTTAATGAAACAGTGACCGGACACGGCCCCGTGCTCATTGAGCACGGCCCCGTGTTCATCTTTCTGCAGAATTTTGGAGCAAGGAAACTTGGATTTTTAAGTTATTTTCTGAACTTGTGGGGCCTTTTTAGTCACTAATAACTTAAAACATTGTTACATAACATGTTTTTACCAAGATTCCTTGAACAAAACTCATTAATCCTTACCACAAAGTTGGATGAATTCAAACTTTTGATGGTAGTTCTTGGAGAAAGATGGAGAAGAAGGAAATGGCTAAAAGAGGAAAGGACAAGATGGGTTGTTGGAACCTTCTTTTAGACTTACCTAGGATAGTTTGAGAGAAGATTCCTTCAAGTCTCTGCCCCAAGTTGGTCCAAATGTGCAGAATTCTTGGCTGCATTTATAGAAAACGACAGCATCCTGGACACGGCCCCGTGTCCAGTGGACACGCCTCGTGTGCAGGTGGAGTTCTGACACAGTTTGTCCGTATTCTGACGTACTGATCATAATGGAATCTTTTGATGGACACGGGGGCGTGTTGGCTGGACACGGCCCCGTGTCGAGGGACTGTTTTATGAAGTTGTCTAGTTTTTTTAAGGAACTCGTTAGTATCGGGTGGCTCCTGATTGGTTGGAACAACCCCAAAGTGCCTAATATACCTTAATCGTCCTAGACTAAGGCGAGAACGCAAGAGGTTGTCGGTGAGGGTAATTCCTATTTTCATTCTAGGTGGACAAGTCCAACCCTTTTCCGGGCTCTCGTTAAAGAAGGTGTATGCCGAATCGCTCAGGTCTATGTATGCACCGAACGAAGTCGATGGAGAGTCCTTCACGGCACAATCGACACAGGGACGACTATCGTCCAAGTCTTTGCTAGGTACGAAGGTATTTTCGGGAGCAACGAGGTTGTCGGAATGCGGTTCCAGCATTTCGTCATGGTCATCGTCTTTGGGTGGATCAATAAAATCCTTCCTAAGCTCTTTTAACCAATTCAGAATTAGCTTTTCTAGTTGAAATAACTCATCAAGGAGCATTTCCCCTAGAATATCTGGCTGGGCGCATTCGAGGGAGAAATAGTGCTTATTTTTACTTTCGCCCCTCTTAAGGTTATAAGAAGTCGGTGGGTCCATGTAGTGGGGCCTATAATTTAGAAAGTAGCATTTTACTTCTTCATGTTTGCCACCACATAATTGACACCACGTACCATAAGAGTGCCGAAAGTAAAAACAATTACTATCACTCATGTTTATGTCAGAAATTACCAACCGCCGGGATCTAACGGTTCTGTTTTCAGTAAGTGAATCTTGGGCACGGGGGCGTGTTGGGTGAGCACGGCCCCGTGTTCAGCTTACTGTCTGACGTAAAACAGTATTGCCAGTTCCAATGATTTAGCACGGGGGCGTGTTCAGCGGGCACGGCCCGTGCTGAGCTCTGCAGAAGCTGAAAAACTAAGAAAACCCTAAAAAAAATAAAAAGAAAAATAAAAAATGATTAGGCCGTTGATTCCTAACTTTCTTAAAATCCTTGTGTCCCCGGCAACGGCGCCAAAAACTTGATGCGTGCGAAGTGTTATATATATTAGGTGTATATTTGAAGCCCTTTTTTAACACTTATTTTTAGCCAAGTTTTAAATTTATAAAACACGATATTTCACTAACACTAAACACACATATGGGCAAGTGCACCCATCGTTGAGCGTAGTATAGTGTTGGTAAGATACCGAGGTCGTCCAAGGACACAAGAGCTTTTAGTACCGGTTTATCCTCAACGTCTAATCAAAATAAAAAGTTTAGAAAAATGTTTTAAACTAAGAAAAATAAAAACTAACTAAAATGCTGAAAAAAAAAATAAAAAAAAACAGATAGACAAGATGAATCACTTGGTTCCGACTCGTATCTAGTATAACCTTTGATTATTTCCGCACTTTTGCACATAATTAAGAGATTATCTTAGTTATTGTAGTAGGCCCCTCTTTTGAAGGTGACGTTACCCTCACCCCAGTAGTTTGAGTCAGCAAGGATACAATCCTAAAAGGGTGGATTATTGGAAGATAATGAATTAAGTTATTAATGCAGTATTGTGGTAGGCCCCGCTTTTGGCGGTGACGTTACCCTCGGCTAAGTAGTCTGAGTCAGCAGGGATACAGTCCTAAATAGCCGGGTTATAGTATTAATAGTAGTTAACTTATGAGGGGATCAAAGAGTTTGGACCCCCGCCATCCAATACCGTGAAGCATTGAAGGAGGTCCTACTAAATTTGACCCAGGTCCATTGCAGGACCTCTAAACGTTGAACAATGGCAAGACCTTTACCAAACCATTCCCTTAACCCCCGACCAGGTAGCCAACATACCTCCATATAGACCGTGGAGATATGAATGGTGAAAATCCTTTATTTTATATAGACAGTAAAATAATGCCAAGACACCACGGACAAACGATAAGGAAAGATCACCTTCAACATAAGTAACTAATTATTAAAGTCATTAATACAAAACCAAATAAAAAGTGCAAAAGATTAGAAATAAAAAGTATTATACTAGACACTTTGTCTTCACCAAGTGATGTAAGAGACTTAGGCAAACATGGCCTTGATTGTCAAGAACTCTTACGATCAATCTTGGATCCCGAGACGACTCACACACTCTACGATGGAGAATGGATGATGGTGGTGGATGATGGTGTTGTGATGGTGGTGGGTGGTGGATGAAGTGTGAGAGAGGTGGTGTGCCAAGGGATGAGTTGAAATGAATCCAAGCACTCCTATTTATAGGCTGAACAGAGAGCTGGGCACGGCCCCGTGTCCGCTGGGCACGGCCCTGTGCCTGTCTGACACTCTCTCTCCTCATTAATTGTAATTCGCAATTACAATTAATGCGCCTGCTGTACTTTCGACACGCCCCCGTGTTCACTGGGCACGGCCCCGTGGTGGGCAATAGAAGCTTCTATAGATTTGTCTTTTCTGCTGCTTCTTGGGCACGCCCCCGTGCTGGCTGAGCACGGGGCGTGTTCAGTCTTCTGCCTTCTCTCTTTTGCTTGGGAAGATGCCGTTGAGGGGTCGGGCAGTCCACTTATGTTCCTTTCCTTGTATTTATGTTGGATTTAGCTGTCTTTTTGCTTCTTTTGTGTTTTTGAGCTCATTTAATCCTGAAAATACAAAAGGAAGACAAAAACACTCTTTTTCCAATATTAGTACTTAAAAAGGGTTAGTTTTATGCCTCATTTGATGTAATTTATATGTTGCATTTTACACACATCAATTAGCCTTTTTATTTTGTGATCTTGGGACTTGTTTCATTGTGCATGCTTCAAATGAATTCATGAGTTCTTTGGCTTTTTTCACAGTATATCTTCATGTTTGGTTCTTTCGCCATGTATCACTTACTTGGAAGCTCCATCGGTAAAGATCTTTCAAGTGTGGGGGTTGGAGGGTTCAGTAGAGGCTGTATTGACTTCCGTTATTGTTTCTTTGGGTACTTCCAGAATGAAGTCAGCCAAGATTTGAGCTTTTACAGCTTTTCTTGGGACATAGGTGATATTGTGTTCACCTAGTTCCACAACCCATTTGGCTAAACGTCCAGAGGTTTCAGGCTTTTCAAGCACATTTTTTATTAGTTGGTTCGTGACCACTTGTATGGGATGTGCTTGAAAGTATCTCTGAAGCCTTCTGGTTGTTTTAACTAATGCGAAAGCAAGTTTTTCAAGTGGAGGGTACTTTGTCTCCGCCAATTTTAATGTCTTGCTGAAGAAGTAAACACGTACCTGAGTTTTGTTTCTTTCAATGATCAGGACTGCACTGATTGCTTCCTCGGCGATTGATATATAGACAGAGATCAACTCCCCCGTTTCAGGTGCTGCAATGTTTGGCAGTGTAGCCAGGTGCTGTTTCATTTGGTTGAAGGCTTCCTCCGCTTCTTTTGTCCACTTGAAGTCCCTCTTGTTTGTGCACCCTTGAAGGGTTTTGAAAAAGGGAAGGGATCTTTCTGCCAGTTTAGAGGTAAAACGCTTCAAGGCTGCCAACTTACCGTTCAAGCTTTCAACCTCTTTTTTACTTTGTGGGGACTTTGTTTCCAGGATGGCCTTAACCTTGTTAGGATTGGCCTTTATGCTTTGCTTGCCAACAATATGTCCCAGGAACTTGCCTTCTTCGAACCCAAATGAGCATTTTACTAGGTTTAGCTTGATGTTTATCTTTCTAAGGTTTCAGAATGTTTCTTGAATGTCGTCAAGCATTTGACCCTCATTCTTGCTTTTAATAACCAGGTCATCCACATAAGCTTCCATGTTCCTTCCGATTTGCTCAACAAATGCTTTGTCAACCAACCGTTAATAAGTAGCACCTGCATTTTTCAGGCCAAATGGCATCTTTTGGTAGAAAAATATACCTTTGTCGGTATGGAAGGCCGTTTTTTCCTCATCCTCTCTTTTCATTTGGATTTGGTGGTAGCCTTTGTATGCATCAAGGAAGCACTTGAATGGGAACCCTGTAAGCGAGTCTACCTTGAGATCAATTTCAGGCAGAGGGTAACAATTCTTTGGGCAAGCCTTATTTAGGTCTTTGAAATCGATACACATTCTCCATGATCCGTCGGGCTTCTTAACCATGACAGTGTTGGCTATCCAAGAGTGGTACTTGACCTCTCAGAGTATTCCAGCTTGTACCAACCCTTCAACCTCTTTGCATGCAGCTTCGCTTCGATCAGGGAAAGGCTCCTTTTTTGTTGGACAACGGGCTTCACATTTGGTGGGATTTTGAGTTCATGTTCAGCAACGTCTCTGGGGATGCCGGTCATATCACCAGGACACCATGCAAAGATGTCCATGTTATGAGTCAGTAGCTTTTTAAGGTACGAGAGAGTTTCTTGAGTAAGGTTGGTGTTAACCCTTACCCTTTGTTCAGGATACTTAGGGTTAATGGCCCAACCTTGTTCTTCATTTTCATTCTTTCCTGAGCTTTCCCCTTCAACCATGAGGGCTTCAAGGGTTGGTTGAAGGGTTGCGATTCCCTTCCTAGTGGGGAACTTGACAATGCCTTGGCTGACAAAAACAATCATGCTAAATTCACTTTGACCTGGCCTTCCTATGATAACGTCATAGGAGGAAGGCATATTGATCACAATGAAGGTGAGTGGCTTAGTTCTTTCCATTTCACCCTCCTTGAAACAAACGTCAAGTGTCAGTTGGCCTAAAGGCTTGATGGGGATGTTAGCTATACCTTTGATGGATGACTTAGCCGGTTGAAGCCTTGAACGCTCCTGATCGCTGAGTAAGTTGAAGTATTTTTCAAACATTATCTCAGTCGCTGCACCCGTGTCAATGTATGTCTTGTTTGTCTTCAATGTTCCCATAGTGGCTTCCACAACCAAAGGGTTTGAGTGAAGCCCTTTTTGTGGTGGTGGGAAGCACAGGCATTGAAGCTCCCAAGCTTCCAGGCGTTGCCGCTTGGTGGGAGTTCCTTCGGTGACGTTTACCATGTTTACTTCTTTGTTTTTTCCATCACCCATTTTATCCTTCACCCCTCTAACAAGGTGAGCTAGTTCCCCTGATTTGACGGCTTCCTCAATTCTCTTTTTGAGTTGGAAGCAATCATTAGTGTGATGCCCCTCTCTTCATGGAACTCATAGAACTGGGTGGAATTTTCGTTTCTCTTGCTTTTAGGCAGGGGCCTTGGTGGTCTGAAGCTATGCTTGACTTCCTTGGTGGCAAGTATTTCTTGAGGGTTTTTGGTTAAAACCGTGAAGTTCTCGGTCTTGTCCTTGCTAGAAGGGTTTCGACGTTCAGACCTTCGAGGGAGCCTATCATAAGAACCGTAGTTGCCTCTTTTTCGGCTGGGGCTGTTGTGCCTCCAGCTAGGACCCCTCTTTCTTTGCTCCTTGATGTCAACAGCCTCTTCACCCCTGATGTGAGCTTCAGCCCTTTCAAGGGCTTCTTCCAAGGTTTTGGGCAGGCACTTGTTAAAGTCCCTGGTAAGGTATTTGGAGGTGATTGCATTCATGAAGCCTGCAACCCTCATCTTCTCATCGGCTCCCACATACGTTAAACCCTCCTTTTTGTACCTCTCTATGAAATCCCTGAGGCTTTCGTCATCTTTTTGTTTGACTGGAAGATCACAGTGGCATCCTTCACGTATCTCCTTTGTGTGAAAAATTAGCCAAGAAGCTTTTGCTTAGATCATCGAAGGTCCGAATGTTTCGGGCTGGCAGATCATTGAACCAGCTTCTGGCAGACCCAACGAGGGTTTGCATGAACATTAAGCAGCACTCAGCGTTGGACCACTTCTCTGTCCTTGCTGCCCCTGTGAAGATCTGAAGGTGATCATCTGGATCCTCCGTTCCGTCATAGGTTCATATGTAGGAGGGCATCTTTATCCTGGTTTGAAAGTCATAATCAACGATTTGCTGGGAAAAGCATGACAAATTGCTTGGTTTGTATGGCTTGGCTAAATCCTCTTCCATCCTTGCACCCGTGTCGTTGTTGGTGTTCCCTTGAGTGGCCAGCACTTGATTAATGAAGTGCTACCAAGGGAAGCTTGCCATCATTTGAGCCATCATCTGTGGTATGAGATTGAAGCCTTGAAGGCTTCCGGGTGCAGCTGCACAGCTTACTCCCAGAGGGGCACTCATGACGGCACTTCATGCCAAAGGGAGAACAGACAAAGCTTGCTCCCAGGTAGTTGTTGCTGGAGGCGGAAGGCTTGCAACAGGAGATTGCAACAGCTGATCTAAAGTTAGCTCATGCCCCAATGGAGCATCGGTTGCAACTGGTTGGGAAGAAAACAGAGGAAAAGATGTCGGATCTGGTCCCGTGTATGTGTATAGACTGGGATTTGGAGGTGGATGGCTGGGACCAGCCTCATTCCTGGACATGGTTGGTTGTGAGCTTGTAAAAGGAAGAACGGAAGGTCCAGGAGATAACGATGGCTCTGGCTCGTCATAGTCCAGCCGAATCCTTACTCCCTTGTCTCTTTCCCTGCTCACGTATTGGTTAAGGAGAGATCTCAACTCTAAGAAGTTATTGGCGACCCCTTCAGGGGTAAGGTCAATACGTGTGGGGGTGTTAGAAGCACCGACATTAGGAGATGGAACTCCCGAATGAGAAGGGGTCGGTGTTTGGAAGGTGAGAAACTCGGGGTATGTTGCTCTAGTTGGAGTGCTCCCCGGTGTTGAGAAGGAAGTCGGTATAGCCACATGAGTTTGGCTAGTGCTAGGGGTAAAGGTACGTGGGACTTGGTTTACCTCTCCCGGAGATTCTCCTTCAGACATGACGATTTCAGGAAGAATAGAACTACACTACTGGTCTTCTTTTGAGAGAAATGACTGGCGTAGCCCCACGGTGGGCACCAACTTGTTGTTACAACGAGAATGAGACCTGAAGTAGTGATCAGACTGGTTAGGCAAAAGGCTTCAAAGGTTGAAGTTTGCCTAACGTAGGTCATGGGGTCCCCCCACATTTGCAAGACGTGGAGAGAGGTTCCCTAGTTATGTTTGTTATTCACTTAAGATCCTCAGCTGAAGGATGTTCAGCCTTGGATGCAAGAGCAAGTAAATTGTGTGTGTTGAAATGAAGAAGAAAGACTTGCATGAAACAAGTTCTCGAGAGACAGAAGAAAGATCAGAGATCCGAGGAGATCTGAGCTGATCCAGAATGTCCGAAATGTATTCAATGAAGTGTCATTTATAGGGAAAAAGGTTTCTCAAAGGAGAAACCTTTGACTAGTGAACCAGGCTTGCAGTGGAGGACTTACCCTTTTAGGGGTTGAAGTGTTTGGACTTGCGGATAAAAGAGGACTCCCTGTGCACATGCTTTGCTTTTGCGACTGTGGGAGAGTTGTTTAAGTAATCAGTGAAGTGACTGATTACTGTTCACGTTGTTGTTCACCTTAGTTCCAGGGTTTTAAACCCTTTAACCTTTTAACCATTCAAGCTGTTATGTATCCTTAGTCATTTTATTGAGGCTTGAGCTACCCCTGTCATCAGATAATGAGTGGTAATTGAGAGTCAACGATGAGTGAACTAAGTGGTAACTAAGATTTATGGATTTTCTACAAACGGTTTTCACTAATATATGTATGTCTAACTATCGACTATTAAAACTGCTAACATTAGCGAAACTTGACCCCCTGTTTTTTCTGAAACCGGGGGCGAAAACGTATATACCTCACAAATTCTATACGAAGTTACTGTTCATAACACTACGCATCGAAAAGTTCAAGGGGGGGCGCCCCCTCCCGCCCCAAGTAAGCTGCGCCTCTGGATGGGGAGACACTAGCATGAAAAGGGTATTTATTTTTAAATATAAGGTAAACAAATAATTTGAATATTTTTTTTGAACGGCAAATTTGGATCACTGGAGTCTCATCGTGCTACTAGCAGAACCACCCGATCATATCCATCTCCACTAGGCAATAAATCTGGGATAAATCTTGTGGGAATCGAACCCAGGACCTAATGGTCCTTAAGCCTTATCACACCCCTAAAATGTCACTAGGCTATAATGCGATGAGCAATTTAAAATATTTTGAACGGGAATTTTCAATGAAGCATACATCCTAGTGACCAAAAGAGAGATAGTTAAGTAAAAGCAAAGACCAATGTGTAAGTTTTATGAAGTAGGAAGGAAAAGTGAATTATATTTGGGCCAAGAAAGCCGATAATAAATCCTAGAACTTGTCACGTGTTATGTAACAACTAGAACCTATTAGCAATTATAGAAAAGAATGGGAGAACGGGATATGGATTTCTTATTGATTGATTTCAACATCATATACAAATGCCAATATATAGGCCCTTACATTAGTACAATAGTAACTAAAAAGATAGGAGTTATAGATGTGGATAGTCACTACATAATGGATGCACTAAATAGATAGGAGTTATAGATGTGGATAGTCACTACATAATGGATGCACTAAAGAGATAGGGGTTATAGATGTGGATAGTCACTACATAATGGATGCATTCATAACACTCCCCCTTGATTATCCACATGATGATATACTATTCTTTAATACGCTTGATGATGTTGGCTCGTTAAAAACCTTGCTAGGAAAACCCAATGGGACAAAATCTCAGCTAAGGGAAAAAGAGTGCAGCGCGTATTGTCTCTCCCTAATACTTCTGGATCAGGTATGTTGCCTCATTAAAAACCTACTAAGAAAACCTAATGAGACAAAACTTAGTCAAGGGAAAAAGAGTGCAACTTTAATAAGTCTCCCCCTCATTTTAACACGTATTCTTTAAGTGACGTGTGTCCATCTTCCCTGAAATTCGAACAAAGCATTTGTAGCCAATGATTTGTCGCTTGATCCCTTAATGTGCACGACTATGTTTTGTTACATTCCTGCATCGACAAGATTAACCAAACTTGTTTTGATGGGTTATGAAAATATAATCAAATATCGTTTATACCTGAAATATTTTTTTGAACTCATTCCAATGTCTCTTCGCTTGACAAAGGTTATATCATGACAACAAGCTCAAGTGAAAGATATTATAACCATACATAGCTAGAGAAAACATATTAGTGCAGTTATGCATTTAATGATGGTATTTCTAGAATGAGAATTTCTACTTTACTAGGAGATTATAATAGACATTTCTTATAACAAATGACTTAACAACCTTTAAAGTTCAACTATGTTCATACTAAAAATATCCAAACATCATCTTCTAGATGTACTTGAGGGATTGGTAAAATATAATTACATATATACTCGAACTGAAGTTCGAGTAATAATTAGACCATGCCATGGTCATTAAAAAATTCTCCCTCTAAAAGCTCGACAATTTATCTCAATGATGCCTAGACATCATTACTGTAAATTGCGATTATAGTGAACTTTTAAAAGTAGAATGTTGATAGAACATGGCTAATTTAATCAAACTTATATCCCTCTTTATCCAAATATCTCGAGTTGTACAACACTCGTCTTGACTATTTAGTCCATACGTATTTTGTCAACTTCATATAATACGTTCTTGAGGTTTTGACATCATTAATGCTTCTAGACTTATCAATCCATGAGGGAATTCTTTCCATCTTATCCAAATATGCATCTGCTTTCACTCTTTAGAAGTTTTGCTACATAAATTTGCCCATTTAACACATAGATATCTATATCATATGCAAAAATGTCATGAACACTTGCTTTTATCTCCAAAATCCATATTGTACTATGCGTGTACACTATTTATTGAGATATCACAATCACCGGGTACAAGACTTCTATGTATGTTTCTTGGTGCACAAGTATTACATCGTTAAGATGTTTCAATTAACCTTTTAAGCACTCAATTGCTTTAGAAACTCATCAGGAGTTCCAATTATATCCAACATGTAAAATAATAATAACATATTCAAATCCGAATATGTATAAATGATCACATTGTTCTTGAGAACTTACTTTACATGACCTACATAATTTAATCCTTCGGGACTTTCATGTAAACTTTCAGTATCAAGTGATACATAACATTCATAAGAGGAATATCAATTTTCTCTTTATATTACCAGACTAATAAAATATTGGAAAGTCAATGCATCCACCACTGGAGAATACGTATCCTCATAATCAATCATAGGTCTTTGCAAAAATTCTTTTGCCACCAATTTTTCCATATATCACTCAATTTGATTTTTACATAATTTGCATAAAAGAACCGTTTATTATGATGTGTTCAAAATACAACATATAAATTACATCAAATGAGGCATAAAATCAACCATTTTCTAGTACTAATGTTGGAAAAAGTGTGTGTTTTTGTTTCTTTTTAATTCAAAGGGTCAAAAGAGTTTAAATACACAACAGAAGCAAAATAACGGCAAAAACCAACATAAATACAAAAGAAGAGAACTTGACACTTCATGCCGACCCTCCAAGCTTCACCCCAAGACCAAAAACAACAATTCAGAAGGCTGACATGGGGCTGTGCCAGCTCAGCACGAGGTTGTGCCAGCTTAGCACGGGGCTGTGCCACCCTCAGCACGTGCCATGCTAGCTCAACACGGGGCTGTGCCTAACTCCAGATTCCATGAAGAAAAAGACACACAGATGCAAACTGTCAACACGGGGCCGTGTCAAATGGACACGGGGCCATGGTCAACTCCCAGATTCGCAAAATCTTTAATAGTACTGCAAGTACAAGCAAGTACAATGGGCACGGGGCCATGCCATTGACACATGGGGTCGTGTTAGTACAAGTCTGACACTGCAGTTAATGAAGAAGAGAGAGAATGACCAACACGGGGCCGTGTAAGGTGGGCATGGGTGTAGGATCGTTTTACCGACCAAACGAGTCGTTCAGAAGAGTTTTTGCTCAATACGAGAGGCGGAAAAAAACGTATCGAGGTAATTCAGCTTGCAATTCACTTTAAACTGTCTTTTGATTGATTTGACAAATAATTACAGCGAGTAGACACTTCGGCAGCAGTTCGGCTCTCAAACCGGAAAGTTACAAATGACAAGGCACCAAAGGTATTTATAGGCAGTCTAATTTCGCACGAAATTGTTCAAACGAAATTAGATTTCACACGAAATCTAATTTCGTGCGAAATTACCCACAAACACACTTTTCTTGTTTTGCGTGCCCTGATCTATCTAATACAATACAAGACTCGATACAAGAGGAAGTCGACAGACGTATGCACTAACAGACTCCCCCTCGGATGTCGATGAGTCTTCAATACATGTCTTTAACATCTTCAGTCTTTATCAGTCTTCACGACTTCTCCCGAAATATCTAACAATGTAAAACATCCTCAATCTTTCTCTTCTCTTCTTTTTCGGGATCTTGACCTGGCTATATCTCTCTAATTCTCTTGATTCCAGAATCGCTACCTGGCTCGATATTCTTCTTGATCAGGTCTCTTGATTCCTTAAGTTCATCAGCATCATCAGCTTGTATAAACATCATGTCTAGAATCAGAACTTGGTTCTATACAACTTCAGAGTCCCCCTTAAATTGTGCTTAGGATCGTAGTCTGGCTTCCACAGGTTCAAGATTGTGACCTAGCTCACATCCTGCTCAGGATTGAAACCTGGCTATCCTGCACAATCTCTACCTCACAATAAATTTCACAAATTTAAAATTTGACAAATTTAGGTTCTTTGCTTACCACTTGTAGAAACTAATTTCAAAACAATGATTTAAAACCTTTTGTAGGAATCCATCAATCAATAAATGATTTTACAATTTTAATCTCTGATGAACCACTTGAAGAAATATCATTTATATTCAAACACACTCTCCCAAACCTGTTCATCATGCTTAGCACTCGGAATTTTGAAAATCAGCTTTTCAACATCAGTTGTCGAAAATCTTTTTGTATTTTTCAAAATTTATGCTAAAACACACTAAAATCTTTTTGAATTTTTGATTAAAATGAAAATGCAGCAAAGAAATATATACAAACAATATTTTTGTGAGTTTGTGTAAGAGGATCATATCAGTTTTTTAGACAAATCACCAACACCGTTAAGATTTAAACATTTTAAGTTCTAAACGATTCACTTAGATTGTCAGTATACTGATCCACTTTAAATTTTCACACAAAGTTCAACTGTTTCGAGATACGAGATTAATGTTTTAGAGACTTAAACTTATACGCGTGTCCCACCTCAGAATATACTCCCGTATCCAGATCCCAATATTCAGTCTTACAGGTGAGTATACCTAGATGATATCTGTAAAGGGTTAAATGCGAGGGTCGTGAGAGCTCAGGCTATTGCTTCCACAAAATCAGAGAGATGACGGCTTCGACTTTTGGTGGGTTCCCTTTAGAGAATCTTTTCTTCAACAGCACATGATTAGCATTTTGCAATGTTTCATCATTTTTTATGCTGAGGGTGGGCTATATTTCAAGCAAGCGTAAAGTATTCTCCGGGGACTAGGCCATTGCTTTCGCAAAATCAGAAGTCCCGGGATAATACCCCAGATATCATTAAGCATAAAGACCTAGTATCTCAGAAAGAGGGACCTTTCAAACAAGATTTCGGGGGTTACCCATATATCCGAGAGATGTTCCCCACGAGATAAGTAAGTTTGAAATTTAGGTTTATATCTCGACACAATCTACTAAATGTGCAAAAACATACTGGCACATCATCAGTGAGACTGTTTATCACTTTTCAACTTTCCAATTCTTTAGCATGTTGTGATAGTCCACTGATGTACTATCATTTCCTCTTTTTCACAACAAAACTCATTTTTTTTTTATTTTATCATGTTTTTGGATTTTTTCAAAATTTTCTAATGTTTTTGGATTTTCTAAAAATTCTTACTCCCCCTAAAATGAAAAATCATTTAAAGAAAATTTGAAAACAAACTGTACAAGAAAATGACAACTGTTGTGAATTGCTTCAATTCGTCATCCACTTGGCATAAACAATCAGAACTCCCCCTTACAACAAAACTATTTTCCCATTAAGATTTCAAAACATTTAAGTTTGTTTTAATCAAAATGGTTTTTCCGGAAAATAAGTGTTGTTGATTTTACCACTTGTAAAAATAGGTTTAGTTCATCATTTTGTTCTTCATCCCTTTGATGAAAGTTAAATCAAGTTCAACTTAATGACCTTGATTAACCACTTGTAGGTTCATCTTTACCAGATGTAACGTGATGTATGACAATTTTAAGAACAACTACCACTTCCAATCTGAAATACCACTTGTAAGAAAAATGCCGATTCCTACTCCACACTTACCAACCTGGGAATTCCGGCAATTCCACCACCTGTAGAATTTAATAGTTTTAGAAGTACAATTTTTTAAGAATGATGCCGATTCATGCTCCACGATTACCAACTTGGGAGCTCCGGCAAGTCCTGGTTTTCAATCATCATAATAGGTTCCATCCCAGTCACAAACCTTGGATGACCCATCTTTACCTGGTTTCTTCGTTTTCTTCTCATAAAATTCCTTTACCCCTTTGACTTTTCCGTCAACCATTTTTCCAAAAATTCTTTCAACTGTGGGGTTAAAGGCTTTTTCAATATCAAAGTCTTTCTTTTATGAGAAAAAATGATTTGAAATCTCAATTTTACCAACTTTTTGTTTAAAATTCCCAGCCCTCAATGGTGGAAAATTGACATCATCCATTAGCGGTACTGATGTTTCCAACTTTAACTCAACACGTGGCTCCTCTGACTTTATGGAGTCAGATTCATCGCCTGAAAATAGCTCCTCTGATTTTGATAAATCAGAATCATTACTAGAACTATCATCAGATTTCTTAACAACCCACTTGTGGTTGTCAAGATTTGCTTTTCTCTTGTAAAACCTTTTTGAACATTCACCAACCTCAAACTTCGAATTTTTGAAAACTTTGAATTGTTTGGTTGGTGGTTCATTTTCAACCATCTTTTCTTTCAGTTTAAGAGAAACTCCCTGTTTTGTTTGAATTGCCTTTGAACAATTCCTGGCAACATGACCAACAATTTTGCATTGAAAACAGGTTCTCATTTCCTTTTTATCTTGAGCAACTTCCATTTTCATCTCTTCTTGCTTCTTAGCAAGGAATTCTTTGTTTGTTTGCTTTCTAAACAATTGCTCATTTTCTTCTTCATGAATTCTTCGGGTTTACAAAAACAGTTTTTGGTTTATAAGTTTTTTCATTTTTATGATTTTTTGGTGGAATAAATCCTAAACCTTTTCCTTTGAAATTACCGTTATGGTTTGGTTTCTTTTGAAAACCAGAACCAGAACTGTAACCTTTTTTCTTATGTAACCTTTGTTGATCTCTTAAGATGTACCTTTTAGGTTTTTCAGAAAGATTTACATTTTTTATTTCAGAAATAATAATTTCTGTCAGTTTGAAAATCTTTTTTATCATTTCAGTTTTAACACCTCTTATTGGAAATTCTTCATCAGAATATAATTTGTCAGAATCATTCAAAGTATATGCCACTTTGATTGGTTTGTCATTCAAATTAGATTTTGATAACAAAAACTCTTTATTGTAAACCCGTTTCTCCTTTTTGACTGTTGGACTTAACGTTTCAGACTTTGACTCTGAATTTGACTCCGATTCTGACTCCTCGGTTTCATCTTTATCCAACACCTGATCGACCATTTTCTTTATTAACTCGGACTCATGATCAGTATCAGATGAAGTAAAAGAGACATCAATGTTGTCGGGCAAATTATCTGATGGTTCAGATTCCCACACTAAGTTGGTTGCCTTTTTGACTCTTTTTGAATTTGGATTTCTAGGAGAATATCCATTTTCAAGAAGGGGTGGACACTTCTTGTAATTGGCATCTTGTTTCTTACCAGAAATATTCATTTCAGTATCCTTCTTCTTTTCAGAACTCTTGTCTTCAGATACTTCATCTTCATCAAATGCCTTCATGCCTTCAACGGTTGGATAAATCCTGTCAATAACATAAGAAGTACATGAGTAACTTTTTAACAATCTATTAACTCTTTCTGTTTCAATCCTTTGGGTTTCCAATTTCTATTCAAGCACAGCACATTTTTCAATGTAATTGTTGACAACTTTCTGCTTTGTCCTGAAAGCTCCTTGAAGTGTCTTCATTGCTGTTGCTTGCTCACTGCTTGACTGATTGTACTGATTCATTGCTTTATTCAAAACATCGTAAGATTCTTTCAATATGTTCAAGTTATGAATCAAAGTACTATTCTGCTTCTTTACTGCTTCACAGTTTTCACATATCACCGAAATCTTTTGTACATTTGCTTCAGTTTCAATTGTGAAAACTGGAATGTCTTTGACCTTTTTCCTTATCACTGAAACTTCTTCATCATCACTGCTAACGGGTTTTTTAACTTTCTTCTTTTTCTTTTTAACTTTTCCATCATCACTATCACTTTCCTCCATCAATTTTAAATGCTCTTTCATTCTCCTTGCATAATAATCATCATCATTATCACTGTCTTTAGCAACTCTAGCAACAAAAGCTTTGTGATTTGGAGTTTTGTTAGGATCATAATCATCCCAACTAAAATTTGCCCAGCTAAACCCTTCTGGTAATTTTTCATCATCTTGATTTATCAGACATGCTTTACTACCAGCTGAAACATATTTATCCCAACTGAATTCTTTTGTTGACTTTTTATCATCTTGATTCACCATACAAGCTCTCTTTGATGAATCTTCGATTGTCTTCCTAGCATGTGCAGTTTGTGGTTCTTGTTGTTGTTGAGCAACTTGATGATAAATTGCTTTCCTATAGTAATCATTGTTGTTGAACGGATTTTGAGCTCCACTTGCTTCGTGATTTATGCACTCTCTCTTGAAGTGTCATTTTTCCCTGCAACGAAAACAAGTAACTTTAGATTTATCAAAACCTAAAGTAGAAACATTTGCATCACGGAAATTATCTCTTCCCGTAATTTGTTTAAATTTTTTCGGCTCTTCTCAAAACACTCGCCAAACACCACTTTATATCCATCAATTCCATCTCCTCAGCATCAATCTAATCGTAATCCTCTTTTGTCAACATTGGATTCCCGATCTTTCCTGCAACTAAACTTTCATATGATTCTAATACAGTTCCTAACAACGACATGTGACTTTTTGCAACCTCTTCTGAGAAATTTTCACCATTTTCAAGATTCAAAACAATGTTACATTGTAATCTCTTGCCTTTCTTGGTTGTTGAAAAATTTGGATCAAATGATGTATATGAAGAAAATCCCGTTTTGCTGTTTGATCCTTGAAATGACCCTCCAGACGAACTCTTAGCATTAAATGCAGTTTCAACCTTTGGTGACATATTGGACTTATCACTAACACCTCCTTTGTAATAAAGACCTATATCTTGTTCACCATCAAAATCTTTCATTCTTGTGATCTTCCTTTGTTCCATTTCCTGAGCTTCAAGTTTTTCAATGAATTTATTCAGTGTCAAATTACTAAAATCTTTCTTATTTCTCAACATCATAAGATATATGCCCCAAGTTTCATGTGGCAATGCATCAGCCAACTTTTCTATCAACTCTTCATTATCTTTTGTGATGCTCACTTTCTTCATTTGGACTAACAGATTGCAGTTTCTTTCAATAATCTGCTTGGTGCTCTCAGTTCTCAAACCACGAAATAGATCAAATTCCTTTTTCAAAAGTGATTTTTTGTTCTTGATCATCTCTTTACTTCCATCAAACTTTGATTTTAATGCTTTCCAAATAGAGTATGCACTTCCATTGTGTTGCAATAAAACCAAGATATCTTCTTTAACAGCTTGATGCAATAGACTGATCATCATCTTTTCATTTTTGTATTTATTTCTATCATCAACACTTAGATCTTTAATAGCAATCTCATCTTCATCATCATTCAATGGTCTAATATATTTCGTTTCAACACATTCCCAAGCATCCAAATAATTTGCTTGAACCCAATTCTCAAAACGTTCCTCCCATCCTTTATATTCCTCAATATTCATGAGCTTAGGCGGTTTTTGCATAGTGCTCGTTTCATTTTCCATGTTCAAGTTTTGAGTAACAGATGCCGGAGTAGTCGGAGTAGTAGCAAATGCGTTATAAAATTCCTCTTCGATGTTTCGGCAACAACTTTCACAAAACAATCTTTCAAACGAAATATCAATCCCAAACGAAATACCACTTAAAACGAAATAATCTCGTTCAAACGAAATACCAGCAAGACAGTCTCAAACGAAACTAGTTCAAGCGAGAATACTAATTTCGTGCGAAATAACACAATTTCAAACGAAATAGGTTATTTCGTGCGAAATTCTCAAACGAAATTCCGATTTGGTGCGAAATAACTAATTTCGTACGAAATACCCCGATGATTTCGTGCGAAATTAAGTAAAGATATGTGATTTCGTGCGAAATTAAACTACTATTTCGTACGAAATACTGCTGATATCATCATCTCGAGCTGATTTTGTCAAAATTGATCAGGTTATAGTCCGATTTTAAGTCTGAAATTTTCAAGGGTTTGTTAAAACACTATTGCGAGTATATTGTGTGAAATTCAAGTCATTTTGACCGTGAAAACTTGTTAGTTTTGAAAACGAAGGTGTATAAATCAGAATATTCAGCTGAATTGGTAAGAACTCTTCCTACTGAGCTCTGATACCACTTGTAGGATCGTTTTACCGACCAAACGAGTCGTTCAGAAGAGTTTTTGCTCAATACGAGAGGCGAAAACAAACGTATCGAGGTAATTCAGCTTGCAATTCACTTTAAACTGTCTTTTGATTGATTTGACAAAGAATTACAGCGAGTAGACACTTCGGCAGCAGTTCGGCTCTCAAACCGGAAAGTTACAAATGACAAGGCACCAAAGGTATTTATAGGCAGTCTAATTTCGCACGAAATTGTTCAAGCGAAATTAGATTTCACACGAAATCTAATTTCGTGCGAAATAACTACCTAATTTCGTACGAAATTACCCATGTGTAATTTCGTGCTAAATTACCCACAAACACACTTTTCTTGTTTTGCGTGCCCTGATCTATCTAATACAATACAAGACTCGATACAAGACGAAGTCGACAGACGTAAGCACTAACAATGGGGCCGTGTTGAGGTTCTGTTTTCAGCTATAAATAGGATGCGTTGGTTTCATTTCAACTCACCCCTTGGCAAACTACTTTTCTCTCCTTTGCCACCACTCCACCATCACTATACTACGTATCTTGCCATTACTATACTACGTCCGCGATGGGTCCTTGGACGACCTCGGTATCTTGCCATTACTATACTACGTCCACGATGGGTATACTTGCCCTAGCGTGTGTGTAGAGTGATAGTAGAATATCATGTTTTATAATTTTAAAACTTGAAATCGGCGAGTAAAAGAGCTAAAAAAATATAACTAAAAATATAGACACCCGTACGCACGTCAATATACAACATATTTCACAACTTCAGTTGTATGGACTATTGTTCTGAAAAACTTTCCATTTCATTAGAGAATTCAACTCTGCCTTATTCGTGTCTTTTCGCTTTTGGCCAATTATTTCTCATAGGTAGATCTTAAATTTTGATCCTTATCATTTTATCATTTCAAGCGCTATTTTAAATACAAAAGTATAACAACGTCGATTTCAATTCGATTCCATATATATTTAGACATGATACAAATTAACGAGATCTCTTTAATTTCAGGTACCTGAGGTTCTTCTGGAATCATCATGTCTAATATCTCTTCAGGAGACCTTTTTAGTATAACCTCGACTTGACCATCTTAATTAGTTGGTCCAACTTTCGAGGAATTTTATTATTGGAATCGACTAGTCTACCACGATTCAGATATGCAATAGACTTATTATAAACATGTGGTTGTCCTTCTGGAACACGTATCTTAATTGGAGCGTTAGCAGTTGGTATATGTGACATAGTCACCTTTTTAAGGTCAGTGAATGCATCTGGTAATAGATTTGCTAATCTTTGTAATTGAGTTATCCTTTGAACTTATGGTTCACACTTTTACTTTTAAGTATCAATGATAATTCATACCAATTCATTTCTTTTCCAATTGCTTTTTATCTCCCCCAGATGTTGGGAATGTTAATCCATTGAGATGGATATCAATTAACTGAGCCGTAAATAAATATCTCGTGAAAGACTCTATTCGTTATCATATATTCCCAACCACCTTTTAAGGTCCCATCTTTGTGCGTAGTGGTGGATCAATTTCAATATATACCGCACAACCAAAATCGTAGAAGGGACATCTTTGGTTCCTGACCAAAACGAACTATAATGGGGAGAAACTATTACAACATGTTGGCTTGATGTGAATTAATGTTATTGCATGTAAAATTAGATGTACTCATATATAAACATGAACTGGCTCTCCTGATTATTTGCTTTGCTGTAATCGTAGATGTTCAGTGATCGTCTTAACAAAAGCACTTTTAAGAATGTTTTTTTAATAACTTAGGAATTAAATTCACCATTATTACCAAAATAAATATGTAATCTAAAATAATGTGCTTGTTATCTCATTAGCTAAGCCACATATCACACAAACTTCAAGTTGTGAATTTGAAAACCATTTAGACGATGCATCGATTTAAAACACTAAACGATATCATATTTGGATCTGTGTATCCTTTAGTCACTTCTAGGATATTTAGGGATACACACCCTCCTTTATTTGGCAAATATAAATTTCTGTTGAGAGCAAACATTACATACAAATTATCAGCTTGAAGAATCTTCTACTTCTTCATTATGTTTTACACCATCATTAACTTGGTGTGGTCTAACCAGTCATGCCAATTAAGTAAATAATCATGATACATAAACTTCTAGTTTACGATCGTATGTGTAGTAGTTGCATTATGCGAGAGAACAACATGTTATCATTGCAAACTATTGTGTTATATAACTTTTATCCTTTTTCACATTTTGTTCTCGTATAATCACTACCATAATTTGCCACTTATAGTGGTCAATCTCATTATGACCATTATTACAATTGGAACTTGAATGATCGCTTATCCGGTTACTGGTTCATAAAGGGCTATAGTTGAACTTTAGAGTATAAGAGGATGCGAGGAGCTTTGGTAGAGTTTTTTTAACAACAGATGTTACTACTTTCTATTTTACACCAATTATTCTAAAATACCCCTTTGTCTGAACATAGGACTTCCCCTCTAAAAGGCATGTGTCTCTACCAAGTGGGTTGGCCCCACATTGTCAACCTATGGTGTATGTATTAAAAAAATAATTGTCACACCCTAACCAATGGCGGAAACATCGAAGTGAGACGAAAATGAGATTGTAAGAGACTTCATAACGACAATTTGTGACAAGTATTTAATAATCAAAATTTCATTTCATTACTAAGGCAAAAGTACAATGTTTAGAAACGAATTACAACAACTTGCAACATGGAATTACAAAACATGTACTAAAATTTAAAGTGTGTTTCTAGTCGTCCTACTAGATTTTTTTCAGCGTATCATCATCAAGTTCCTGCAATACATATTAAAGTACATGTCAACACATAAAGTATTGGCGAGCATACAAGTTTGAATTATTAGCATAAGTATAAAACGGTTTAAACGAATCCACATGGCATAATTGTAAACTAAGACTTATCATTACAATACTAGCATGCAACTTATAATTGTAAACCCAAAGTTTCTCACTAGCGTAATCTTGTCATCGCAATGAAAAAACTGTTTTTGTATGAATTAAGATGACCTCAAGAATACGGGCGGCGTGTTACTCCTATAGCGCTATACATGTTAAGGGAGGCTTGTACGAAGTTAATGACAAGTAAAGCAAATAAGTATTCTAGCATGTATGAGTTCTAGCATCATGTATTAAGCATATATATTGGATTGTTTGTTGTGTCAAGCATGTTTGTAATTGTAAGTGTGTGTGCGCGTTTTTAATAAATAATAAGTATTGCACCCAAAAAGTGTCGAAAAGTAAAAAGGGGGTCAGGTACACTCACGGTTTTGCAAAACTTTCCAAGGTAGGCGTGAGTTGACGATTCGTTGAGGGTGGAGCACCAAAGTTATGCTACATTAGGGAAACAAAGGTGTATGAGTATATGGAGTTCGTGGAGAGTTTGGATTCGAAATTAATGTAAAAAGTATATGTGTAACGAAAATATATCTTGTCTAGATACTCGTTCGGACACTAAGTTTTCATGGGTCCTAATTTTCCCATTAGAATCACAAACGAGGAGTCTAGAAACGAATATAATGTAACCTAAGTCCTTGACATTTAACGATAACCCGGTTTGACCCGGCCCAGGAGCCACGGGACAGAAAACCCCGTGGTATTTATTTAATTTGGCAGCGGAATAATTAACAGGATCGTTTAAAACTTGAAAATGCCCGATTATTTTATTTCATAATTAGGGTTAAACCCTGTAATTTACAATAAGAGAATTTCACTGGGAAACCCCTATTTTACAAAAAAAAAAACATGTTTCTTTATTTTTATTAATCCACTTCTTCAAGCTTGTAGTGCAGCACAGCACTTTTTTTCCTGGATAAAAGCAGATCACCTGAAACATGTTTTAAAAAGGTTTTATCAGCAGGGAAATACTGGCGAGTCACTCAAGTTGCACAAAATGACACATTGTTATAATATACAGTATTAAGGGTGATTACATTGTTTATATCAACCAATTACCCCAAATCGGTATTTGTCACTCAACTGTATCTGTGACTATGGTCAGATCACCCATTGGCTAACTCGTTGTCCAATGGTGACGGGAAACAAGTAATGTATACAAAACCCCACATACCGGCAGTAATTGAAGATTACAAAGACTTAATCCCTGTAATTATAACCTTGAAAACATTTTAAGATTTTGTAAAGCACTTTGATAAAAAGAGAATGACTCACATTGCAGATTTAAATGGGCAGAGTTTAGCCTATTGATTAGCCTTGTAACCTAATTAGATAACAATGCATACGAAAACTAGGTTAGTAACTTTAATCCAACTTTTACGATAACTCACGAGATTCAAAACCTTCACAATGAATGATAAAGTGCGATACTTAAACATCCATTGAATTCACGACGAATGACAAAGCATAACCCGAGTTTGGGCAGCACTTAAACATCCATCGGATTGGTTTTTATCGATCGGACATTGAATCGTAGCAGTGATCGAGTTTTTACCCTGTTATCGCGGCAGAACTTCGTGCTGTGTGTGTGTTTTGAACTGTTTAGACGATATCTCAGTGTACGAAATAAATTTTAACGTCGAACGAACGCCAAAATGCAAGTGCCAATGCCCTGCTATTTATACTGAAAAACCGCCTCCCTCGCGTGGTGCGAGGGTCTGGCGCGTGGCGCGAGGGACACCCCCTATAATAGGGTAGCCCCGTGTCTTGGTAGCTTAGGTGAGTCGACGTTTTGACGAAATTCAATTCCTATCGAAAACTGTAAGGATATTACTAACTAGGGAATACCCCCCTGAGTTTTAGGGGCCCTGATCCTGATTCCGATTGTTCTGAAAATTTTAGGGGTCAGGTAATATTTCTTCGGGGTCTCAATTAAGGTTTCCTATTGGACAAAATATAATAAGAAATAATAGTTTTGGTGAGAGTTGTTACATCCTCCCCACCTTAATAAAAATCTCGTCCTCGAGATTTACTGGAACAAGTAGGGATACTTTCGCTTCATCTCTGATTCGAGCTCCCAAGTGTATTCAGGTCCTCTCTTTGAATCCCACTTGACTTTGACCAGCACTAGTCGCTTGTGCTTGAGAAACTTGGCCTTTCTGTCTTCTATCTGCAGTGGCTTCTCAATAAATTTTAACTTCTCATTTACCTCTACGTCTTGAAGAGGTACTACCAGGGATTCGTCAGATAGACATTTCTTCAGGTTGGATACATGAAATACGTCATGTACTCCAGCTAGTTCTTCTGGTAGTTGTAAACGATAGGCAACTGGTCCTATTCGTTGGATGACTGGGAATGGTCCTACGTACCTTGGACTCAACTTTCCCTTCTTCCCGAATCAAACTACTCCTTTCCAAGGAGAAACTTTCAAGAGTACCTTATCTCCGACTTGAAATTCTAGTGGCTTGCGTCTATTGTCTGACGATTACGAGCCGTTTTTAGTCTTTCCTTGATTTGAGTAATCTTGTCGGTGGTTTCCTGTACGATTTCAGGACCTGATAATTGGCTTTCTCCTATTTCTGCCCAACAAACTGGAGTTCTGCACTTTCGCCCATACAGTGCTTCGAATAGGGCATCTTCAATGCTTGTATGATAACTATTATTGTTGGTGCATGGAATGCCTGTTGACTTCGTCTGCATTAAGTCTTAGGTTAAGATAGGTCAACATAGGAGCTAGAATGTCAAAATTAGGTTTTATGTTGATAGGTCCGCATATATGAACCTATGTTGATAGGTCCGTTTGTATGTCATAGTAGGTCCGTATATACTAACCTATGATGATAGGTCCGTTTTTATGTCATCTTAGGAGGTCCGCTTATATGACATCTTAGGAGGTCCGTTTTTATGTCAAGTCCATATAAGCGGACCACATCACACTATAAATAGGCTGACATGTTGTATGTTGGAGCGGACCTGTATCATTGCTTAGGTGTCGGAACTCTGTCAAATTGTATTATGAAAGCAATAAAAAAGAAGAAATTGAAAGGAATAGCTGTTGTAACTTTGCGTGCATTGTTTCCGCCTTTACACGTAAAGATGAACTGCCTTGACTGACTTTTCGAGGTCGTAGAACGGTCCAACAAGTGGTATCAGAGCTCAGGACGAGGAGTTTATACTACTACAGCTTGATTCTACCGAAATTCTCTGATTTCTACTCTCTTTCTTTCATACTTTTTCGATTTGAAGTGGTTCCTACGGTTGAAATTGTCAGATTTTTGAGTATATCGTGCGGAACATACAATTAACAAACCTTAGAAAGTTTCAGGTTAAAACTCGGCTTAAAAATGGTTAAAATTGGGTAATTTGTGAGATCTGCTTTTACGGACATCGATAGGTCCGCTTGAAATAACCATTTAGGTCCGCTTATTAGGTCATGTTTGTTGAAGATTCGCTCTAGAGGTCCGCTCATTCGGACATCATTAGGTTCGTTTTTGTGGTCCGCTTATACAGACATCACTTAGGTCCGCTTATACGAACATTATAGATCCGCTTATACAGACCTTGTAGATCCGCTTATACAGACATTGTAGATCCGCTTATACAGACATTGTAGATCCGCTTATTTGGACAATACCGCACATAGGGACTGTGCTGATTTCACGTGATACATATCATAGAACAGTGTGTATTTGACTGACATTTGCATGTGTGATCATAGATTGTCGGCAAAGTGATAAAATTGGTTTGTTCTAAAAATAAAGAACTAATCAGATGTTGTTGATAATGTTGTCGGGTTAGTGGGAGTGAAGGCCCAATCACAATTAAGTACAGCTCACAAAACATTCGGCCCAATCATGTTAAGTGCACCGACCCACTACAAGAGTTGAGGCCCAATCACGTTTGTTTGTAAATTGATGTTGTCAGATCTAATTGTTTGAACATTTTTTTGTCATCAGATCATTACAGATTATATTTTGTTTATGGGCATGTGATTGTTTGAGTAAAAAAAAAAAGGTGTTCATTCATTTATTCATTCAGTGATTTCACCCGAACTACATTGAACGAATCTGCAAATCTTTGACAACGAGTCTTAGATTGATTTCATCAAACGTACATTGTTACGTATTCAGTCAGTTTGAACTGATCGTTTGTTTGTTTGTTTGCAGGTGATTCGAGGTGTTTTTACAAGGCACAAATACCAAGAGATCAAAATGTTTGACGAAAAGGAAAATAAGAAACTTGAAAATTTAAATAATTGGTCTTGTGAATCTTGGTATGAAACGAGATATGGCAAGGATGTTTATGTTAACAGATTCGAAAATTTTCTTTGTATGAAGAATGAATCAGTGGAGAAGTTGAAAGAAAGGTTTTATGAGCTAATCATCAAGTTAGAAAAACATAAGATATATCATTCAAAAGATGAAAGAATTTCAAAATTTGTTGATGCTTTACCTTTGGAATGGGATAAATTCGTGAATGAACTGAAACGGAATTCTAGTTTATCATGCTTTGATTTAGGAAGTTTCATCAATACAATTACAAATCATAGGCTTCATGAAGATTCAAGAAAAAGGAAGTTATTGGATGAAATAAAAGAAGAATCAGAAAAGATAGATTTGGATGTAATCATTGAAATGAGGAAACGAATCACTGTGTGTCTTGCAGCAAAAAATGTTATGAGATACGATATTAAGAGGGGTTGTTATATTGATGAAAATATGAATCCTCTTGATTTTGTTAAAATTTTCTGTGCAGGAACATACAAGATGGAAACAAAGAAAGAAGTTGATGATGGAGAGATGAATGGAAAATGCTCGAAATGCGAAAAATCAGAAACAGACAATGTCAAACTTCTGAAGAATGTAGAAAGTTTAACATTGGAAATCAAAAGCTTGAAGGATGAGAAAGAATTTGATAATAAACATATTCTTGAAATGAGAGAAAATTGTGAGAAATTGACGTCAGAAAATGTCAAACTGTTGAGTAGTTTGGACAGTTTGATATTGGAAATTAACAATTTGAAAGAAAAAGAAAAAGATTTTGGAAAAATTAAAATTGAAAATGAAAACGTTTCTTGGATAAAATTGGAAAATGAAGCGTTAAAAGAAAAAGAAAAGGATTTTCAAAGTCAAATGAGGGTTTTAGAAGATGAAAAGTCTGTTATTTTTAACAATAATCTTGAAAAACAGATTGAAATAAATTCTCATCTTCAGAAAATCATTCGACTTGAAAATGAAGCTGAAATTGCTCGGAACAAAATTGCTAAATTAGAGAATAAATTGAAAGGTTTTGTGACTTCGGCACCATATTTGTGTCCAAAACCAATCAATTATGTTCCAATAAGTGACAATGTCACAAATTTTGATAAAGTCAAAATTGAAGATTGTGATGAAATATCTGATGATGAAAAAGAAAAGAAAAGAAAAATATTTTTAGATTTACAAGAAAAATTTAAAAATGTTGTTTTGCAATCTACTGAAACAGGTGAATGTTCTAAACAAAAACCTGTTAAGAAGAGTGTATAACAGAAACAAAAAGTTAAAAATTTGAAAAATTTTAAAAATGAAAATAAAAGCTCATCAGATAAGTTATTCAATCATTATCAAAAATCAAAAAAATCTAAAAATGAAAACTCACAAAATGTTGGTAATAAGTGGTGCAGGTTTGACCACAGTGTTTCAAAGCCAAAACCAGTTTTCAAGAAGAGTGATGATTACCACAAAGCCAGACAATGTTATGATCTAAGCATATGGTGTGAAAGTGGTGAATGGTACGATAACAGAGTGTGCTACACCTGTGGTGTGCGAGGACACATTGCTGTTAACTGCCAGAATTGGAGTTATGAAACAAGAAGATGCTATAATTGTCATATCAGAGGACATATTTCCAGAGATTGCTCGAGGAAATCGATGGGAAGATCGAGGGTTGAATCTCAAAGAATGGCAAAGAAACCAGTCAACGTCAAGCCCCATGAACAGAAGGTTCTAAAACCTAAAGTTCAGGATCAGACAATTCAAGAAAAGAAAGTTAAACTTTCACAGGGGCAGAAAGACAGACTGCGAAAGAAAAGGAAGAAGGCGAGAGAGTATCTCGAGAAAATTTTGTCTTCGGGTTCACCGGACAGATTGAATAAGAGTTTTGATGAATCAACTAACTCGATTGCAAAGTCAAGCAAGAAGAATTCATCAGATACAAATCTGAGGACAAAAGAAGAAAAGAAGAAGAAGAAAATGGTCGGCGATGAATCTGATGTGTCAAAGTCAGACAAGCCACCATCAGGCAATGAATCTGACAGGTCAAAGTCAGATAAGCCATGTGCAGGCAATGATTCTGGTTCGTCAAAGCCAGAAGAGCCTGTTGTTGAGGTAAAATCTGAGAATTCAGGTTTAACAAAGGATGATGCAAATTATCCACCATTGTTGAACAAGAATTCAAAATCACCCAAGGCTGGTCAGGCTTGGGTGAATCTTTTCAAATAGAAAAAACTGACTTGCCGGAGTTCCCAGGTTGGTAAGCGTGGAACATGAATCGGCACATTTCTTGAGAAATTTCACTCTGGTGATTTTTCGTCTTACATGTGGTAAATCAGGGACATTAAGTTGTACTTGATTTCCTACAAGTGTTTATGTTGATAGAATCTTGAACTGTTAAATCTTTCAAAATGGTTAAAGGAGAACATTGTGATGAAATAATCCCCTAACCAACAAGTGGTTTGTTAATTCAACAAAACTAATTTTCCAGAAAAACCATTTGATTAAAACAAACTTAAGTGTTTTGAAATCATAATGGGAAAATAGTTTGTTGACAGGGGGAGTTCTGATTGTTAAGCCAAGTGAATGGTGAATTGAAGCGATTCGATATCAGTTTGTCATTTTATTTGTACAATTTGTTTTCAAATTTTCCCAGAAAATCAAAATTGAAACATATTTTGATTTTAGGGGGAGAAAAATTTTTAAAAAATTAGAAAATTTGAAAATGTCAAAAACTTTGAAAAAGCAAAAAAAAATGAGTTTTGGTGTATAAAAGAGGAAATGATAGTACATCAGTAGACGATCACTGTATGCTAAAGATATGGAATATCAAATGTGATAAACGGTCTCACTGATGATGTGTCAGTAGGTTTTTGCACATTTAGTAGATTGTGACGAGATATAAACCTAAATTTCAAACTTGCTTATATCGTGGGTAACATCTCTCGGATATATGGGTAACCCCCGAAATCTTGTTTGAAGGATTCCTTTTTCTGATATACTAGGTCTTTATACTCAGTGATATCTGGGGTATTATTCCGGGACTTCTGCTGAACGGTAGTTCTGACCTAGTCCTCGAATAATACTTTCTGCAAATGCTTGAAACATAGCATCACCCTCAGCATAAATGATAAGACAATAAAATTGCTTAGCAATGCTTTTGTAAAAAAGATCCTCTAAAGGGGACACACTCATAAGTTGAGTCATGATCTCTCTGCTGAACGGTAGTTCTGACCTGAGCTCTCATGATTCTTCATAAATTATTAACCCCTTACAGATATCATTTGTGTTATAATTGCCTGTAAGACTGAATATCGGGATCTGGATACGGGAGTATATTCTGAGGTGGGACACGCGATTAAGTCTAAGTATTTAAGACATTAAACTCGTATCTCGAAGCAGTTGAAATGTGTGTGAAAATTTAAGTGGATCAGTATACTGACAATCTAAGTGAATCGTTTAGAACTTAACATGTTTAAAGCTTAACGGTGCTAGTGATTTGTCTCATGAACTGATATGATCCTCTTACACAAACTCACAAAAATATTGTTTGTATATATTTTGTTTACTGCATTTCATTCAAAACAAAAATCCAAAAAGATTTTCGACAACTGATGTTGAAGATCTGATATTCAAAATTCCAAGTGCTAAACTTGATGAACTAGAGGGTTGGGAGAATATGTTGAAAACTTTGAATGTCATATAAAAATGTTTTGAAAAGATTGTGTGGTTAGTTAATCAAGGTCATTCATTTGAACTTGAGGTAACTAGTATGTTTGTTGAATTAATGTTGTCTACCAGTAAGTTTCTTAAATTCAAATGTTATAAATTTGTGAAACTTATGGTGAGGTAGAGGATGTGCAGGGTAACAGGTTTTGGACTTCATCATTCCCACGGAAGCTAAATGTTAAAGCTTGAACCAGATACCTCAGATTCTAGCATATCGAGAGGGGGAGTCTGTGAAAGGGGGAGTATGGATCAACAGTCAAAGGGAAGATGGAAGTTAGATTCAGGTTGTGATTCTAAACCTGTGAAGAATGCTTATGATGTGAAGACAGAGAGTTGGAGAAAAGACCAAGACTAAAGACTCAGGAGCTGAAGACTTCGTCAACATCCAAGGGGGAGTCTGTTGGTGCATGGAATGTCTGTTGACTTCGTCTGCATTAAGTCTTAGGTTAAGATAGGTCAACATAGGAGCTAGAATGTCAAAATTAGGTTTTATGTTGATAGGTCCGCATATATGAACCTATGTTGATAGGTCCGTTTGTATGTCATAGTAGGTCCGTATATACTAACCTATGATGATAGGTCCGTTTTTATGTCATCTTAGGAGGTCCGCTTATATGACATCTTAGGAGGTCCGTTTTTATGTCAAGTCCATATAAGCGGACCACATCACACTATAAATAGGCTGACATGTTGTATGTTGGAGCGGACCAGTATCATTGCTTAGGTGTCGGAACTCTGTCAAATTGTATTCTGAAAGCAATAAAAGAGAAGAAATTGAAAGGAATAGCTGTTGTAACTTTGCGTGCATTGTTTCCGCCTTTACACGTAAAGATGAACTGCCTTGACTGACTTTTCGAGGTCGTAGAACGGTCCAACAATTATTATAGGAGAATTCAATTAAGGGTAGGTGGTCATCCCAGTTTCCACCAAAATCTATCACACATGCCCTAAGCATGTCCTCCAGGGTTTGAATCGTCCTTTCACTTTGTCCGTCTGTTTGGGGATGGTAAGCTGTACTTAAATTTAATTTGGTCCCCATGGCTTCTTGGAAAATTGTCCAGAAATGTAAAGTGAAACGACTATCCCTATCTGATACAACGGAGAGTGGAACTCCATGTAGAGATACTACTTCGTCTACGTACAACTTTGCTAACCTTTCCATGCTAAAGGTTTCCTTCATGGGTAGAAAATGAGCTAATTTGGTTAATCGATCCACAATTACCCAAATTGCATCATTACCTTTTCTGGTTTTGGGTAACTTATTAACAAAATCCATTGTTATGAGTTCTCATTTCCATACCGGCATTTCTAATTGTTGGAGTAACCCTGAAGGTTTCTGGTGTTCTGCCTTAACTTGTGAACAAGTAAGGCATTTAGAAACATATTTAGCTATGTCCTTTTTCATTCCTATCCACCAGAAATTATTCCTTAAATCTTGGTACATTTTATTATTTCCAGGGTGCATGGTATACCTAGATTTATGGGCTTCCTCTAAAATCTTATTCCTCAACTCTCCTTGCTTAGGTACCCAAATTCTTTTCTTATGGAATCTCCAAATTCCATCAGCTCCCTGTTCTAATTCCTTTATCCTTCCCTTCATTCCTTCAGCATCATCCTTGATTGCTACTTCTTGAACATTCTTTAATTGTTCCATTAAATCTAACTGTAGATTTAATCTAAGGGCACGAACTCGCTTTTGTTTTTCATGATACTTACGACTTAAGGCATCTGCAAATACGTTTGCTTTTCCTTCGTGATATTGAATATCACAGTCGTAGTCACTTAGGATTTCCATCCATCTTCTTTGTCTCATATTCAAATCTTTTTGCCCAAATATGTATTTTAAACTCTTATGATCTGTATAAATAATAAACTTACTTCCATACAGATAGTGTCTCCAAATCTTAAGGGCAAAAATTATCGATCCTAATTCATGTGTCGTATAATTTTCCTCATGCTTTTTCAATTGCCTTGATGCATACGCAATTACCTTTTTGCGTTGCATTAGCACACATCCTAATCCTAGCTTAGAAACATCACAATATACTTCAAAATATTCTGTTCCTTCTGGTAAGGCTAGAATTGGGGTGTTGGTTAACCTTTGCTTTAAAATCTTAAAAGCCTCTTCTTGCTTAGGTCCCCATTCAAACTTAACTGTTTTACATGTTAGCTTAGTTAATGGCACAACTATCTTAGAGAAATCTTTAATAAAGCGCCTATAGTATCTAGCTAATCCTAGAAAACTTCTAACTTCCGTAGCTGACTGCGGGACCTTCCATTTGGTGATTGCTTCTATCTTAGTAGGATCTACATGAATACCTTCGTGATTCACCATGTGTCCTAAAAATTGCACCTCCTGTAGCCAAAATTCGCATTTCGAGAATTTGGCGTAAAGCTTCTCCTTTCTTAACAAAGTTAAGAGTGCATGTAGGTGCTTACAATGCTCGTCCTGACTTTTGGAATAAATAAGTATATCGTCGATGAAGACAATTACAAATTTATCTAAGTACGGTTTACAGATTCTATTCATCATGTCCATGAATGTTGCAGGAGCATTTGTTAGTCCAAAGGGCATGACTGTAAACTCGTAATGACCATACCTAGTTCTGAAAGCAGTTTTAGGTATGTCTTCTTCTTGTACTTTCAGCTGATGATATCCAGAGCGTAAATCTATCTTAGAAAAATACCTAGCTCCTTGGAGTTGATCAAAGAGATCATCAATCCTAGGTAATGGGTATCGATTCTTAATTGTAACCTTATTCAATTCCCTATAATCGATACACATTTGCATCGAACCATCTTTCTTCTTTACGAATAATACGGGTGCTCCCCAAGGGGATGAACTAGGTTGTATGAATCCTTTATTTAGCAATTCATCTAATTGCTTTCTCAGTTCTAACATTTCAGTGGGTGCTAGTCGGTAGGGTGCTTTAGCTACGGGTGTAGTTCCAGGAATCAAATGAATTCTAAATTCTACCTCCCTATCCGGTGGTACTCCTGGTAGTTCTTCTGGGAATACATCCGAGTATTCTGATACTACCGGAATTTCCTTAAGTTCCTTACCCTTAGTGCTAATGATTACTGAAATTATATACACTATTCCTTGCTTTCGTTCATTACTGAAATGAACTTCATGGGTTTACGCGGCTTATCCCCTGTAATCATAATTACTTCTCCTGTGGGTGCACGAATTTCAATGGAGTTTTTATCACAAAGGATTCGAGCATGGTTGGCTATTAACCAATCCATTCCTAGCATGACATCGAATCCAGCTAAATTCATGGGTAATAGGTTTGCAGAAAATTTATGACCTGAAAGTTCTATATTTTCTTTTTGCAAAACCGTGTATATGTTAACGGAGTTTCCGTCTGCCGTTTCTACTGTATAAACCTGCCTAAGTTTGGTTAAAGGTAGCTTAAGAGCTTGGCAGAATGAAGTATTTATAAAACTTTGGTTTGCACCAGAGTCAAATAATACTTTCGCATAAACGTTGTGAACTAAGAACGTACCAGCTATTACGTCAGGAATCAATTCGGCTTCCTGCGTGGTCAATTGAAAGGCTCTTGCGTTTTTCTTTGTAGTCCATTCGGCATGTTTGGCCTTGTTATCTGCTGGTTTAACCAATTTAGGGCATTCTGGTTTGAAATGCCCAGCCTCTCCACAGTTATAGCAGACCCTTGTTTTCTTTCTGCAATCTTCTTCACGATGTTTCTTTTTACAGTTCCTGCAGAACGGCGGAGTGGAAGATTGCCCAGTTCCTCTTTTCTTGAAATTGCTATTATTACCCACACGAAATCCTTGGGTAATTTTCTGAGCCAATTCCTTCTTCCTGTTTTCTTCTCGCGTACGCACCAGTCCGTCAGTCAAAGTGTTGGCTAATTCCACCGCATCATCGATCGTGCGGGGCCTTGCAGCTTTGACAATATCACGGATTTCGCTAATTAAACCCCAAATGTAGCGAGAAATAAGTACCGGCTCTGGCGAAGCCAGAGTAGGCACAATTCGAACATATTCGAAAAACTTCGAAGTATACCCTCGGCAATTAACATCCACCATTCGGTGGCTCAGGAATTTGTTTGCCATCTGCTCTTTTTCATATTCTGGGCAGAATTTTCTTTCCACCAGACGCTTAAACTCCTCCCAACTCATGGCATAGGCCATGTCACTTCCCTTGGCTTGTAATATCGTATTCCACCATTCTAATGCTTCTTCCTTAAAAAGATGCGACGCATACATGACTTTATCCTCCTCGGCACACTTACTTATTTTAATCACTGCCTCGGTTTTCTCCAACCAATGCAGTGCAGCAGTTGCCCCTTCGTTTCCTGCAAATTCAACAGGATTACAGACAAGAAATTCCTTGTGAGTGCAACCAGGCGTTGCAGCTTTCATTCTTTTAAGAATTGGGGCTTGCACTACATCATTATCATTATTATTAATGATGTCGCCTCCATTTACGCTATTACTGAAGTTGTCTTCATGAGTACGTTTGCTAGGAATAATTTGTTGAGGCTCAACTGGATTTCGGGCAGCAGCAAGAATTGCTGGAATAGCATTGGCTATTCCCTGAGCAACGATATTCTCTATATCTTGTCTATTCAGGAATTGATCTTCATAGTTTTGCGCAGATTGATTTACTTCATTAACGGGTTCATTACCAGTGTGTTCCATCTGGTAATTAATTTATATAAGTGATTAGCATAAATAATTAACAACCAAAAATAAAACAATCGCACATAATCATGTCAACACGTATAGCCAAAATTGTCGATCTTTCGACGTTCGATATTTTATATATTATAATAGGCATCCGTACACACAAGTTATCTTACAAAAGTTTTATTTTTAAGTTATTTCACATACTTGTATTTTTATTATTATTAAACATACACATTCCCACAACCACACACGCTCCTGTCAGCTGGCATTTTAGAAACGACGTTCTCTTTCGTCGTATTTCCAGGAGATCCTTTCCCCTACTTCCCGGATTCTATTCCCTTCGTCCACCAACTCCTCGCCATAATGGCGGAGTTCAGCTAAGTTCTCGGTTCTCATTGGTGGATGTAGTGGAGGCTCAAGGTCAAATTGAGGGAAAAGGTATTAGGGTTGTTTAGGAGATTCTAAAACTGCCAGTCATTGGTCCACCATTCTTCTAATTCTCCTAGAGGTCGGGGGTTAACCAGGGGATCTGGAATAGCAGGTTCCAGATTGACTGGAAGTTGGGCTTCAGCTTGGTAACCATAGAGGTTTTCATCAGCAGGTCCGATGAGGTCGCTATTTGCCAGTTGGCGGTCTAGTTCCTCCTTGGGTGGCATCTCTGGGGCTTGCCCTGAACTTTCTCCAATCTCTATTCCTTTGCCTTTATCTCTGGGATCCTCAGTCTTTACAGCTTTCTGTGTTCCTGGCTTCTTCCTACACACACGCCTCCAGCCTACAAGTCTTCTTCTTTTCTTTGGCTTGGGTTTCTCCGGAGGCTGGGCTTGAAATTCCATAGGTTTATCAACGTCGGCACAATAACCAGTAAAGTCTCTAGACACTTCCACATTAATAGAATAGAGATTGAGATTCTAAAGAGCTTCAGACAACTCATTCATGCTGTTTAGCAGATATGAAGAAACACACAAAATTCTAAGTTAAAATTTTGTAACTTGAATTTTCACATAATTACAGAATGGCAATCAGAAAAATTAAGTATTTCTAAATACTTAATTAGCTTAAATCAGTGGCTCTGATACCACCTTTTTCTGTCACGGCCCCCGGCCCGGTTTGACCCGGCCCAGGAGCCGCGGGACATAAAACCCCGTGGTATTTAATTAATTTGGCAGCGGAATAATTAACAGGATCGTTTAAAACTTGAAAATGCCCGATTATTTTATTTCATAATTAGGGTTAAACCCTGTAATTTACAATAAGGGAATTTCACTGGGAAACCCCTATTTTACAAAAAAAAACATGTTTCTTTATTTTTATTAATCCACTTCTTCAAGCTTGTAGTGCAGCACGACACTTTTTTTTCCTGGATCACAGCAGATCACCTGAAACATGTTTTAAAAAGGTTTTATCAGTAGGGAAATACTGGCGAGTCACTCAAGTTGCACAAAATGACACATTGTTATAATATACAGTATTAAGGGTGATTACATTGTTTATATCAACCAATTACCCCAAATCGGTATTTTTCACTCGACTGTATCTGTGACTATGGTCAGATCACCCATTGGCTAACTCGTTGTCCAATGGTGACGGGAAACAAGTAATGTATACAAAACCCCACATACCGGCAGTAATTGAAGATTACAGAGACTTAATCCCTGTAATTATAACCTTGAAAACATTTTAAGATTTTGTAAAGCACTTTGATAAAAAGAGAATGACTCACATTGCAGGTTTAAACGGGCAGAGTTTAACCTATTGATTAGCCTTGTAACCTAATTAGATAACAATGCACACGAAAACTAGGTTAGTAACTTTAATCCAACTTTTATGATAACTCACGAGATTCAAAACCTTCACAATGAATGACAAAGTGCGATACTTAAACATCCATCGAATTCAAGACGAATGACAAAGCATAACCCGAGTTTGGGCAGCACTTAAACATCCATCGGATTGGTTTTTATCGATCGGACATTGAATCGTAGCAGTGGTCGAGTTATTACCCTGTTATCGCGGCAAAACTTTGTGCTGTGTGTGTGTTTTGAACTGTTTAGACGATATCTCAGTGTACGAAATGAATTTTAACGTCGAACGAATGCCAAAATGCAAGTGCCAATGCCCTGCTATTTATACTGAAAAACCGCCACCCTCGCGTGGCGCTTGGCGCGAAGGACACCCCCCTATCATAGGGTAGCCTCGTGTCTTGGTAGCTTAGGTGAGTCGACGTTTTGACGAAATTCAATTCCTATAGAGAACTGTAAGGATATTACTAACTAGGGAATACCCCCCCTGAGTTTTAGGGGCCCTGATCCTGATTCCGATTGTTCTGAAAATTTTAGGGTTCATGTAATATTTCTTGGGGGTCTCAATTAGGGTTTCCTATTGGACAAAATATAATAAGAAATAATAGTTTTGGTGAGAGTTGTTACACGATTAGTATCCAGAATTCGATTAAAAAGTATATATCTAGTATAAGTTATAATTTAGTCCATCATTTATTATTATGTAAGTCAAGCATGGAGGTAAGATTAAACCTCAATGTATGATTCACCAAAGCACAAAGTCATCAACTTAGATGACGACCCATTGTTCATGAATAAAATAAAAGTACAAGTAGCTAAGTTTGCTAAGTAGCAAAGTAAGAACAACCCGGGCGTGTCATACCCAACATGGCAAATGTTGGAGGCGAGGCGGGGTTATCTTACTTTGATTCTTGGTAGCTACTTAGGTATTCTTGCCACTAAAATAAGTGAGGTAAGTGGAATCATGGTTGGAAAGCCAAGGCTTCCATTGTTCACACCTTCACCAAAACACAAGTCTTTCAACTTTGAAGGTTGAAAGCTTGGATGGTTCCAACACCTTGAAGTCACTTTAAGGGCATAATTTTTTAAATGTTTTGAGCCTTTTTCTTGTGGAAATCAACCACTACACAAACCCACAACTATGAGCTTAGTTGGGAGCATGGTGGGTACAAGATTCCACTAAGTTTTAAGCATTATATATAAGAAAAAAAGATAAATTAAAGCAGAACTTTATGCTACTTTGGACCTCAAATATGGTGAGTTCCACCTTAGCTTGCCATGGCAAACTTGTGGAAACCTTCCTAGAGGTTGCCCAAGTAGTTTGAAAGAAGATTAGAAGAAGAAAGGTGAAGAAAAGTGAGTGAAAACTCACTTAGAACACTTGAAATTATTCTTCCTTGCTTAGAATTCTTGAGAGGGTTAGAGAGTCTGGGAGTAGATTAGTGTGTGTAAAGTGTTTAGGAGGTGGTGGATAGGGGTGTGCACGGTTCGGTTCGTTTTTTGGGCAAAATCAAAACCGAAACCGAAATGTCGGTTTTTGGTTTTTCAAAACCGTCCGGTTTCGGTTTTTTTTTGTTTTGGTTTTTTCGGTTTTTACACCGGTTCGGTTCGGTTTTTCGGTTATTTCAATTTTTGAAACAAGATGAAGTAAGATTCAAACATAAAAAAAATATAATTCAAAATTTAAGAATCTTTCTTATATGGTTACATTAAGTTATTATACTTAATCTTTTTAACTAAAAATGTTTACATAAACCTAACCTTATAATCTAATTTTATATTTCTTCAAAGTTTTTATTAGGACTTTTTCTTTTGTAATAGTTTGAAGATTGTTTTTATATTAAATTTTGTTATTTGTTATAGGCAATAAATAAATCATCGCAATTATAAATAAACATCTTAATGTTTTTATTATAAGTACTTAATATTCAATAATAAAATTAATAATTTCTAATAGCATGGGTTAAACACTTAAACTTAAACATAAAAATATATGTTTTTTTTCCGTTTCGGTTAAGTTTTTTTCGGTTATTGAAAATGGTTATCCGAACACCGAACCGAAGTTTTCAGTTATTAAAAATCCGAAAACCGAACCGTCGGTTTTTGTTTCGGTTCGGTTTTGTCGGTTATTTCGGTTTTCTGCTTACCCTTAGTGGTGGAGGCTTGTATTTATAAGTGTGTATTAGGGTTTGAGAGTTAATGAAGGTGGAATGTGATTGGAAGAGAAAGGATGTCGAGAAGTGTGAAATATGATTGGCTTAAAAAAGGGTGGAAGGTGATTGGAGGAGAAAGGTGGTGGAAAAGTTTTTGGTTTTGCTCACTTTTAGTCCATGCACTTTGTAACTAGGTTATTTAATGTCATTTTCTTGTATTCTAACGTGTTTTTAGGTATCCAAAGTGTATTTTAAGTCTCGGTTTTGCGTATAAACACGTATTTAAAGATTGATTACGTATATAACACAAATATGAAAGGTAACATGTATGAATATTAAAGTGAATTCAGATTATGATCAAAGTCTCGAGATTGAAACGAAATACGAATTACAATGTTTCTAAAAATAGAAATACGAATACAATTTCTAAATAAGGAAGGTACGGAAAATGCGAAACGTTACAATAATGCTCTCAACGTGTTTATCTCATTTCTCACACAATGTCTAAGGTTTACATTTTAATCATGTTGATTTCTGGAGTGGTGTTCTTTATGTTTTCATTGATTTCGTAATATTAAGTTGTAGAGTCGATCAATTCACATTGAACTAGTCATTATTTTCCTGGTTTTGTATTCTTTTAGGGTTTAGGTATTGTGTGAGAGAATCTGGTTGTGCTCTTGAGTCTTGTATATAAAGAGTCTTCTTTATGTTTTCATTGATTTCGTAGCATTGAGTTGTCGAGTCGATCAATTCACATTGAATAGATAAATGTTTTCTCAATTTTGTATCGTTTTAGGTATTGTGCGAGAGAATTTGATTGTGTTCTTGAGTTCGTATACAACTTTTTTTTTTGCAATCATTCTAGCTATTAATTAATACTAATAAGAAGATTATAACCATTTTAACTAAAAAGTTCGTCACTCGAAACTTGTTCAAAATTGGCTCGGTTTGTAAATGAGTCAAGCTGAGTTGGTTTGGTTTGGTTTGTAAGCTGGCTCTTTTGGCTTGTTCCTTTGCTTGCTTAATATAATACCAACTTTTAGTATTTTATAGCCCAAGTAAAACACATTAAATATTTAAAGCCCAACTCTTCATTATTATCTGTTCCACTTCGCGTCAAGACGTGTTTCTATTCTAAGTTCTAATAGTCAAACCGAGCTCTCCCTAGTTTGGCTCGACTTGTGAATAACCCTAGTATTTATATTAATTTAAGAGTTAAATGCCATTTTAGTCCCTGTGGTTTGGGCCATTTTGCCACTTTAGTCCAAAGGTTTCATTTTTAACATCTGGATCCAAAAAGGTTTCATCGTTGCCATTTTGGTCCAACTGACTTAACCCCATCCAATGAACTCTGTTAAGTCAAGGGCATTGATGTCTTTAAAGTTATTTTTTATGTTTTATTAATAAAATGAATATAAAAACAAATTTAATTGTATATACACTCACATATAACACATTCAGTCATACACCAGATCTCTCCTCTCTCTCTCTCACTCTACGGCAACCATCCTCACCAACTACCACCTGCCGCCACCACCACCCGTCCACCACAACCATCACAACCACCCGGCCACCACCATTCGGAGAGCAATCTGTAACCGCCGGCCACTGCCACTGTGGGAACTCCGACGAACCCTCCGGTGTTAAATCCGACACCATTAACGTCAATTCTTTCCCGCATTCCACTCGTTTTTTTTTATTCCAAATAAAACCCCTCTGTCAATTTGCTATGACAGGGGGGATTAAATGATCAATTTGGTGGATTTGAAATCTAGGGTTCTTGAGGAGTGGGGGGTTAGTTTCAGTCACCAACGCGGGTGATGGTGATGTTGGTGGTTGTTGGGATTGAACCCTACCAGAGGAACAGATAATGTAAAGCCAAAACCGGTTCAAACAGTGGATTCACAATAAGCAGACGTTTACACTAAGCTCTCCCCTTGACAGTGGTTATCTATCTGCTGATACACTCTAAGTACTGCTCTGAAGAACAACTGATGAACCAAACACTGATGAAACAACTAAAGACTGCTATAGGCAAACACTGAGCTCTATCTACTGCTGTCTCTTAAGTACTGCTGAAGACCCAAGCACTGCTTATTCAAAGACTGATCACCTTTTGAAGAAAGCACTGATGTTCAAGTAATCAGTGCTTAGGCTACAACAGTGGAACGCGAACAGTGTTAGACTTGTTTTGTATTTAATTATCAATCAGTTGTTAGACATCAGTAGTTTTGTATGTACCAGTGTTTATAGGTTGTTAGGCTGTTAGATGTCACTATCATGGTGACGTCAGCTGAGGTACATCAGTGGTATGGTTTGCCTATAAATATGACAGTACTCTGTACTGTTACATTTGATCGTTTTGAGTGAGTTTTTCTCCTCAATCCAATCCTTTCATCTTGTGCAACCAACTCTGGAGTATCAGGCTGAGGGGGAGTTTAGTCTGTAAGCTTGCATTGTAACCTTTTGCTTTTGATGTAATCTTTCGACTTTATGAAAAGCAATTGTTTATCAAACTATATTCTCCTTTGATTGTGTTTACAAAGTTTGTTATTCATTTCCGCTGCACTTAAAATTACTCATATCTATTTGATTTGTTCAAATCTCACAAACAAGCACAATCATGAGAGCCCAGATCCCAACAATTGGTATCAGAGCCTGGACAGTCAAATTCGATCTAACAATCAATTTGACATAAAAGTTCGGCTCAAAATTCATTGATACTAAGGTTGGTTGTATTCAGTTGAAAAACAGAGTAACGAGTAAATCATGATCAAAATGGTTATTCAAAAACTCTGTAAATCAACCAAGATGTCACATGACACACAAATATCACACAACAAGTAATATCATGCATAAGTCACTCATAGTTTTCTGATCTGAAAACATATCTGTTAAACTGTGGGATTATTACATATTTTCAAAATTGATTTCAATTGCTGTTATGAAAATTGTGATGTCACCTTGTTAAAAATGCTAAAGTATGAACCTCAGATTAACGAAAACCTATGTTTATAAAACATTAGTGTTTTTGATAACACAAAAGGAGGGAAATTAAAACTTTAGTCTTTCAGATCTTATGTGTTGAAAACAGGTTGAGTTCCTAAAAAGGACAAAATCAACTATGTTAAAATACATTAAGAAAATTCACAAGAACTCAGAAGTGTGTTTATCTCAAAACTTTTGATGTCAAAAGAAAAGAGTATAAACATAAAACACTTATGAGTCATAATTTAGGGTAATAATGATCATTAAGCAACTGTGTGCATTCATCTGCTCAGGAAAAGGTTTTGATACCGGTGAATGAACTCCAAAGAGGACTAGACAAATGTTCAAAAATTCATTCATGTGTCCTCATGTATGCAATCAACTAACAAAGAAAATGGAACCAAACAGTGGTCAAAATGTATTCAAAATGTTCTACCAAATGCTGTCAAACCACTGACCATTTTTCATAAACTTGAGAATGTTATGATTACGTTTTCTTTTGAATATATACCAGATCCTTTTTAATGTTGTTCCCAGAAAATCCTTTAATTTTTTTTATATAAAGGATTCTCTCGAATAATCAGGATATCTTGTTCTTTTTTTTAACAATATATTTTGAACTTTTGCTTGTTTTTGTTGGCATTAGTTTCAATCACCTGTCAGGACATAGTACCTTATTTTTGTTGTTATTACAGTCCTCATGAATTGATCAAAAGGAAATGGTACATTGTTCAAGATCATGTCATACTCAGGTTTGTTTTTAAACATAGTCAAAGGTTGATTGTCAAACTGTACTTAAATTGCTGGGGCACTCATGTTTTAATTGGATATTAAACGAAAAATGAGGTGTCTTAGTAAAAAGTTCTCATCATCTGGGGTACTAAACCACTGTCCTTCAAAATTGACATGTGGGAAAAACCTTGAATGAAAATTTTCAAAACAGTTGCTGAAATACTTGTCCTTCAGATCTGTACCATTTACCCTAACCACTGTTTTGTTTCAACGTCTGATTTCTAAATACTGACCACTGCTGAAAGTTAGCCACTGATCCTTCATTATCTTGACAAGCACTGATATTCACAATCAGTGTCCTATCCATTGATATGCTATCCACTGATAGTAAAAATCATCCACTGTCCACAATTTTTACCGTTGTAACCACTGATGCTTGATACATCAGTGGCCCTTAAAACAACTGTTCTCCATCCTTCATCCATTTCATCAGTGTTTGACACGTGTTCAGTTTTTAGCCTTCAGATCATAATAATCGCTGCCACAATCAGCGATCATTTTTTTTCTAAATAAAACCCTGATCAAAACCCCAAACAGGGTTTTACACTGTCGAATTGAATTCCAAAGTTCTCTTCACAAAGCAGTTTTCAACTTTTCTTCCCAAAATCACTCTTCGATTCTTCTTCATCAAAATGACGAAGTCAAAATCAAAATCAAAATTTTCACCAAAATCACAATCATCTTCAAAAGAGGTCGCTCAAACGGCCGAAGAAACCATTGAAATCCCATACAAATCACCGCACAACTACGTGGGTCTCCTCACAAAACCCTCCGATAACCACACCTTCGACTCCATCATTGATACACTATCTGCATCAAAGTACAAAACTTTGTTGATAGTAGATGCTCCCATTTACTTGCAAACCCAGAGAGAGTTTTGGAAAAATGCTAAGCTTGAAAAACAAGACGGAAAAGTAGTAGCCATTAACTCCTCGATACAGGGTAAAGCATTTCAAATCACCCCACAATCAATCTCAGAGGTCTTCAAACTGAATGACCAGAACGGTAAAATATCTTTTGATAAAGCCGTAATGAAAACTGATTTCATAAAAAGGGGATATGCAGAACAATCAAAGGTAGATACCTTACAAAAAGGTTATTTTCCATCTGCACCCAGATTTTTATTCCACACACTTTTAAGTTGTGTTTCAAATAAAACAACAGCTTTTAACGAAATACCATTGAAGATTCAATGCCTGGGATACGCTATTTTAAACAATAAAGATTACAACTACTCCCAGGAGATCTTCAATGACATGGTAAAGAATGTTGACAGCAAATCATTTCTTCTTTTTCCAAGATTTCTGAGCTATTACTTTAAACAAAAATTTGAAAAAGAGGATGAAAATTTGCCCAAACAAGGTGTCCATTTTCAAATAAAAAGTTTAACAATTGAAACATTTTCAAGAATGATGGCACCAATAAAATTAAAAGCAAAGGTGCCTGAGCAGACTTTAAAAACTGCCTCTGATCCTCAGGCAACTTCTGCTGAGCCCACTGCTCCAGGTGATCAAAGCAACACAACCACTGCTTTGAAACCCACACCTGACATCACCAAAAAGACCAAAAGAAAATCTTCCAAAAAACCCACTAAACCCAAGAAAAAGGCAACTCTGGAAGATGAGATCCCAGAGCAAATGCCTGTGACAACACAAAAGTCACCACAAACTACTGCTGCTACTTCCTCACAGCAGTTGGAAGAAAGATCTCAACCTATGCCTAAAACTCCTCCTGCATCCTCACAAAAGGATCAGGTTGTAATCACAGGGACACCAAATTATGAAGCTCTAGATCCACTTGGCTCTATCTTCCACAGTCCTGATCCCAAGGACATGTCTCTTTCAACACCCATACCCTCACCAATCATAATGCCACAATCAATAATACCCCTGTTGCATGCAGTTGGTATTGCACAGACACAAACCAGTTCCTCTCTATCACCTATCACTGAGAGTATACCCTCACAAGTGACTGGGTCTGGTGCTTATACCTCTGTTATCCCAGCAACAGTTGAGGAGGTTACACTGCAGGAGTTACAAGTAACTCTTGTCAGTAATTCAAGTGGAGCAGCAACTACAACTGATGGATCAACAGATCTTCAGTTGGACAGTTGTTTCATTACTAAGACTCCCTTGAAGGCAATTTCTTCCATGGCAACATCGGTAACCACTAGTGAGTTAATTCTAACCACCGGTACCATCAAAGGTTTATCGAGTGCTGAAGAAAGAAGTCCCCAGTACCAAGAACAAGGGGCATCAATGGATGATTTCTGGAACACTGTTCCTAAGTCACACATTGGTACAACCTCTTCAGGAGGAAAATCAGATGATCCCATTAATTTGGGTGATGATTTAAAATATCAGGAATTGACGAACAGGGTTGAAAAACTTGAAAATTCAGTTGCTGAAATTAAAGATATGGTGCAAGAGATTTTAAAAGCTCAAAAAGCACAAGCTACTGCTGTTCCTGCTCAAGCACCTGCACAACATGCATTTGCTACAAATGAGCTTTGGAATATTTTTCAACCCATGCTTGAAAAACAGCAACATATGGCTGATCAAAAGCATGCTATTCAAGTACAAATGCTGACCAACATGGTGGAATCAAGGTTTAAAGACACTCAAGCAGATATCAAGGCTATAAAGACTAGCATACAAAAGACTGCCCATGGTGAAAAAGTTCCATCTTCCATCTTCTTCATGGATACACCCCTTGCAGATAATGCCAAAAAGGGGGAGAAAATCAAGATGAGAAAGAAAGGAATAGAAGATGGGCTGTATATTGAGCCTGAAAAAGAAAAAGAAAAAGAAAAGCAGGTCTCAAAACCTGTTAGCCAAACAGCTGATACAGCAGTAGTTACAAAAACTGCTGTCAGTAGCCAAACAGCTGCCATTTCATCAACACACACATCTTCAACACACACCACTCTATCACACACCATAACAACCACTGTTCCACTACCATCATCATCTACAATCACATCACCATCATTGCTTCCTGCAATAAAGCAGAAGACAGCAGATGTTACAACATCTGCTGTAATGACAACAGTGATTGAAACACCAGTTGTTTCAACCACTGTCAGTCAATCACAACCACAAACCACTGCCACTCATATTCAAACCACTGATCCATCAATAACATCATCAGCCTCTCCTACAATAAAAAGGAGAAGGGTTTTCATATCTGATGATTCACCACCACCATCACCACCATCAAAAACTACTCCACCTCCATCCCCTGCTCAAAAGCAGAAGACTTCTGCTGACATATCAGCAGTTGTAATGACAACAGCAGTTGAAACACCGGTTGTTTCAACCATTGTTAGTCAGACATACACCACTGTAATCACCAGTCTCATATCACAACCAGCTAAGCTCTACACCAGAAAAAGAAAACTTACCCAGCCAGATGAGGACCAATATGATCCCACTGCTGCAAAATATCCGTTGGAACTTGAAGCCATAAAAAATGAGATGAGGCAGTTTTACACTGATGATGATCCTTCAAACAGAAGATTTCCTTCACTCGTTGGCTTCATGATTCCAGAGGATATGGATGAGTATCTTCAGCTCAAAACAAGACAGGCTAAGATAATAGCAAAAGTTGAGTGTAAAGGTCAAAGTGCTGAAGCCATTGCTGAAAGATTGGAATTTTTGCTCACTAAAGTCAATCTAATAAAAGATTTTGCACATGAGCTGGGCAAAGAAAAGGCAGAACAAAGAAAAGAGATGAGAAGAAAACTTCTTGCTTATATAATGCAAGAAAAAATTTATCCTGCTGAAGAAAACCAACTTGAAGAATGGCCAATAGTGCTTTTAAAGCATGAAGCTGACAGGATTGATAGACTCAAGAATGATCCTAAAAAGAAGAAAAATGCTCCCAATTGGAGTAAGTACAAAAAGTTCATCAATGACCAAACAGCGGAGTACAAGAAAAAGAAACAGGAGCTGGTAGATGCAAAGGTGGACACTGCAATTGCCATATCAAAATGGTCAAAACAGCAGACTGATGAAGCCTATGAAAGGCTGAAGAAAATGAAGATAACTGTATCAGGCACTTCAAAGAAGCGTGAACAAATGATGAAGCTTGAACAACAGATTGAAAACCTCAAAACACTATTCCGATCTACTCTTATGACAAATCAAGAAAAATGAGAACAGCTGACAAGTGAAGAGGTAAATGAAAAGGAAGTTGAGTACTTCAAAGAAACCATCTTGAAAATGGGTCTAAAAGAAGCAAACTCAGAAAAACTTAAAAACCTTTTTAAGAAGGTATTAACTAAGCCTGCATCACCAAATACTTCAGAAGTCTCAGACATTGAGCCAGATCAACAAGAAAGACAGGAGCTGATAGAAAAGGAAACTGCAGAAGACATAGCTGCAGCAAACAATGTTATTGAAATGGCCTTTAAAAGAATGTCTGAGAGTCTGCAAGTTTTCTCAAGGCCAATATCTCAAAGTTCATCAGCAAATAAATCTCTCCCAAGAAACCCATTGGGTTTAAAAGTACTAAAGTGGATGTCTGATCAAAAGACCTACGTATTGACCTTGGTCAGATCCAATGGCGAAGTGAAGTAGATATCAAGGAAAGAAGCACTAGGCCTTAGTGTTGAAGATTTGCAGGATCTCCTTGAACTTACACTGTGCCGGGATGAAGATGACACAAGTTCCAAAGAGTTTGAAGAAGAATTCAAAAGAAAAGCAAAGGAACTTCTGATGAAGAATAAAAATCCAGAATAATGAAGGGTTTTGGCATTATCTGTTCCAGGGGGAGATTGTTGGGATTGAACCCTACCAGAGGAACAGATAATGAAAAGCCAAAACCGGTTCAAACAGTGGATTCACAATAAGCAGACGTTTACACTAAGCTCTCCCCTTGACAGTGGTTATCTATCTGCTGATACACTCTAAGTACTGCTCTGAAGAACAACTGATGAACCAAACACTGATGAAACAACTAAAGACTGCTATAGGCAAACACTGAGCTCTATCTACTACTGTCTCTTAAGTACTGGTGAAGACCCAAGCACTGCTTATTCAAAGACTGATCACCTTTTGAAGAAAGCACTGATGTTCAAGTAATCAGTGCTTAGGCTACAACAGTGGAACGTGAACAGTGTTAGACTTGTTTTGTATTTAATTATCAATCAGTTGTTAGACATCAGTAGTTTTGTATGTACCAGTGTTTATAGGTTGTTAGGCTGTTAGATGTCACTATCATGGTGACGTCAGCTGAGGTACATCAGTGGTTTGGTTTGCCTATATGTCACACCCCGATTTCCACGTGTCACCGGTGGGCCCGGTGGGGGAGTATCGTGACGTGGTTGCCAACGTAATAGTCAAACAACACAATATAATAATGCACAGCGGAAGCAAATTTAAAATATAATACAACCGAATTTATTTATTGTAATCAAAGTCACAATATCCGGTGTTTATCCACAGTAGGATCGAAACAAAATAACATTTAATGGTTCAACAGACTTCTGGCATCCTAAGCTTGCGAGACTTTTTATTGATGCTTAGAAGACAATCCAGCCAATTTCGTTTAGTACCTGCATTCAGTCTTTTTGGGAAAATACGTCAGTTTACACTGGTAAATACATTCAACTGACTCATTTTGGAAAATGATTGAAAATTGGTTTGGATGCACATGGCATAAACATTTTTATTTAACTTGGGAGAATTATTTAATATTATAATCTTGTGAACGAATTACATGTTACTTATGCGTTCAGTAGCCCGGATCTAGTCCGGGTTAAAGATCAATAGACACACCACATCATTGAGTTATACACGGACGGTGTACGCCTACACCCCGTGCTCAGGTCGCGGCCATCTCGTAAGATGATGCCAAGGATATCCGGGACATGGTCATTAACCCCCCAAAGGCTGTAAAGTAAACAAGACTGTTTAAACGAGCCGATCAAATTATTCAACTACCCACTAAGCGTGGAGATTTGATGCCCGATCAAGCGGTATGCTATATACCGTAACCCAAGCCCGTATAGGGAAAATAAGTTAAAAGTATTTACATGATGCAAGTATAAATCACAATAAGCAGAATGCACGTAGCTTTTACTGTTTCTCCTAATCTGGAACGAAGGTTTATAATAACCTATTAGAATTCTAACGGGTCTTTTATTAAGCTTAGACCGGCTAGTTTCACGATACGGTTCGTACGCACGATTAAGCGAAGACCGGATAGAATGTGATTCAGACCCGACAAGTTTGAAGACTTGTTTAATATGGGTTTATTATTCACATTCTGGATTTTGAGATAAAACCGTTAAGGTTTGACCCGTTTCGGCTAATTTATGTAAACTTGCTACATAAACCAAACCGTACGCATAATAAGCGTGACGGGTACTCATGAGAGCTATATACAGGTTTCCTAAGTTAATTATGTCTCAAATATGTTGTGACATCAGTAAGGTGTCTTTCGTTATGCCCGAAACGTGTTTAAACACAACTAGGCCCCGTAGGGGTAGTTTGGTCATTTAAAAGTTTATAAAAGAGTTTAAGTGACAACCTGAGTTACAGGTCTGATGTAATCAGCGAATATACTCAATTTGCTAAGTTACATCAGTAGGTTAAAGCATGTATGTGAAACTTATCATTTTTAACCAAACTAGGCCCCGTAGGGGTATTTTGGTAATTTCACATAAGCCGAAAAACTCAAATCCGAAGTCTGAGTTTGTCAACCTTTGCTTACTGTTAAAATATGATAATTTGCCTCTTATATCAGTAGGTACCAACCCGGGTATGTCCAACATGATTTTAAAACATACTATGCGCTAAAAACGCTAAATAAGGCGATTAAAGGCCATTACCGGGTTCGATACTTAAATCTGATATTTTTATATTTCCAGAAGGCTTAAAATAATTTATTTATCATAACTAATCAGTGGCAAAAGGTTTGGGGTCGTTTAGGTATGTAAAACTCATTTTATGGCCCGTTAGGGCAAAACCGACAATTACCGAATTAAGCCTACGACTATGAGTTATGCTCAGCCTAAAATTAATTAAAAATCTTTAAAAATCCCAAAATAATATATTACATCAGTGGGTAAAAGATTTGATACCAAAAAGTATGTTTAACTAGGCTAAACGTTAATTACGCCATTTTATTAACATAAAGCATTAGTTTTGCGATAATGAGCATAACTCTTAATCTACAAGTCAAAATGATGTCTAACTTTGCATACAAGTCTATATATCAGTAACAAAGGTTTCTACACTTTTACATTTTCATAAATCACGTTTTAAGGTAATAAGGGCATAACGGTCAACATATGAGCAATTAACGGAAACATGCATATTAATTGGATAACTAACGAACCAAGGTGTATAATCACAGAGGGTTGTTCTAACATGTAACCTAGTCCAATTAAAGCTCTGAGGCATTTCTAAAATATGCCTAAACGGGTCAGAACTGAAAGTCAAAGTGAAAGTCAAACTATGTGACTTTCGGTTCCGAACCGGGTCTAAACAGGAAATAGTCGGGTTGAACATGTTTGGACATGTTCTTACACTAATTACTAAGTTATAACAATGATCAAACAGGTTATATATGTTCTAGATAGCTAATTATGCATAAATGACATTTTAAGCATTATGTTGACTTTTTAATTAAAAGTTTGACCCGACATTAGACCTGGTTAGAGTGGTGATCAGGGGAAACCCTTTTTGAGGTTTTATTACCCACTTAAATACCAACTCATAACTACTATTTAATTCGAGATATGACTGAGCCATTATTGACTAATCTCGAAGTCAAACCGTAATTACGACGGTTTGACTTTTAGCTAATTAACTAAGCTAAAAGCAATTAGAGAAAGATTAGAACACTTACTGAAGTCCTATGCATGAGATATGATCACTTGGAAGCAAGCTTGAGCTCCAGAAATGATCCAAGAGTGCAGGAGAAGTTGTGAGGAATATTTGAAACCTTGAAGGCCTTTTATACTTGTTGCAATCACCATAACAAGTTGACAACAAAGTCTACGATCCATCCACAACTGATTAACACTTGTTACTAGTGCCTAGGGATGTCTAGGGGTCGTCCACCAGTGAGAAAAACCGGCTAAGTGGGTCAAAATCGCGCATAACAGGCAACAGCCTGTTTCTGGTCGCTGGCAGTCTGGTAGCGCACCGTTACATGTTTGTGGTAGCGGTGCGCTACCTCTTCTCAGGGGCTGAAATGTTGTTGTTTGTTGAAGGTTCGAAAGGGCACCCACTTGTTCGACTTTGGGACATTATTTTGTCAGTTGAGGGCCTCCCAAAATGCCTTTGTACAGTTCTAAACCCCACCATGAAGTATTGTTTCATTTGAATCCATAACAAGACCCGAAAATGAAGGTTTATCATTCATTTCTTCGTGGGATCATATCATGCACTTGGAATTCTTTTATTGACAATAATTCCCTGAATTGAGGCATAAAAGATGTGTAATACATTTAATCGGGTCTTGGGATTTATACTTGAGGTCGTTCAGAGGTAACGATTTAACATGACGCCACTTTAATTCCTACCGAAACATCTTTATTAAATCCGGGTTTACAACGCGTTTTGTCTTACATGACACGTGACGTTTTATTATTAAACCCGAAATTTTCGAGGTGTTACATCCTCACCCCCTTAAAATAAATCTCGACCCGAGATTTACTGAAACAAGTAAGGGTACTTTTCTTTCATGGTGGATTCAACCTCCCACGTGAATTCGGGACCTCTACGGGCATCCCATTTGACCTTTACAAAAGGTATATGCTTCCTTCGAAGCTTTCTTACCTGTCGATCTTCAATCGACAAAGGTTTTTCCACAAATTTTAAGCTCGCGTCTATATGCATATCTGTATGTGGTATGACCTGTGATTCGTCAGCGAAACACTTCTTTAGATTGCAGATGTGGAACACATTGTGAATTCCACTGAGCTCTTCTGGTAAGTTCAACTTATAGGCAACTGACCCAACACGTTCGATAACCTCGAAAGGTCCTATGTATCTCGGGCTTAGCTTGCCTTTCTTACCAAACCGCATCATTCCTTTCCAGGGTGACACTTTAAGTAGGACTTTGTCACCTACTTCGAAGTGAAAATCCTTACGACTTGGATCAGCGTAACTCTTCTGCCTATCCCGGGCAGCTTTGAGATTGTTACGAATCTGGACAATCTTGTCCGTCGTTTCGAACACGATCTCTGGTCCTGTTAACTGGACTTCTCCAACTTCCGCCCAACAAACTGGCGATCTACACTTTCTACCGTATAATGCCTCAAAAGGCGCAGCCTTAATGCTGGTATGGTAGCTATTGTTGTAGGAGAATTCGATTAATGGTAGGTTCTTATCCCAACTACCTCCCAAATCGATCGCACATGCACGTAGCATGTCTTCCAACGTTTGAATAGTACGCTCACTCTGACCGTCTGTCTGAGGATGGTAAGTCGTACTAAAGTTCAAACGTGTGCCCAAAGATTGCTGGAAGCTCTTCCAAAAATGTGACGTGTACCTAGTATCTCTATCAGAGATAATAGCTACAGGTATGCCATGTAAGGCTACAATCTTATCAACGTATAACTGGGCTAGCATATCGGAGCTATAAGTCTCCTTGATGGGTAAGAAATGAGCTGACTTAGTCAGTCGGTCAACTATAACCCATATCGTATCATTTCCTTTCCTCGTCTTGGGTAACTTGGTAATAAAATCCATAGTTACCATTTCCCACTTCCACGTAGGAAGTTCAGGCTGTTGTAGCAAACCTGACGGTTTCTGATGCTCGGCTTTGACTTGCGCACATGTCAAGCATTTTGCTACATGGGCGGCTACAGACTTTTTCAAGCCTATCCACCAATAATTTGCCTTTAGATCCTGGTACATCTTATCAGCTCCAGGATGAACGGAGTATTTGGAACTATGGGCTTCCTGGAGGATGACATCACGAAGTCCTCCAAAAATTGGAACCCATATCCGTCCATTTAATCGCAGGATTCCGTCTTTGCTAAGAGTTAACTGCTCCTCAGTTACTCCTAACTTTTCATTAGGATAGTTAGCTTCCAACACAGCTTCCTTCTGTGCAGCTAACACCCTTTCTATCAAACTGTTCTTTATTTCCATGCGCTTGGCATTAATTCGAATGGGTTTAACCCTTTCCTTTCTGCTCAAGGCGTCGGCGACTACATTCGCTTTGCCGGGATGATACTTGATTTCACAATCATAGTCATTCAAGGTTTCCATCCAACGGCGTTGCCTCATGTTTAATTCCTTCTGATTAAACAGATGTTGGAGGCTCTTGTGATCAGAATAAATCACACATTTGATACCATAAAGATAGTGCCTCCAAAGCTTTAGTGCGAATACAACGGCACCCAGCTCCAAGTCATGGGTGGTGTAATTCTTTTCATGCACTTTCAATTGTCTTGAAGCATAGGCAATAACCTTGCCTTTCTGCATAAGCACACACCCCATGCCAGTGTGCGAAGCATCACAATAAACCACAAAGTCTTCAATTCCATCTGGCAGTGTCAGTACCGGGGCGTTGCTCAGCTTTTGCTTCAGAATATCAAAGGATTCTTGCTGCTTAGGGCCCCAAACAAACTTAACCTTCTTCTTAGTTAAGGAGGTTAGGGGTGCAGCAATCCTTGAAAAATTTTCAACGAAACGCCTGTAATATCCTGCCAATCCCAGGAAGCTACGAATTTCCGTAGGCGTCTTTGGCTCTTGCCAATTCATAACAGCTTCAACTTTAGCGGGATCCACTTGGATACCACGCTCACTAACCACGTGTCCAAGAAATTGGACTTCTCGTAGCCAAAACTCACACTTAGAGAATTTGGTGTAGAGCTTCTCCTGACGTAGAAGTTTGAGAATACAACGAAGGTGTTTCTCATGGTCAGCTTGATTCTTAGAATAAATGAGGATGTCGTCGATGAAAACGATGACGAATTTATCCAAGTAAGGCTTACAGACGCGATTCATGAGATCCATGAACGCGGCCGGTGCATTAGTGAGCCCAAAAGGCATCACTAGGAACTCGTAATGACCGTAACGAGTCCTAAATGCAGTCTTGTGCACGTCTTCATCTTTGACCTTCAATTGATGGTAGCCTGACCTCAAATCAATCTTCGAGAAGTAACTTGCCCCTTGTAGCTGATCGAACAAATCGTCGATTCTGGGCAGAGGATACCTATTCTTGATCGTGACTTTATTAAGCTCGCGATAGTCGATGCACAGACGCATCGACCCATCCTTCTTCTTGACAAACAAGATTGGCGCTCCCCAAGGAGATGAACTAGGTCTAATGAAACCTTTAGCCAGTAATTCATCTAGCTGTGTCCGCAACTCCTTCATTTCTGTGGGTGCCAATCTGTATGGTGCTCTAGCAACTGGTGCCGCTCCGGGGATGATATCGATCCTGAACTCGACTTGTCTATCTGGTGGTAAACCAGGTAGATCTTCAGGAAATACTTCTGGGTACTCAGAAATGACAGGGATGTCTTCTATCTTCGGTTTAGGCTCATCAATAATCATTTGCGCCATGTAAATGATACACCCCTTCTTCAAACACTTGGAAGCCTTGAGCATAGTCACCTGCTCAGGCAGTCCATACTGGGTATCTCCCCGAATGGTAAGTGATTCACCAGACGGAGTCTTTATTACCACCTGTTTCTGGTTGCAGACAATTTGGGCCTGGTTATGAGATAACCAGTCCATACCCAGAACTATGTCAAAACCAGCCAATTTAAACGGAAGTAGAGACAGAGGAAAAGAATGGTTCTTAATGGATATAACACATCCATCTAACACAGTAGAGACGGTTTCTATGGTACCATCTGCTAACTCTACCTCGTAGTTTACGCTTAAGGTTTTGACAGGTAAATTCAACAATTTACAAAACTTATGATCTACGAAAGACTTATCTGCGCCTGAATCAAAAAGTACTCTTGCAAAGACATCATTTACAAGGAATGTACCTGTTATGACATTATCGTCTTGCACAGCTTCTTTCGCGTCCATCCTGAAGACTCTGGCATTAGTCTTCTTAGCCTCCTGAGGCTTCTTGTTGTACTTTGGGCAGTTGGTCTTGATGTGCCCCTTTTCATTGCAACGGTAGCACGTTGCGTCTTTTATCTTTTTGCAATCCAGGGTTTTGTGATCCGTGGACTTGCAAATTCCACAAGCAAAAGATTTTGACTGAGTCTGAGAATTCGACTCCAGTCTGCACTTTCCATAGTGCTGCTTCTTGCAAATTTTACACTTGGGCTTCTCATCAGACTTATGCCCATCCTTCCTCGATTCAGATCCCTTCTTGTTATCACCGTTCCCACGGTGTTTCTTGTTCGACCTTCGCGAACCATCATCTTCACGCTTCCTCTTCTCGGCCTCCTTATTCCTCTGCGATCTCTGCCGGACCGCATCCAGAGTGAGGGATAAGGAAATGTCAGTTAAAGACCTGAAGGTAGCTGGCCGGGAAGCTTTTACGCTTGCCTTGATCTCGGGTTCTAAACCACCAATAAAGCGAGCGATTCTCTTTGGCTCCGGGGTTACCAGGTAGGGAACCAACCGGGACAGCGTATTGAAGCTTGTCAGGTAAGCTTGACAGTCGAGATTCTTCATTACCAACGATAGAAAGTCAGATTCTATCTTTTCCACCTCATGTTGAGGGCAGAAATTTTCCTTGATTAGGGCAATGAATTGATCCCACGACATGCTATACAACGGGATCTTTCCGGAGGCCTCCATCAGAGATCTCCACCATGCCAATGCTTCACCCTTGAAGGACTGTGACACAAACTTAACTATATCCCTTTCAGCGCACCCGCTGATATCCACCACCGTGTCCATTTCGTCCAGCCAAGTCATTCAGTCGACGGCTCCTTTTTCCCCAGTAAAATCCCTGGGTTTACAAGACACGAAGTACTTATAGGTGCAACCCTTGTTACAGGGTTCTTGATGCAGTACTATATGCTGAGATGGGACACTTTGACGGTTGGTGGACTGACGGTCATCACCATCTTTCTTGGGTCTATCCTTTTTGGGAGGAGGCTTGTTATGAGCCTCAGAATGTGTCCTGGGCTTTGAATGTGATGCAGAGTGGGTCCTACTTCGAGTACCACTGTATTCCTCATACTGCCTATCCAAAGCCTGAGTAACAGCGCCGTCTATGATAGCTTTTAATTCGGCACCCGTTAATGTAATCTGGGCGTTCTCATTCGGCTCTGCTGGATGGCTATTGACTTCATTAGAGTTAGCCATTTGTATTGAACTGTTGTAGAAAACAAGGACAATATTTTATTTGGGAGTTTATTATGGAATTACCCCTTAGGGTAACTCGTTAACAATGGTAAACAGAGACCATATTTGGTTAACTTATTAATCGTATTAATTTAGGATTTCAATCAAAATTTATCCTAAACATAAACAATAACAATATATATTAGCACATAAGGCTTGGTCACATGGACAATTTAAATTATAAGCTATGATTTCAGAGAATCAAGACCTTTAAGGTTTGAACCTAGTTCATTACCCTTATCAGACAGGGAGTTATGACTACCTCTGTCTTTTGGCTCATATGGAAGTGAGCTGGGCCCGTAGGCATCATATTACCACGTATGGCAAAATATGATCATCTTAATTGATGATCTTAACCCATGATTCAGAGATCATATAACTGGGTTTGGACTCTTCTAAAGAATCCTTATACATATAAGAATGACATGTGATTTTAACGAATCACTTCTGCCAGGAGTGTTAACATGTTTTAAGATGTTAACAGGGATTTGAATCTTTTAAACAGGTCTTACCATTTTGGCCCGGTCTTATATTTGACACGAGGCTAGGTTTCACACTTTAAGATCCTTAATTAAATAATTACATAGGCAGATTAATTTAAAATGAATGATTTTAATTTATTTATTTCATTTGCAAGTATTCAAGCACAAAATGGCAAACATGAAATTTATAAAAACAACATTCCATTTATTTATTCAAAGCATTACACACTTGCCCTAAACGGGTCTTTCAAATTACAAACTTTACCCACGCAGGGGTGAAACAGATACTTACCCACGTAGGGGTTAAATAACACACATGCCCACGCAGGGGCTAAATATCACACATGTCCACGCAGGGACTCCCACTAACAATACACCCACGTAGGGGTTCAAACAAACAAGCATGCCCACGCAGGGGCTCAAAGCAACATACTAAATACACCCACGCAGGGGCTCAACAGTAATTACAGGAGAAAGTAACTGTGGAAGGATTCAACGACCCTTCTTGTTCTTTCCCTTGATCAAACTAACCAACCCTTGTAAGAACGTCTGTCTTTCCCTACGATCCTCGTGAGCTTCCCGTTCAACTTGCTCCAACCTATGAAGAATTTCCTCCCTTTCTGGGGGAGAAAACCGTGGTGGCTGCGATTGCGTCCTGATAATGGGTCTAGGAGGTATAGGGTATCCCTGAGTCGGGTAACTCACCTCCCATGGATCCCCATAGGGTCCTTGGTTGTTATAGTTCGCTGCTACCATGTACGGATCAGCCTCCCCGTAACCATAGTTATGTTGCGTTGGGGGTTCAAACGGGTTGTATCCCAAGCCACCCGTATACGCCGGGATTGGGTTATCAAATCCCATCGGCGGTGGCTGTAGTACAGCAGGGTTGGAGGGTCCACCAAATTGCGGGTCCTCCTGGTGCGGTGGGTAGTGGCTGGCACTTGACTGTCGTGGGGAACTGAAATTGAAGCCCCCCGGTCATACCGACATGCGGGCACCGGTTCTTCTATGCCTTGGCGGTTGAGGAGGTGCCGGTTGAACTGGTGGCGGTGGAGGTGGAGGTGGTGGCGTAACTGCCACAAACCGGTGATCCTCGGATGAATCTTGATGATGCAGCTGCGGCTGTGGCTCCTGCTGCTGCTGATGATGCTGCCCATGAGACGACGAGTGGTGAGAAGGCGTATAGTACCACTCGTGCTGATTGAAGAGGGCTTGGAAACTGTCTGGACCACCGTAGGGTGATCCGTGAAAAGACGATCCGTCGGAGATTTCGATCGGATGGTTTGGAGTACCACTCGCCGGCATGACGGGGTCCGTATCCTCGTCCATATCATCTGCGTGATCTCCTGAAAAGTGGTCCTCTGGACCCAGTGGGTTAAAACCCACGGGTTCTTGTAGGTAGTTGGCCGGGTTAAACTGGCCTCTGAACACAGGAGTAGGGTCCCCATAGGAATGATGGGACAAAGATCTCTGCAGCGGTATGTATGAAGGCAGAGGGTTGTTGGGCTCGTCTTCCGAGTGTGGTCCGTATGAATTGTGGACCGGAGGGGTAGAGCTGTGCGAAACAGATCGTCTCGCTGGTTCGAACAGGTTTCTCCTGTTCCGTCGTGGACCTTCGCTCTCCGTAGCAGGTTGAGCTCGTACATTTGATGGTCCAGCTTCATGGTCATTGGGGGCGGTGACTGGCCCCTTGCCTCGTCCTCGTGTTCTGAAGAATCTCGGAGGCATTTTGATGTTCCTGTCAATAAAGCATAAGATAACAATAACAAAATATAAAGTTTAAAAGGACAAAACAAAAACCGAATAAGGTGGAATTTGTCCTATGTTATATGTCTAGACTCGAAGGTTTAGATATGTGCAATTGTGTCACTGAGATTAAACACAAAAGGCTAGTGTTTAATTCACTCAGAGTTGGCTCTAATACCAACCTGTCACACCCCGATTTCCACGTGTCACCGGTGGGCCCGGTGGGGGAGTATCGTGACGTGGTTGGCAACGTAATAGTCAAACAACACAATATAATAATGCACAGCGGAAGCAAATTTAAAATATAATACAACCGAATTTATTTATTGTAATCAAAGTCACAATATCCGGTGTTTATCCACAGTAGGATCGAAACAAAATAACATTTAATGGTTCAACAGACTTCTGGCATCCTAAGCTTGCGAGACTTTTTATTGATGCTTAGAAGACAATCCAGCCAATTTCGTTTAGTACCTGCATTCAGTCTTTTTGGGAAAATACGTCAGTTTACACTGGTAAATACATTCAACTGACTCATTTTGGAAAATGATTGAAAATTGGTTTGGATGCACATGGCATAAACATTTTTATTTAACTTGGGAGAATTATTTAATATTATAATCTTGTGAACGAATTACATGTTACTTATGCGTTTAGTAGCCCGGATCTAGTCCGGGTTAAAGATCAATAGACACACCACATCATTGAGTTATACACGGACGGTGTACGCCTACACCCCGTGCTCAGGTCGCGGCCATCTCGTAAGATGATGCCAAGGATATCCGGGACATGGTCATTAACCCCCCAAAGGCTGTAAAGTAAACAAGACTGTTTAAACGAGCCGATCAAATTATTCAACTACCCACTAAGCGTGGAGATTTGATGCCCGATCAAGCGGTATGCTATATACCGTAACCCAAGCCCGTATAGGGAAAATAAGTTAAAAGTATTTACCTGATGCAAGTATAAATCACAATAAGCAGAATGCACGTAGCTTTTACTGTTTCTCCTAATCTGGAACGAAGGTTTATAATAACCTATTAGAATTCTAACGGGTCTTTTATTAAGCTTAGACCGGCTAGTTTCACGATACGGTTCGTACGCACGATTAAGCGAAGACCGGATAGAATGTGATTCAGACCCGAAAAGTTTGAAGACTTGTTTAATATGGGTTTATTATTCACATTCTGGATTTTGAGATAAAACCGTTAAGGTTTGACCCGTTTCGGCTAATTTATGTAAACTTGCTACATAAACCGAACCGTACGCATAATAAGCGTGACGGGTACTCATGAGAGCTATATACAGGTTTCCTAAGTTAATTATGTCTCAAATATGTTGTGACATCAGTAAGGTGTCTTTCGTTATGCCCGAAACGTGTTTAAACACAACTAGGCCCCGTAGGGGTAGTTTGGTCATTTAAAAGTTTATAAAAGAGTTTAAGTGACAACCTGAGTTACAGGTCTGATGTAATCAGCGAATATACTCAATTTTCTAAGTTACATCAGTAGGTTAAAGCATGTATGTGAAACTTATCATTTTTAACCAAACTAGGCACCGTAGGGGTATTTTGGTAATTTCACATAAGCCGAAAAACTCAAAACCGAAGTCTGAGTTTGTCAACCTTTGCTTACTGTTAAAATATGATAATTTGCCTCTTATATCAGTAGGTACCAACCCGGGTATGTCCAACATGATTTTAAAACATACTATGCGCTAAAAACGCTAAATAAGGCGATTAAAGGCCATTACCGGGTTCGATACTTAAATCTGATATTTTTATATTTCCGGAAGGATTAAAATAATTTATTTATCTTAACTAATCAGTGGCAAAAGGTTTGGGGTCGTTTAGGTATGTAAAACTCATTTTATGGCCCGTTAGGGCAAAACCGACAATTACCGAATTAAGCCTACGACTATGAGTTATGCTCAGCCTAAAATTAATTAAAAATCTTTAAAAATCCCAAAATAATATATTACATCAGTGGGTAAAAGATTTGATACCAAAAAGTATGTTTAACTAGGCTAAACGTTAATTACGCCATTTTATTAACATAAAGCATTAGTTTTGCGATAATGAGCATAACTCTTAATCTACAAGTCAAACTGATGTCTAACTTTGCATACAAGTCTATATATCAGTAACAAAGGTTTCTACACTTTTACATTTTCATAAATCACGTTTTAAGGTAATAAGGGCATAACGGTCAACATATGAGCAATTAACGGAAACATGCATATTAATTGGATAACTAACGAACCAAGGTGTATAATCACAGAGGGTTGTTCTAACATGTAACCTAGTCCAATTAAAGCTCTGAGGCATTTCTAAAATATGCCTAAACGGGTCAGAACTGAAAGTCAAAGTGAAAGTCAAACTATGTGACTTTCGGTTCCGAACCGGGTCTAAACAGGAAATAGTCGGGTTGAACATGTTTGGACATGTTCTTACACTAATTACTAAGTTATAACAATGATCAAACAGGTTATATATGTTCTAGATAGCTAATTATGCATAAATGACATTTTAAGCATTATGTTGACTTTTTAATTAAAAGTTTGACCCGACATTAGACCTGGTTAGGGTGGTGATCAGGGGAAACCCTTTTTGAGGTTTTATTACCCACTTAAATACCAACTCATGACTACTATTTAATTCGAGATATGACTGAGCCATTATTGACTAATCTCGAAGTCAAACCGTAATTACGACGGTTTGACTTTTAGCTAATTAACTAAGCTAAAAGCAATTAGAGAAAGATTAGAACACTTACTGAAGTCCTATGCACGAGATATGATCACTTGGAAGCAAGCTTGAGCTCCAGAAATGATCCAAGAGTGCAGGAGAAGTTGTGAGGAATATTTGAAACCTTGAAGGCCTTTTATACTTGTTGCAATCACCATAACAAGTTGACAACAAAGTCTAGGATCCATCCACAACTGATTAACACTTGTTACTAGTGCCTAGGGATGTCTAGGGGTCGTCCACCAGTGAGAAAAACCGGCTAAGTGGGTCAAAATCGCGCATAACAGGCAACAGCCTGTTTCTGGTCGCTGGCAGTCTGGTAGCGCACCGTTACATGTTTGTGGTAGCGGTGCGCTACCTCTTCTCAGGGGCTGAAATGTTGTTGTTTGTTGAAGGTTCGAAAGGGCACCCACTTGTTCGACTTTGGGACATTATTTTGTCAGTTGAGGGCCTCCCAAAATGCCTTTGTACAGTTCTAAACCCCACCATGAAGTATTGTTTCATTTGAATCCATAACAAGACCCGAAAATGAAGGTTTATCATTCATTTCTTCGTGGGATCATATCATGCACTTGGAATTCTTTTATTGACAATAATTCCCTGAATTGAGGCATAAAAGATGTGTAATACATTTAATCGGGTCTTGGGATTTATACTTGAGGTCGTTCAGAGGTAACGATTTAACATGACGCCACTTTAATTCCTACCGAAACATCTTTATTAAATCCGGGTTTACAACGCGTTTTGTCTTACATGACACGTGTCGTTTTATTATTGAACCCGAAATTTTCGAGGTGTTACACTATAAATATGACAGTACTCTGTACTGTTACATTTGATCGTTTTGAGTGAGTTTTTCTCCTCAATCCAATCCTTTCATCTTGTGCACCCAACTCTGGAGTATCAGGCTGAGGGGGAGTTTAGTCTGTAAGCTTGCATTGTAACCTTTTGCTTTTGATGTAATCTTTCGACTTTATGAAAGAAAATTGTTTATCAAACTATATTCTCCTTTGATTGTGTTTACAAAGTTTGTTATTCATTTCCGCTGCACTTAAAATTACTCATATCTATTTGATTTGTTCAAATCTCACAAACAAGCACAATCATGAGAGCCTCAGATCCCAACAGTGGTGGTCGGGTGCAGGTGATGGTGATGGTGAAGCGGTGGTGAGGCAGTAATGGCGATGGTTGTGGTGAGGCGGTAATGGTGAGGTTGTGATGGTGATGGTGGTAGTGGTGGTGGGGTTGGGTAGAGTGAATGACAGTGAAGAGCGGACAACCCATCATTCCTACTGCCGTAGACTGAATGATAGTGAAGAGCGAACAAAATTAGGTGGAGTGACAAGGTGTTGGACTGCTAGTCAATGATGATGATGACGCAACTTGGGTTTCTGGTAATGGGTAGTACGATGAAAATTGTAGACGGGCTGTTGTTTAGCTGGTGAAGCTGTGGTGTTTCACGGTTGCAGGAGGTTGTGAAGGATTTGGTTGCTATTAGGTGGTGATTAGGGTGAGGACTGCCGATGATTGTTCGGATTTATGGTAGTGTGTTGAACGGTGGTGGAGAAAGGAGTTATATGATGGTGGTTAACGGGTAGTTAAGTGTAGGCAGTGTACAGTGGTAGGTGTGGTGGTTTACGGGTGAGTGTGGTGATGGTGAACAAAGATTGGTTGTTTGCAGGTTGTGGTCTAGGATTTCAACTTAGATTGAAGATGCAGTGTATATATTAATGTTTTTAAACAATAAAGAATAAATGGTTAATTAAAAGAAAAATGAAATGACCAAAATGCCCTTGGCAGACTTAACACATATGGACGGAGTTAAGTCAGTTGGACTAAAATGGCAATTAACTCTAACTCTTAATTTAAATTTGAGTAAAGTGTAATTTGCTACCTTGGATTGGTTTAAATTGCTCAATGAAACCCTATCTTTCACATTTTGTCAAATAACATTTCATCACCCATTGCAACCAACCGTTAGTCAATGGTTAAGTTGGCTGTTCAAATGAGGGGTAATATTGTCCTTTTTTACCTATAGTATCACTCTGCTCTCTCTCTCTCTTCTCTCACTCTAACCTCTCTCTTAGAATACCAATCTACCACTATCACAACCACCGAATTTCCAATGGTTCCACTTTCAATTTCTTCACAACCCCATTTGTTTCACCTGCTTCCACTTAATTTCATTCTTCTTGCAACAGAAACCATATTCCACAATTCTTTATCTTGTTTTTTGCAACAACCACTCCAAGTATCTATAATCTCCTTCTCCTAATTGTTGGCGAGTTCGTTAGAATGAAGTTAAAAAAAATTGAATTCAAGCTTAACGATAAGCTTTGAACGATTAAAAAAATTGAATTCAAGCTTAACGATAAGCTTTGAACGAGAATTACCGGGATGGCAAGAATGTACGGCAATTAGTGATATTTTACATGGGAGATATTAGATTTAAGATAAATTAAGCTGTAAAAATTAAAAAGAAATGGATGAATTAGTGATGGATGAATGAAGATGAAAGTGATCAGGGATCAAATGAGGTGGCTGCCGGAAATAGTGGTGATGGGTGTTTCTTAATGGCCAGTTTGGATGATGTTGATGACTTTGTGTTTCTTGATGAGAGAGAGAGAGAAAGAGTTGCAGAGAGAGAGAGAGATGTAGATTTAGAAGAGGAGAGGGTATAATAGTATTTTTCTCGTTTTTAACGGTCAAACTATCGGTTGACTAGCTGTTGATTGCAATAGGTGATTGCAAAATGCAAAGGTAGTGTTTCATCTGACAATTTGGACCAAATAGCTGTGGGCAAATTGCACTTTACTCTTTAAATTTTAATAAGATAGAGCCCAATTTTAAAGAGAGGCCCAAGTCGAAAAATAAGTAGGCCGAATTTGAATTCTCAATTATTTTTTTGGGTAAAGGGTTACCCCGGTAAAATTTTATATCAACCAAAAACTAAAAAACAGGGTGTGAAGATACACCAACACACACTTCTAGGCTTGGCATACCAAGACTAGCGAAACAAAATTCTCAATTATTTTGTGAACAAAGATTTCTTCTAAACCCAATTAGAAAGCTTTTGAGTCAAGTTAGTAATTGGCCACTGTTGGTTTTAGAAAACTACCAACACCAAAGATTCGTGAACTGCTTAAGTAATTAATACGGTTGAAAACGGTTCAGAACGATCGGAACATGTTGAAAACGGTTTGCAACTGAGATTCGAGTCTCACAAGGGATTCATTCATCCATTGATAGAACTCGACTTCGGATAAGTGAGCAACCATGGTTCGGATAAAGCGTGAGCAACAGTGGTATCGATTGACCTAAGAAAATAGTAAGGAATTTGATAAAATTTTAGAGAGATACTTGAAATTAATTTTCTGCATATCTTAGTTAAACAAAGATGGAAACAATTTAAAGGAAAATTACATCACCACTCTTCCCAGAAATAAAGGATGACCACTCCTTTATTTCGGGCACATCATACCCACTTTCTAAACAACCACATACTACATTAACTAATTAAATAAAAAATAAAATAACAACTTGTTTATAAAACTTGAATCCCACGATCACAGCCATGCATGGTGAATTGGGCTTGTTTAGCAAAGCTCGTTGAGAATAAGAGTAAACTACTGTTGTATTTGTACATACAATGGACCCTAAACCCAAAGCCCAATAGGGTACATACCAATATTAGCCCAAGCCCAAGCCCAAGCCCCAAAATCGAAACCCATATTCAAATGTTTAAGAAAACATACCACAATTTTGCTATCATTAATTCAAATTCAAATGTTCAACAAGATCATCAACAACTTGTTGATATCTTCATCACATCAAAATGTAATCTGTGTTATATGTTCTCACACAAATACTTGATTCAATACTAGACATCAAGGTTTTTGCAGGACCAATTTTCCAACAATGTTGTAGATTCTTATGCTTGTCATTAGTATTTTGTGAAAAGGCGCATTAAAAGACATTTTTCGTATATTTGATACCGGGGACCTTCAACTTGCGAGAATGGACTCGGGAATCCACAAAGTTCAACTTTTGTAAATGATAGAATGATGCTTTTTCGTCAAAGTTGCAGAATCCACAAAGTTCTGCAACTTGAATTATAATATTCGAGTTATTTCTCGACTTATTTATGTGTTGCACATTAAACCTTCTACAGTTAAACTTTATAGATATCACGAGTCTTAATTATTAGCAAGTCGCTAAAAAAGAGCTAAAAATGGAACAAGTCGAATTTGTTAAAAGTCTTCAAAATAATATTTTTGTATACTATCTGGATTATCATTATTGTAATAATATGGTTTAAGTAATCATAGTTAGTGCATGAGTTATCTATGATGACTTAACCTTTGACAAAATTACATTAGTGGGTCAACTTGGCCCGTTTTGATATCTACTAAAAAAATATCAATTTCAAACCAAAACTGTTTTGATCCATTACCCAACCCGTAAATCTTGCCACCTCTATTTATTTGGAAACAGCCTCTAACATACACACAACATCTTAATCACGCGACCATATTTCAAGTCATGGTTCTGTGGATAGCAAAACACGTAGTGTCGATTGTATGCAGCCGGGCTATTCTAAGCCATGTAATTTGAAAACATTGTTGTCCTAGGATGAACCTCAAAAAGAGTGTGACAGCATTATGGAATATGAGGTAGCCCCATGCAGATATTCATTCAGCCACTAAAACTGAATATGGTTCTATTCACTGGTCATGAGGATAAAAGTAGCAAGATATTCTCTGATATCTTTGACATCACCATGTTTTGACGAGTATATTATGAGTTTGTCGAGTCCACATACGACCCATAAACATATTGGATACGCGTGTGACTTTGACTACATACATGAACCGTTGACCGCATGATCCATTGATAACTGATGATGATAATTCATAATATGCTAATGCAAGTCCTTCCACCCAAACAGACAATAGAAAACAAAAAGATTCTTATAGTACTAGTTGTACAAAAGTAAAAAGATTCTTATACCAACAGAAGGAAATCAAATACATGAATATGAAGATTTGTATGCATTCTTGTATGGAGTAAAGAGCCAACTAATTAGGCCAATGAAAGCCAATGTTGGCTCCACAACCTGCACAGGAACCTGTGGCCTATAATCAAACAATGGTATCATCACAAATATCCTAGTATATAGCAATATAACGCTAGTAAACCTGGGCCCTGATATATTATATGCGTATCAGCGTATGAATACAATGGTAACACGCGATGGTTACAAAAATCATTGTACGAAACGCAGATAGCCAGTTGTAAACCTTGGACTTTTGTTCGGTACAAAGTACAAGTGAGGATAACCCATGAAAGGCTATATCTTATCTAGTAAAATCTAGGTCTGGAACATTGGGTCTAGACATCCTTTTTAAGGTTATATTTATTTCGATTTGGTGCCCGGGGCCCTGGCCCCCGTTATCTGGGTGATGAAAATGGTTTTATCGATATAACCCTCAAAGACAAATGTTACAGAAGGATATTGTACCGGCCGATAAATGGTTCATGGAGATATTGATTCTTTCATACAATAGAAACTTTCCATCCTACTCACTTTTGTGATGCTTACTGATGCGAATCATTTGAAATTATCCTCGTGTGGCGATATTTATGGGCCAACTAGCACAGGACCACTTCCCCCTCCCTCCGTTCTTGGAGCTTATAAAAGGCCACATTTCCTACCTATAGGCTCATACCATCTCTTTGAGTGTTTACTTATACTAGAGTATATTTCTGTAGTGTGCATATGGCATCTAGCTCAATGTCTTCACGCGGGTCGGGTACTTGGACTGCTAAGCAGAACAAGGCCTTTGAGAAGGCGTTGGCGGTGTTTGACAAAGACACACCTGACAGGTGGCAGAATGTCGCCAAGGCTGTTGGCGGCAAAACTGCAGAGGAAGTGAAGCAGCATTATCAAGTCCTTGTGGAGGATTTGCAGCGCATTGAAAGTGGTCGAGTTCCTTATCCAAATTACCGGACCACTGGCTGATCATAAAGAAGGTAACTATAACAGTAATCTACAATGTGAGTGATAACTTTAGATACCATAAAAACAAACACATTAACTTACAAATCTACCATAGAGATACAAGTCATAAGCAATGTCCCGCCTCAAATACCACCATTACGTTTTGAGTGTGGAAAAGAGTAGAACTCCACACTTAAGCGTGTTTGGGTGGGAGGAATTCTAGGAGGGGTGACCTCTTGTGAAATCTCCACTCGAGCAACCAAAAACAAAGCCGTGAGTTCCTTGTGGGCTAATGGGACAGTATGGTTGGTATGAGAGGCCGGATGTTAAACGTTAATTTCTTTATCCGTTCATGATTCATGAAGCTCATTGTCTAAAATGCAGGATGACAAATCAAAAGCATAGATGTGAATAAGTACCAATAATAAAGATGCAATGAGCATGCACGCCAGATGTAACTGGAATTTCTTTATGGAAGTGGCAGAAAATCTCTGGTTTTTATTTTTTATTTTTTATTTCTCTGGTAATTGTAGGTAATTGTAGGTAATTGTGTTCCATTTGCAATTTCTGTAATGAAAATGTTTCTCGTTTTGTGCATTTTGATATATGCTATTTGATTTGCCGCATATAAGAATCTTACATTCAGAAAAGTTAAAAACAATAATACAAAAATAGTCACTGCTTAATTCAGATGTGACTTGACTCATTCACGTGTGAGTGAATTGAAGGACAATGTAAATGATTTTTCATTTTTTTATGGTTCAAATATCACATGAATATGAAAGATTTGAAACAAGAACTTGGGCTCAAAACATGTCGAGCGAATTGAAGATCAAGCTTGATAACTCATCTAGAGCACTTTTAAGTAATTAAGCTGTTGAGTTCGGTTTGATGGTTCAACAAGCTTTCATGAACAAGGGTTCAAGAAGGGCGATTCTATTCCCACACCCCCTAAATCTTATTCCCACATCTTTTCTACTCTATCTCTCTATATATACCTATGTATATATAGAAAGAGATAGAGGGAAGGGTTATGACCCGTTCAAGAATGATTCGAGCTGACTTAAAATGCTTGATAATTACATAAAAGGTATTTTCTAGAATTGTGTGATAATAAGATTATAAGAATCTTTTGTTGGTAGTGTTTACGACTTTACGTACTCTTATTTTATATTATTAGGGTGACCGGGGCATTTAGCGGGGAGACGTGCGGTGAGCCAAGTCCCCGAGCGGGAACACCGCCGCCATCAACTCGGGGAAGCTAATCGGTGAATGGGATCGGTGTGAATTCACCGATGAGGGAATCAAGTTTAAACGGCTATATAGCCGTTATGTGTTTAAAAAAAAATTACTAATCCCTATAGATACTACCACTTCAATCTTTTTGTTTTTCAAACCCAAAACAACTCTCACCCATTCAACTCATCTAATTTTTTTAACCAATCTTTAAAAAAATGGATTCCAAGTTCCCGTTTTTTTCTCCCCTGCCCGACTTTCCCGATGATGAAGATTCATCGTCAAGCGATGAAGATTCATCGTCTTCGATGATACAGCTTTTAGCGAGCTCATTGACGAAGAAACGCATTGGAGACTAAAACACGATCTCGTTGAGCATCTCGGACGTTTAGATCTACCTCACCTTGAAGTGAATTCCGACGACGAGTAGTTTGTTTTTTTATTTTTCTAGTTTGAATGTAATTTTTATTTTTAATTTAATGAAATGTCTTTTATTAAATTTTATTTAATTTTTATTAATATTTGTTTAATTTATAAACATGCATAATTACAACAAATAAAAAAAAAACAAAAAAAAAAACAAGTCCCCCAAGAGAGGAGTGCCGCCATCAAATTGAGGGTGTGGAGGGAGTTAAGGGGGGAGTTGACGTGGCGCGTGCTGATTGGATGTGTGTAAGAGAGGTCACTCCCCTAAGAGAAACAGTCTTCTATCCGTAATTAGTCCCGGTGCCGATGCTTTCTTTGTGGGTTTAGCAAAAGCACTCCTCAAGTATCAAGTAGGACATAATCTACTACTTGAATCACATTCCTCACGGAACACTTTATCTATTTGAATCTCCAACTTAATAAGATCGAGTTCGGATCGAAAGCGGTAGGTACCCCCGGGGCATGGATTCCCATAGGGCCAACCATGGGACTGAGTCAAGGCCTAAGAGAGGAGTGCCTCTCTCACCCTTATATGCATGTATGTGTTTGTAAAAATGAAGCTGAGAGCTAAATCGAAAGCTGTAGTTTTTGTTGGAGCTATGAGTTCAAAAGGTTGAGTTCTTGGTTATTGTAGGGTAAATCATTTTAGGCAATTAGATTCACTAAAGATCGAAGGAAAATTAGAATAATATGAGCTAGGAGGCGTGACGTGTACGCTACATTGAGATTATTATGATTCTCGGCTTCGGCAAACAACGGGGTCAAGGGACAACTCCACTAGCGAGGCTAATGGGCAACGCCTCATGTGGGGTCCAAGGGCGGCGCGCCTGACGAGTTATTCTTACCTAGTTAGGAAGGGTGATTATGTCCATCAAACAATTCCTAACTAATTTTATAAGGTATAAATAATTATGTTGATCTTATTTAAATACCATAAATTAGCAACTCATATATGCATCTAGGTGTTGTAACTAATGCTTGGAGAGTTTTCCAAAAAAAAATGAATTTTTTAGTTTTAGTCCAAAAGTATTTGAAAAATTACTTATAACCCAAAACTATTTTAATTTCAACTTTTAACCCAAAAAATTAGCAACTCATATATGCATCTAGGTGTTGTAACTAATGCTTGGGGAGTTTTCCAAAAAAAAAATGGATTTTTTAGTTTTAGTCCAAAAGTATTTGAATAATTACTTATAACCCAAAACTATTTTAATTTTTACTTTTAACCCAAAACTTTTCATCTTTTCAAATTTAACCTCACAACTTTTTTACTTTCAACTTTTGTCCCATATACATTTCATCTTTATCTAATTTTTTCGTTTTACGATTCGTTCTAAATTTTGGGAGTTAGCACGGCACGTGCATGTGTGGTTCAACGTTTTACGTTTCATTTTACGCTTCGTTCTAAGTTTTGTGAGTTAACACGACATAACGTGCGTGTGTTGTTCAGCGTTTTTACTTTGTCTATTTTTTCCCGTTTGACGGGTTTGTCAAAATATGCAGGTCCTAGATCGACTTAGTTATTATCTTCTGTGTTTTACGTTACGATCTAATTTTTTAGCATTAACACGCCGCAAACTCAGTGTTGGTGGTCGATCGCAGTGGTGTGACATTGATCCTATTTATCACATTTATAGGCCCCCGCCGCAACGCGACGGGTGGTTAATACTAATTATTTAAATGATAATAATGGCCATATAAATATAAAATTAATATATATTTAATTTTACATTCTCTCTGGCCGAGTAAATCATTTATTATGAGCACTAGATAACCCTGATCAGGAGTTAATACTTATTTTAGCTTCAAACCAAAACCATAGCAGAGAAATACAACCGTTGAGTCTGTATTCAACTCAAGACCCCCATTAATCATACTACAATCCTAATTTAAAACCTAAGTAGTTAGGATTAAAATTTACAAATAGAGTAAACTTTCGTTTTGCTCCCTGTGGTTTGGTCACTTTAACGGTTTTGCCCCAAATCTTAAAAAATAGCCATTTTCCTCCAATAGTTTACTATGGTTTTTCCATTTTGCTCCCTACAAGGAGCAAAATGGAAAAAAAGACAATTTGGATGGAGTTAGAGGCAGGGAGCAAAATGGAAAAACCATAACAAACTATTGGAGGAAAATGGCTATTTTTAAAGGTTTGGGGCAAAACCGTTAAAGTGACCAAACCACAGGGAGCAAAACGGAAGTTTACTCTTACAAATAAGCTCTTTAAACGTTTGATTTGTATAAGTATTGTCTATATGTCATTACACTAGTAGAATATATTTATAGAAATACAAATTCTAAACGGATGAGGAAAATTAATAATTGGTCATTCATAGTACGATATGTAATTGTACATAGTCAACAATAAATCCATTATTATTATAAACACTTACATAATATTTATGGGTGATTGACCTATATATCTTGAATGTATTTGGTACACAGATTTAGTTTCTTCTAGTTTTTTCATAAACGAACAATGATTTCATATCGAAATTTAATGCAACGCCTCTCAAACTGTTACTTTTCAAAGAAACATAGTAGCTGACTAGATCACAGTAAACCTTCAATATATTATTTATATGGAGGTAATAAATTTAGGAGTCTGGTGATATATTTTCAACAACATTTAGTGACTATTGCATGTGATTATCAACACGTTATTTCATTATAACTTATGTTGTTGTTATCAATTCAGTTCATTATGACTCCTCCATGAGATAGGTTTGTCTGCTTACATAAGAATATATCCCGAAATTGACATTTTCTTATCTTTGAATATAACAAAGCTAGCATCATTAACTGGTTTGAGTTATCACTTCTTATTTCCTTATATTATAGTCTCTCTCGTTTCTTAAGATATTGTAAGATGCTTCAAAATAATTTGGACCGATCTAGTGTTAAGCAATGTGAGCAATATCTAAACAAGTATAGACTTGAACCAACATAAGGCTTCTAATTAAGGAAGCATAAGGAAATAATCTCATTCATCCTATTAGCCTCTAAAGGAGAGCAGTATTGTATGTTACATGTGTAAGGACCTGGTTAACGTAAAGCTTATGGGACTATATTAATGTCCTATTGGGACTATCTCGATGCATTTTGATGTCTATCACATAAGAGGTGTCTCCGAGATACATTATGTCAAAATATGTGTCAATAATGTTTTGACTCATGTAACATGTACTTGTTAAAAGAATGTCCTCTATATAAGGACAAGTTTTATTTTAGTTTCTCTCGCTCATCTTGAGGTATGTGTATTAATCCACTTGATTCTTGATGAAAACTATTACATTAAGATTTCATCACATTTTTTATGTTTGCTTCAACCCATACATGGATTTCATGGACTTATAGACTAAATGTTCTTAACCTTCAGTTTATAACTTTCAGGTTGTTTTTTGAACATGTAGGTCACTATTAAGGAAAGTTGTTTTTATGTTCAGCTAATGTTGCTCTGAATTATTATAAACTACTAGATTTAGTTTCTTCTAGTTTTTCATAAACGAACAATAATTTCGTATCGAAATTTAATGCAACACCTCTCAAACTCTTACTTTTCAAAGAAACATAGTAGCTGACTTGATCACAGTAAGCCTTAAATATATTATTTATATGGAGGTAATAAATCTAGGAGTCTAGTAATATATTTTCAACAACATTTAGTGACTATTGCATTGTGATTATCAACACGTTATTTCATTATAACTATGTTGGTTGTTGTTATCAATTCAGTTCATTATGACTCCTCCATGAGATAGGTTTGTCTGCTTACATAAGAATATATCCCGAAATTGACATTTTGTTATCTTTGAATATAACAAAGCTAGCATAATTAACCGGTTTTAGTTATCACTTCTTATTTCCTTATATTATAGTCTCTCTCGTTTCTTAAGATATTGTAAGATGCTTCAAAATAATTTGGACCGATCTAGTGTTAAGCAATGTGAGCAATATCTAAACAAGTATAGACTTGAACCAACATAAGGCTTCTAATTAAGGAAGCACAAGGAAATAATCACATTCATCCTATTAGCCTCTAAAGGAGATCAGTATTGTATGTTACATGTGTAAGGACCCGGTTAACGTAAAGCTTATGGGACTATATTAATGTCCTATTGGGACTATCTCGATGCATTTTGATGTCTATCACATAAGAGGTGTCTCCGAGATACATTATGTCAAAATATGTGTCAATAATGTTTTGACTCATGTAACATGTACATGTTAAAAGAATGTCATCTATATAAGGACAAGTTTTATTTTAGTTTCTCTCGCTCATCTTGAATATTAATCCACTTGATTCTTGATGAAAACAATTACATTAAGATTTCATCACATTTTTTATGTTTGCTTTAACCCATACATGGATTTCATGGACTTATAGACTAAATGTTCTTGACCTTCAATTTATAACTTTCAGGTTGATTTTTGAACATGTAGGTCACTATTAAGGAAAGTTGTTTTTATGTTCATCTAATGTTGCTCTGAATTATTATAAACTACTAGAACAATGATGATCCTCAAAGAAATATTTTGTAAGACAGGTAAGCAAATTCTTTGACAATTTATTCCCTCTTGAATATAACCTTTAACAATCAATCATGCTTGTGAGTGTCTTAGCATTTGTATTAGGATTTAGTTAATTTATGAACACAATTAGGTAATTCAACCAAATCCAAAACGTTATTCTGACACACAAAATCAGTTTGCCAAAAATAGTTTTATTTCATTTAGAAGATTTATTGATGTTCATGGTTTAATTAGAAGAGGTAGGATCAATAAAATTTCCAATATCCATTTCAACCTTAGTTAGGTAGGTTACAGGTGATCTCTTGAGTTGATTATTGAGTTTATGGGGAATTTATTAGGAGTTTCAGCTTTATGGATTAGCTCATGGTTAGGTGCTATCATTAATTTCTAAGTGTGCAAGAGTTGGTGCAGTATGGTGTATAAGAGATGCAATCGGAGTAAAATTTAATGAGTCTCTCCCCCTGCTTCTTTTACTTCCTGCAAGTCATGATAAGGACTTTTACTGCTCCCACTTACCTTAGAAATTTAGCATGCTTAGAGTCAACATTAGAAGACCAAAAAGATTCTAAAAGAGAAACAAGTTAACGATGTTGCATATTATAGTTTCTCTTATTAGGGATTATTTTAGTTTTGGTAAGAAATCTGAGTGTGCCCGCATTTAAGCAACAATAAAACTTTTGTAAGAATAGCATTATATTCTAAGGAGCTAAGTTGTGATGGAATAATTTCTTCTACAAGAAGTACAAATTGAGGTAATACCAAGTTTTCACTCCCCTACTTCTTCAACTCTTGCAAATTATGTTTAAGACACTTAGTGCTCCCACTAACCTCTTAGATTTGTAGGAATGCTACAAGACAAGTTTCAATGATATACATGACTTGGGAACCTGCCATATATCTTAGACTTGATTTCCTTAATGCCCAAATTTCATAAGAAAACTGAGGGACATATTTAGAAGAAAACCTAGTAAGTATATATGAATTGATTTCTTTAAGACCACGGACTAGAAAAAAGAGATTAGATACGAGTAGATAGTCTTTAAAATGATAAGTGAATTATGTCTGATTATTTCATTTGGATTAAGCTCCATGAATGTTAGTAAATTATAACCTCAGGTGGACTCAACTTATTCCTTATGGCAAATAACATTTATGGCATGTAACACATGATTGTAAATCGCTGAGAATGAGATTAGATGAAAAGTCAACCTTCATCAGCCTGGTCATGATTTCTCATGAAATTTGGTTTTAATTGATGAAATTCATTGGTCTCATTTGTCTGTTGTTAAATTTCCATATGCATGATAACAAAAGTTGTGAAATTTATTGGTATCATCTAGTTTTATCTTATAAAAGTTTCTATTCAGATAGTAATAACAAATAATATAAGAGCTAAAGGTAAGAATGACTTTGTTTTGGCCATGTAAACCTCACAACTGTCATAATTCAGCTTTAGTATTGATACTAAATTCGGAGTAATGTTTCAGAATGTGTAAGGTATCATGAAAAGCCCAACAGTTTATTATGGTTCTTATAGTCTTAACATATAAATGTGTCATTAACTCTCATGTTAATTATGTGTTGATTTATGGTAAGAAAATGCATAGAACTAGACTCAACCTATCATGTATTAATTGGAATATCATCATTAACAGACTTAAATATCATTAAATATGTGATTAATTATCTTAGCTAGTTGTTCCTTTGAATTATGGATAGTCTCGTTGCTTGTGCCTAATCTAATGGCATAATTTTGCAGTGGGACTTTCCCTTGGAGAACTTAAAGATGGAAGTAGTACTTGTCTATGGACCTTAGAACTATCCTATCTTTACGTTTAGTGGTCATGAGGTGAATAATATCTTAGAGTAAACTTCCAGTTTTAGGCATTCCATTTCCTGTGCGTATGTTGTTGATCAACACACTCGTTTTCCTTTGTTACTTTTGAGTGTTATAGTTGATTCTTAAGACAACTTATCGTATTAGTGGAAAGGTTATTATGTAACACACATGAAAAGTGTATCGATTTTCATGTGTAAGCCCTTAGTTTATGGTTCATGGTATTGTACATTATGATATATTCACATATGCCATTTAACCTTATGGTTAGAATCTACAGTGAATGCATTTATTTATTAGGAGTTCCTTTTAATTCTTCCATAGAAAATAGAGAGTAGTCTAAGTAAAGCTGAATCTATAATAAATCTTACAACAACATTTATTTAAATGAAATATTGATTATCATAAGAGACATTATGTTTGATTTATCCCATTTGTCATGCTCTAGCTTTCTTCTGTATTATTGTTGTAAGAAAGAGCAACAGGATTGTTATGTCGTGTCTTGAGGGATAATCAAGACCTAACAAGAGCTAATCTTGTAGAAACTCTTTAGTAGAGCAAAACATCTTTGCTTTTGAAGATTATAGTGGATGATTTAGATGGGATACTAACTTGTAGAAGAATTTAGTTGTAATTAATGTTATGGGGTATTCAAGTAAGGCTGTAAGGCGGACTAAAGTATGATCAATAGATTAATGAAGGATCATTAATATGAGGATCATTATTAGTGAAGATGTGATAATGTCTATTATTAACATTAAAACTAATAGACTAAGCTAACAAAATTCTATTAAAACAAATACACATTACCTTTAAGCAGAAGTGAAATCATTTGAGTATGCGTGAAAAATGTGATGTGCTACATTTATGTCTAGTAGAACTAACTTGTGCCTAATTAAAATAGTTGTCTCACTTTTGCCAAAGGTGATGTGCTACATTTATGTCTAGCAGAACTAACTTGTGCCAAATTAAAATAGTTGTCTCATTTGAGTATGTGTGCAAAATAGTTGTCTCATTTGAGTATGTGTGCCTAAAACAAGTACACATGCATAGTCTTATATCCTACTATTATGGTAACACTTATCATTCCACATATCACATACCAATATCCATATAACACATCTCATCAAGCAAGATCACACTTAAACAATCTATTTTCGTGTATATCAAAATATGGTATTTTTAACGTTTCTTTAACGTTTTTAGGCGTCTAGAGTCACGTATGACTAACCAAACACCATTGATACATATTTAAATACTTATATTTTTTTTATAAAAATATCATTTGATAACCTAATCTAAATCAATTTCACAAAAGTCACTTTAAAAACCAATTTTTAACGTTTTTAACGCATAATCTTATACCGAACTTTACCATAATCATCCCAAGTCATCAAAACTTCACATTTTAACACAACCCATGTTATTTAATATATAAAATGATGCTAATCACATAAATCATACAATTTTCATCCACTTTATCACTTTTCAAGCCTCATGTAAAACATGCAAAACCATGAAGCATCAAATCCGCTCTTCTCTTTTCACAACTCGTGTTCCCATATTTAAATAGCTACTCACATTCCACCACAACTATTTTTGTGGTGGATTTACATAAGGACCCCATAATCCCAAATTTTACCCTTCATTTAGTCATTTTACATGATTGACCCGTTCTTAGGCATTTAACCTACAAAGTATATGCCTACAACTCTTACATGTATCTAAGGGTTACATAATTATAATACAAGTTTCTAAACGGCCTCTAAGGGTCGTTTGCCCGATTTACCCATCAAGGGCTTTTTGGTCAATTCTAGTCTCATATTTTAAGATGAAGACTCTCACTAATTATTTGACCAAAAATAACACTTTTAACCACGACATAATTATGCGTACCTGGCTCGGATCAACATATTGACCCATTTTAATACCTTGTCTTCATTTATTTGCTATTTCATAGCATCGCTAATTCCCGAGCCGTTCATCCTGCGAGCATGAGACTCGGCATACACTTATTAGTCGTTAATTGTCAAATGGTATCAATATTACCATTTTATCTTAGTCCTTTCGTGACTAATTTACCGTTCCACCCCGTTTCACCATTAACTATGGTTTTTAACATTTGTTTTTGGTTCCGACCTGTATCATTTTGCGTCGGAAACCTTATTTCGAATATTATCTCTATTGTATTTATAACTTATAGAATAGACACATATTCTACAAAAGGTGTAAGTTCACTTACCTTGCATCCATGCCACGCTTTTCTTTCCGTACTTGCTATGTTTGACCCGCTTCATCCACAAGCTTCCATCTAGTTCGTTAGGTGTCAAACTATCATCATATTTCGTAAGGTGGTTAGTTTAGTCATTGTCAATCATGACCTATTCCATCTTACGTATTTTCTATCAAAATTATCATTCGATCTTATTAATGGTCGGTTTGACTTTTAAAAAGTCAATTGCCTATTAGTATATAAAATGCACATTCAAGTTATCAACTAGTTTTGGCATTTCTCAAATCACCCGGTAGGCGTTCTTTTAAGCCACCGTTTAACAAATCTTTTAACCCGGTTCCATATATTTCCACTACTTCAACTAGTTCAAATGATTACTAAATCTAACTTATTTATTCATTTTCATAAGAACTAAGGGTTCCCCTCTATTAGTGAGACCCATTTCATCATACTATTTAGCATTCATCCGAACGCCTAAAAAATCTAGTTTTTCATATGAACAAATATATGACACAATTTCATACATCTATTTACATGAATCAAAATTACCAAATTTTATCATAACATACTATAACCCATTTCAAGTCATGCATAAGCTTTCATCCGAACTTATAATTTGTTCAAATATCTCGCTTCAACTATGAATTATGATAATTTTTAAACACCAATATATCATCCTCCTCACTATTTAGTCAAAACCCACTTATCTAAGTGTGGTAATCCATTCAAACACCTAGTCATGGCAATTTTACTTCAAATTTCTACTTAGGGTTTGTTCCTAAGCAATTATAATTCACTAATTCGGCCATAGCCTCTACGATTCTTACATAGATCGCATCATGCAAAGTTAACTAATTTTTACAACTTCATGAATGTCAAAAATTCGACATACCTTACGATCCCCTTGAATTGGTGATCGTTTATATACATTCAAATCCGGAATTGGCCTTCGATTGATCCTTCAATTTGAAGATTTGGTGGAGCTAGGGTTTTCACCCCTTTTTGTCTCCTGGAGGTCGATCTAGAACACACACCTTTGTGTGTGTGTTTTAATTTTTTTTTTTTTTGTATATATGTTTTAATTAAAACATTTTCCTAGTTATCCACCTTTAGCCCCTCATGTTTTGGTTTGTTATTATGTAGGCCACAACCTACTTATTTCTAGTAACATTCCCTTTTATTAACTAGGTTAATTATTCCTAGTTAACTTGGTGGCTTCGTGGAAGTTATAACCCGTTTTATTTTAAGTCCCGTTAACTCTGGCCTTTCACATACTTTGTTTTCTCAATGTATTTATCATCTTTTTTAATTAACATCAAGTTTATTTATTCAAATCCTAATATTTACCGGGTTAATTTTTACCACTAACGGTATTTTACCCGTCATTACTATTAACGTGGTTTGATTACCAAACCCGTTTTTGGGGTGTTACAAGTCTACCCCCCCCCCCCCTTAAAGAGGTTTCGTCCCCGAAACCTTATTTACGTAGTTCTTTTAATTTTTAGACTAAAGGAACTTAGTTTCATTTTCATGATATTCATTCTTTCAGTGTCTTTTATGTGTAAGTCCTCATTGACCGAGGCTTTCACCTCTTATTTCTTATCCTTTGCACCTTTTTAACCAGGTCGTCACTTGATCACTTACTCTCATCAGTTTGTTAACATGTTTATCCCGCACTTGTCTTATATTAACAAACGTTTCGTATTTGTCAGGACATTGTCTTAACTTTGATTAGTTTTACCGGCTAGACCAATTAGTCGCCGTCACTTCATACCCCGTCATCCGGGTATACTATTTTGCCATCTCCGGCCTTACATGTGTTTAAGATTTTCTAAATCCCCTCATACTATTTATGTTTGTTAGAACGCTGCTTATGACTAAAAATTAAATTTTTAGTTTACGCTTTTTTTAGACTTGCGTCTTTTTCTCTCATGTCTAGGAAATTTTTTTTGTCCAAGTTTTATTCCTGACCGTTATTATTTTACATGGAGAACTGTAACCAGTTTTCCTCACGCTTTACCAATTAACCCATAGGTTCTTTCACTTAGTCCCGTAGACTATTTCTTATTTCCACATTTTTTTAAGGTGAGACCCTACAATGCGTTTCTTTCTATTTCTGTCCCAAGGGTCTTTTGGCCTCGTAGACCTCAACATTGCTTATAATTCCTGAAGGTTGTGATGATCCCGTAGATTCATCTTTTACTCATGTCGTTCTAAAATATACTTTCGGTGTCAATGCACCCTTCTTAAGTTTAGAAATTATTTGTTTTCGTTCTTGAGTTCTATGGACCTTGACCGTAGTCTAAGGCTACATTTGTTTTCTTTCGAATTATCTTTCCAACTTTATGACTTCTACCGTCATTTATACGTCAGTTTGTCCTACGCTTACCGTCACCCAGTTCTTACCTATACTTCCTTATAAACCGTTACCCAGGTTCTTTTATCTTAATGTTTTTAGCTTTCCGGTTTCACCGGTTTGCGTTTTCCTTACTATATCAAGCGTCATTCCTTAATTAACTCGTTTGACTCATTTTGGGTGAATTTTCATCACTTATGAATGTCAAACTTCGTTCTTTATTTGACCCATCCAACTTTGAAATAGTTGAAAGTAATTATCAAAATTTATGTTTGCTAACTTGTCATCTTTTAGTCATGACTCATATTCCGAGTCTTTTGACTTTCTATTTCGCGTTCCCGACTCTCGGTTTACGCATTCACCGACAATCCTACCCGTCCATCGGGTATCTTTACTGAAGTCATCATCAAGTAACCATTATTATATGGTTTTAGACATCATCTTAATTTATTTGATCGTCTTAGCGAAATCCTTCGATTTTATTTAGTCAAGTCCTTTATTCTTTTATTCTACCCCTTTGACTTGTCTGTGTGAATTTCATCACTTTTGACAGTCAAACTTTATCCCCTATGCCTTAGTATTCACATTAGTTGGTTTGTGTTCTTCATTTACCTTAATCTTTGTCCCTTTTCTCGGGCTCGTTATTCTAACGTAATACGCTTCCGTCATCCGACTTGCGTTACATTTGCCATCAAACATTTTTACTTATTTGACTCATTTGGGTATCTTTTTAATTTGTCCCATTAACCCCGTCCTTACTACATCGGACGTAAATGTGTCCATCATAAGAAGTTCATGACATCATGTGTTCACTACTTACTTGGCCAGAGTAAGCAATCAACACCTGACACACATGACCTTTTTGTAATTTTTACATTACACCCCATGTAAGTAACGCCTCTATTTAGTTTTCTTGGAAATAATATCCTGGATAGATATTCTATTCAGGTTTTCCAAGTTTTTAATCTACATATGCAACGGTCAGTCTCTACGTATTTGTTGCATATTACTATTCATGCAATAAATTTAAAACGTGCACCTGTAATGCTTGCCCTAATGGGCTTTCCTTGCTATTCACCTTACTTGCAACTATTGCGCGATTTGGGTCCTTGGCGAGTACGCTCCCCTCGTCATACTTCGGACCGTTCCTTCGTCATATCCGAGATTTATACACTCCCGCTATCTTCAGATGCGAGTGTCCTTCAACTAAACATTTACAAAAGTTAGTAATTTTGACATTAATAAACGCTCGTATTGTAATATAAGGCTTTTTACTGTACGTATCAACGCACGTAATTTCGTCATCTATATTAATCATTTTAATTGGGGTAACGTGTATTACATGATAACCCTATGTGTTGTTTACAACACTTTAACATGCTAAACCATTAACATACACGCACTTACCGGATTTGCAATCAAGCCTCGAACCGAACACACTTTATTCTTTAACCATGAGCTCTGATACCCAACTTGTAACATCCGTCTCAATTGAACATGATTATAACCTTAATTACGCATTTTATACGAAAAATGTGACTTCCTAAAAACTTTGTCAAGTCAAAGTTCATACGTGTTTAAAGTAAACAAAATATAGTTCCAAGTGTTTACATAGTTCACTTAAAACAAATACAAAGTAAAGTCATTGCGGAAGCTTCATTTGACATGTGTTCGGTTCACTTGATTGCTTGATCGACATCCGTATGCTTTCTATACTCGCCTATGATCAAAACCAAATTAAAAGTTAGTATTGACAGCTTATAAACATGTATAAATAAGTTCCAATATCAAATAATGATAATCAAAATAAAATTTCCAAAATCATGCCTCCCGCGTGTCGCGGAAGGCAACCTTTAATATGTCGCGAGTCGCGACACCTGTCGCGTGTCGCGCCCCAATTGAGGGACCCTGTCGCGTGTCGCGCAGAAGACTAATTTCCAGCAGGTCCGTTTCTGAACCTGAATTTTCTGCCCAGCTCAATTACTCAACAAAAAACGAACTTTAAACGGCCATAACTTATAATCTACTTATCCGTTTTACCCAATTTTTTTCCTACGCGAACGTAATTTAATTCTCCATCGCATGGAGTTAAAATCCAACATTCAAACTAAATAAATTCTAAATTTTTAAGCATTCGGCTTATTATTCAAAATCCACATTTTGACCCGTTTGTATTTAGGACTTCCAAACTTGCTTCTAGTTAATCATATACCAAAGTGTTTTAACATAAAATCTCTATCTTGGATTCATAACTTTCGTGAATTACGCGGAAAACACCCAAGTTACGCGCGTAATTCATTTTGACCCGTTTAGGGGATTTTTGTGCATTAAAGCATCAAATTCGCTCTTCTCTTCTCACAACTCGTGTTCCCATATTTAAATAGCTACTCACATTCCAAGACAACTATTTTTGTGGTGGATTTACATAAGGACCCCATAATCCCAAATTTTACCCTTCATTTAGTCATTTTACATGTTGACCCATTCTTAGACATTTAACCTACAAAGTATATGCCTACAACTCTTACATGTATCTAAGGGTTACATAATTATAATACAAGTTTCTAAACGGCCTCTAAGGGTCGTTTGCCCGATTTACCCATCAAGGGCTTTTTGGTCAATTCTAGTCTCTTATTTTAAGATGAAGACTTTCACTAATTATTTGACCAAAAATAGCACTTTTAACCACGACATAATTATGCGTACATGGCTCAGATCAACATATTGACCCATTTTAATACCTTGTCTTCATTTATTTGCTATTTCATAGCTTCGCTAATTCCCGAGCCGTTCATCCTACGAGCATGAGACTCGGCATACACTAATTAGTCGTTAGTTGTCAAATGGTATCAATATTACCATTTGACCCGTTTTACCCCTTTTTATTAGTTTAGGCTTACTTATAAAGTAATCGTCGAAAACTCATTTTATCTTAGTCCTTTCGTGACTAATTTACCGTTCCACCCCGTTTCACCATTAACTATGGTTTTTAACATTTGTCTTTGGTTCCGACCCGTATCATTTTGCGTTGGAAACCTTATTTCGAATACTATCTCTATTGTATTTATAACTTATAGAATAGACACATATTCTACAAAAGGTGTAAGTTTCACTAACCTTGCATCCATGCCACGCTTTTCTTTCCGTACTTGCTCTGTTTGACCCACTTCATCCAAAAGCTTCCATCTAGTTCGTTAGGCGTCAAACTATCATCATATTTCGTAAGGTGGTTAGTTTAGTCATTGTCAATCATGACTATTCCATCTTACGTATTTTCTATCAAAATTATCATTCGATCTTATTAATGGTCGGTTTGACTTTTAAAAAGTCAATTGCCTATTAGTATATAAAATGCACATTCAAGTTATCAACTAGTTTTGGCATTTCTCAAACAACCCGGTAGGCGTACTTTTAAGCCACCGTTTAACAAATCTTTTAACCCGGTTCCATATATTTCCACTACTTCAACTAGTTCAAATGATTACTAAATCTAACTTATGTATTCATCTTCATAAGAACTAAGGGTTCCTCTCTATTAGTGAGGCCCATTTCATCATACTATTTAGCATTCATCCGAACGCCTAAAAAAATCTAGTTTTTCATATGAACAAATATATGACACAATTTCATACATCTATTTCCATGAATCAAAATTACCAAATTTTATCATAACATACTATAACCCATTTCAAGTCATGCATAAGCTTTCATCCGAACTTATAATTTGTTCAAATATCTCGCTTCAACTATGAATTATGATAATTTTTAAACACCAATATATCATCCTCCTCACTATTTAGTCAAAACCCACTTATCTAAGTGTGGTAATCCATTCAAACACCTAGTCATGGCAATTTTACTTCAAATTTCTACTTAGGGTTTGTTCCTAAGCAATTATACTTCACTAATTCGGCCATAGCCTCTACGATTCTTACATAGATCGCATCATGCAAAGTTAACTAATTTTTACAACTTCATGAATGTCAAAAATTCGACATACCTTACGATCCCCTTGACTTGGTGATCGTTTATATACATTCAAATCCGAAATTGGCCTTCGATTGATCCTTTAATTTGAAGATTTGGTGGAGCTAGGGTTTTCACCCCTTTTTGTCTCCTGGAGGTCAATCTATAACACACACCTTTGTGTGTGTGTTTTAATTTTTTTTTTGTATATATGTTTTAATTAAAACATTTTCCAATTTATCCACCTTTAGCCCCTCATGTTTTGGTTTGTTATTATGTAGGCCACAACCTACTTATTTCTAGTAACATTCCATTTTATTAACTAGGTTAATTATTCCTAGTTAACTTGGTGGTTTCGTGGAAGTTATAACTCGTTTTATTTTAAGTCCCGTTAACTCGGGTCTTTCACATACTTTGTTTTCTCAAAGTATTTATCCTCCTTTTTAATTAACATCAAGTTTATTTATTCAAATCCTAATATTTACCAGGTTAATTTTTACCACTAACGGTATTTTACCCGTCATTACTATTAACGTGGTTTGATTACCAAACCCGTTTTTGGGGTGTTACAACCCCTCACCCCCATCCTCCTTGTTACGAGTCATGGTGTGTTTCCTTATGCAGGAGACAGGTTAGAGGACTACCCGGCTATTGATCACGGAAAGAAGGGATTAACCCTACTTGACGAGATTAGTGAATTAACCCTCCGGTTAACCACTGTTTCATCAACCGTCTAATAAATAGTATCAGTAAAAACCGCATTGTCACACCCTCAAATTCCACATGCGGGGTTTTACCGCGAGGCGTGCGACTGACTAGGATCCAACCACTAATCACGTTGAACCATTTATGTAAGTTATAAATCATCACAATCAACATGATTCGTGATCAATGTTTAAAAGTCCAAAATGTAGTTTAAGTTAGCATCGGAAATATAAAGTAAACCCATTATAACGTAAAACCACAAGTTCATTATATATACGTAACCTGAAGCTTACAAACCACACATACTCCAGCGGATTGCAATGCTCGTCCATAGCTGTTCCTAACAACCTGCAAAGCATGTAGTAGGGTGTCAACATAAAGTTGGCGAGTTCACAGTTTTTGGTGTTGTTACAAAAACAAGTTTGTTTAAATACTTAGTTTATAAAACATGTCATGGGGAGCTACCCCGTCCTTAGCTACTAAACTGTGTGGTACCGAAACTTGACTGTTTAAGTTGTTTGTGCCCCAGGTCAATGTCTATCATCATTGACCAGTTGCCCAGGCATAAAAGTTCACGCCCGTCCTCCCAGGTACGGTGTGAGGTTTGTTAAACCTAATAACGCTATCAACTAATATCCCGTTTGCCAGGCCCCGGCAATTAATCAGTATAATGTGTGGGGACTTTCAGATAGAGTTCGTTTAGTCCGCTAAAGACATGCAGTATAAATAGCATTTAACAATATTCCAAAACAGGAATACTAGGCAATCCCAAACCAGGGAAAGTGTGGTCCACCTCTAGTGGATAGTTTGTTTAGTAGTTCCAAACCAGGAACGCGCGTGTAGCCCCAAATCAGGGGTGCCATATGTATTTCCCATACAAGGGAAATAAGTGTGTTGTCCCAAACCCGGGACGCATGCTTTTAGAAAAAGTTGTGAACTCACCTTAGCTTAGCTCGGCAGATTAAAAATACCCGAGTTAGAATGGTTAAACACGTCCTATTATGGTTACCAAGATTGTTAGGGTTTATCTATGCAAATTCATGTAAGTTTTACATGTATCTAAAGGTAACATGCGTACAGGTTGTCACAAATATATTACCGAGTAGTTTTTAAGCACATGTTCATAATATACACTACAACATGCCATTCATCAGCTATACAACCATTAAGCACATGCGGACACTAAAAGTAGCACATTCGACACTTTACAAACTCATAAACTTGCATAACTCAATTCACTGAAAATAGGCTGTTTTGGGACGTCTGTTTACTGTACTTATGAGCTTGCAAAAATTACGATCTTTTTATGTGATGTGCCCCGCGGAGGGGTTATCCTTGTGTTAAATCTTTAGAGTCTAACTCTTTACCAAATTTTTTTTATAAAAAATCATTTACTAATCAGCAATCAGATTCATCACTTTTTGACTGCAGCCCACGGAAAAATTCATTTATAAATCCTTGGTTAACCGATTGACGTAATTCTAGTTGGAGATTTTCATGACCTCCTGAAGCTACTTACATTAAAAATTTGAGATCATAAATCAATTCCTAAATTGAGTTATGACATACGTAATGCGCTGAAAATTCTGCCAGAAAACGCAGCCTGAACCTTCAGTACGGAAAAATTCATAAAACTTTCAGTTTTCGTCGAAAAAATGCAATTCTAGTGGGGTTTGAAAGATATTTCCTGGAAGCACATCATAGGTTCAGAAATTGCATGCTTTTGTTAAGTTTGGATCCCGTTATAGCCAATACAAGTCGGGTGTAAATTCTGATCAGATTCTGTTTGAATTCAGCTTTCAATTAAAACATGTTTATGACATTATAAACCCTATTTTCAGCAACAAAACCCCAACAACATCCCATATACGAATTTATCATCAAGTTTCATTATCAAGATCATAAATAATCAAAACCCTAGCATACATACATGATCATAGAGTTACTAACTAACAAGTATCATCATCTACACATTAAAATACATAATCATAGCAAACCCTAACACATAAAATCCATGTTATCATGCATCAAGAATCCAAAAAATCAACGAAACGCAGCCTTGGATAACAAGTTATGAGCGTGTGTTTGAGAGATTACCTAAAGCGATATAGATGAAGATCAAGAACCCGAAAAAGATGAGTTCTTCCTTGCTTCTTCTTGAGTTTTCCACAGAGATAGTAGTGAGAGGAGGAGAGGCCGACGTATGGGGGTTTGGGGGGGGGGGGCTAGGGTTGGGTTTATGTTTACTATATATATTGTTTAAAACCAATTTTCAACCATTGCATAAATGGTCCCTCAAGTTTCCAAGTTACAAACTTGGGTAGAAAGTTACCAACATAACTTTGTGTAATGGCTCTCAAGCCTCTCTATTTGCAAAGTTAATCAATTTAACTTCATGTGTTTGATCATATGTTAAAACTAGTGCGTTTATAAATTGAAATTAACCGAAAAGGGTTAACGACGTTAACCTGAAAGTGCGGGATGTCACACACATCACATCATCATCAAATCACCTTATCAATGAAAAGACTAATTTGCCCTTCTAATTAACCGTCTATTTGGATGGCATTAATGCCAACTCCAAGGTGCTGATTACAATAAATTAGAAAACACATGAGGAAAAAAGTGATTTTTAAACTAAACTAAATGAAGCATAATATATGTGTTACAAGTTCATAAAGTTATAAAATTTCTAAACCTCTATTATTTTAAGGGTTAATACTATAACAAAACATATTTTTATCATTTATCATGATTCTAAAACTCTATTATTTTAAGGGTTCATACTATAAACAAAACATATTTTTATCATATATCACTAGAAAGTAACACAGTTCAATATTTTAATATTAAAATCTTTAGAATAGCTTAATGTACATACACTTGTGAAATTTTTATTAAATAGTTTGTTATCACTTCACGTTCAAAGTGTGTGAAATTTTCAAAGTGAAAACTTTTCATCGGGTGGTTTCACAATAACAAAAAAGTTATGGGTCATCTATGTCACGATGTCGCAAAAAAAATCTATGTCACGAAAAAAATCTAGTGCATTGTCTCCAATCTCCATATTGTGTTGACCCTACTAGTAACATGCATGTATCATTGATTTTACAAGTTTATGTACTTGTAAACAAATTTAAGAATTTTAATATACAAAAATTAGGTTGAATTACTTTTTCTACAAAATGATATATGTGTTTACTAGGTTAGAACCTCGTGTATTACACGGGTTGATTAAATGTAATTTTATATACCATATAATAAAAAATATATATTTTTAAAAATCTCGTTTATTACACAGGTTGAATAAATGCAATTTTATATACCAAATAATAAAACAATATATATTTAAAAATCTCGTTTATTACATTGGTTGAATAAATGTAATTTTATATATTAAATAAGAGTAAATTGCCATTTTAGTCCCTGAGTTTTGTCCAAATTTGCCATTTTGATCCAAATAGTTTTTTTTTTTGCATCTGGGTCCCTGACTTTTCACTTTACTGCCATTTTAGTCCCTGAGTTTTGTCCAAATTGCCATTTTAGTCCCTGAGTTTTGTCCAAATTTGCCATTTTGATCCAAACATTTTTAGTGGTTTGGATCAAAATGGCAATAAAAGTGAAAAGTCAGGGACCCAGATGCAAAAAAAAACTATTTGGATCAAAATGGCAAATTTGGACAAAACTCAGGGACTAAAATGGCAATTTACTCATTAAATAATAAAAAAAAGTTATATCTTTAAAAACCCTGTGTATTGTACGGGTTGGGTAAATTTAATTTTATATATTAAATAATGAAAAAAGTTACATTTTTAAGAACCTCATGTGTTATACCCTGTGTATTGTACGGGCTGAGTAAATTTAATTTTATATATTAAATAATGAAAAAAGTTACATTTTTAAGAACCTCTTGTGTTATACGAGTTGAGCACATGTAACTTTATATACCAAACAATAAAAAGTTATATCTTTATAAACCCTATGTATTATATGTATTGAATAAATCTAATTTTATATTCTACATAATAAAAAAAGTTATATTTTTAAAACCTCGTGTATTACACGAGTTACATAAATGTAATTTTGTATAGTAAAAAATAGAAATGTTATATCTTTAAAAAAACTTTATTTATTACACGGGTTGAATGAATCTAATAAAAATTTATATCTTAAAAAAATTAACGGATATACTCGATATACAATGGATTGGGTAATTGCGGTGATGGTTTTTATAAATGTCACGTAAACATAGTGATTACCGTATTTGAGTTGAGAATTGAACACGAAAATAAAAGTATAGAACCAATAAACATTGATTAATATTTTTGTTTACCCCTTTTAAACATTTTTTAAATAGGTTATACCTTAACTACTTTAATTCAATAAAATAAATAAATTATTTACATTAATTTCAGGATAAATAATTTTGAAATCTGATAAGTATTTTAAAATATTATATTATCTCCTATATGAATTGTCTAAATTTATATTAAATTTAAGTGTATAATTATCTTTTAATTGATATCAATTATCTATAAAAATAGATGCTTCAATGAATGACACGTGTCCAAAACTTGGTTTCTTTTATTATATAGTATAGATTTTTACGGTGTTAAATTTTACGTTTAATAAATACATTGTTGTTTTGAATATATATAACATTTTCTTATAATTGTTATTATCAGGTAGAATAAATTACATAAAAAAGTTTTTTTAAGGTAGGCTATTGTTAAATATACCCAAAAGTCAACCTTTTAGGAGAGAGAATGGTGGGCATGAGAGAGAAAATGGTTGGCATTAATTACCCAAATCATTAATTACCATTTGAATTAAAAAAATATATCTACAACTTTAATTTTATAAATCATAATATTAATTACTAATTGTAACAGTAACAATATTTAATAAAAATGAGAGAAAAAAAGAACTCTATGAATCAAAGTAAAAAGGAAAAAATCGATGGTTCAAAATTTAAATGTCATTTTATTTTTGGACTTGATGATTCTAATTCATAAAGAAAGTCTTTTTAGTAAATGAAGATGTTTTTGCCAAGTGGGGCTAGCTCACTTGGTAGAGGCTCTTGCCTCTTAGTGGGAGGTCTTGGGTTCAATCCCAAGCAAGGGTGAGTTATTTGTAAATATAGAAGTGGGAGAGTAACGTTAGCCATTAAAAAAAAAATGAAGATGTTTTTTAATTAGATCATTTAGTGTATTAATTTTAGAGTAATTATGTGTTTAATAGTAATTAGTTTGAGATTAAGCAATATTTTTGAAGCCAGCTGAGATGAGAAACGGTATATACAATCGGTTTTGTTGAGTATTCTTGAAGAAATCGCAACAAAGTGCCAAAAAGGAATTTATAAAATTGTAATGATTAACTGTATAATATGTATTTCTTTTTTGTTATACAAGACAAGTAGTAAAAACAAAATAACAAAAGTATTATAAAATAAAATAACATAAAAACATAATTATTACTTTTGACTTTTATAATAAAATAATGTAATAAAGTAAATAAAATAAAAACATAATTATTACTTTTGACTTTTATAATAAAATCTAAATATTAATAAAAGACTACAATTAATGCCACGTGGTAATTTCTCCTTCAACTCCACAATTATATTTTTATTTTTATTTAAAAATATTTTATTATCCTTATCCTTATTATTATTATTATTATTATTATTATTATTATTATTATTATCTATAAATCTCTTAATTTCAATTTTAATATCATATATAAAAAATATTTTGTAATCCTTATCCTTATTATTATTATTATTAAATCTCTCAATTTTAGTTTTAATAACATACGGAGGAACATTATATTTTTTTGTCTTTTTTTTTTTGGTATTATGATTTTTCATTTTATAACAAAACTTTAGTTTTTATAATTTTGGTCACAAAGGTTAAATAATTTTAGTTTTTTTATTAGCTTTTGTTTTACGTTTTTCTCGGATTTGTTCGTCGTTCGTAGCTATTTAGCATAATGTTTTATAGTCACATTTGGCCCCTCAGGGGTTTTTTTTTTCATTCGTATTTGGTGGTCACATTTGATCTTTTAAGTTTGTTTTACCCTCTCCATTTTCTAATACCCATTGATGTGTTCAAAATGTAACATATAAATTTCATCAAATGAGGCATAAAACTAACCCCTTTTTAGTACTAATGTTGGAAAAAGTGTGCTTTTGTCTTCCTTTTGTATTTTCAGGATTAAATGAGCTCAAATTAACAAAAGAAGCAAAAAGACATCAAAATCTAACATAAATACAAGAAAAGGAGCAAAACTTGACATGCCCGACCCCACGACAGTATCTTCCCAAGCAAAACAAGAGATCAGAAGACTGAACACGCCCCGTGCTTCTATTGGTAGAAGCTTCTATTGCCCACCACGGGGCCGTGCTCAGCGGACACGGGGCCGTGGTCAACTATAAGATTCGCACAATCTAGCAAATCTGCATAGTACAAAGATTCTTCTGCACCGCGGGGTCGTGCTCAGCAGACACGGGGGCGTGGTCAACTAATAAGACAAAGCTGCATTAAATGAAGAAAGATAAGGATGTGGACACGGGGCCGTGCCCACTGGACACGGGGCCATGCCCGAGCTTCTGTTCAGCCTATAAATAGATGTGCTTGGCTCAAGCTCAAACCATCCCTTGGCACACCACCTCTCTTACACTTCACCCACCACCCACCACCACCATAACACCATCATCCACCACCATCATCCATTGTCCATCGTAGAGTGTGTGAGTCGTCTCGGGATCCAAGATTGATCGTAAGAGTTCTTGACAATCAAGGCCATGTTTGCCTAAGTCTCTTACATCACTTGGTGAAGACAAAGTGTCTAATGTAATACTTTTTATTTCTAATCTTTTGCACTTTTTATTTGGTTTCGTATTAATGACTTTAATAACTAGTTGCTTATGTTGAAGGTGATCTTTCTTTATCGTTTGTCCGTGGTGTCTTGAAATTATTTTACTGTCTATATAAAATAAAAGATTTTCACCATTCATATCTCTACGGTCTATATGGAGGTATGTTGGCTACCTGGTCGGGGGTTAAGGGAACGATTTGGTAAAGGTCTTGCCATTGTTCAGCGTTTAGAGGTCCTGCAATGGACCTGGGTCAAATTTAGTAGGACCTCCTTCAATACTTCACGGTATTGGATGGCGGGGGTCCAAACTCTTTGATCCCCTCATAAGTTAACGACTATTAATACTATAACCCGGCTATTTAGGACTGTATCCCTGCTGACTCAGATTACTTAGCCGAGGGTAACGTCACCTCCAAAAGAGGGGCCTACCATAATATTGCATTAATAACTTAATTCATTATCTTCCAATAATCCACCCTTTTAGGATTGTATCCTTGCTGACTCAAACTACTGGGGTGAGGGTAACGTCACCTTCAAAAGAGGGGCCTACTACAATAACTAAGATAATCTCTTAATTATGTGCAAAAGTGCGGAAATAATCAAAGGTTACACTAGATACGAGTCGGAACCAAGTGATTCATCTTGTCTATCTGTTTTTATTTTTATTTTATTTTCAGCATTTTAGTTAGTTTTTACTTTTCTTAGTTTAAAACATTTTTCTAAACTTTTTTATTTTGATTAGACGTTGAGGATAAACCGGTATTAAAAGCTCTTGTGTCCTTGGACGACCTCGGTATCTTACCAACGCTATACTACGCTCACGATGGGTGCACTTGCCCATATGTGTGTTTAGTGTTAGTAAAATATCGTGTTTTATAAATTTAAAACTTGGCTAAAAATAAGTGTTAAAGGGGCTTAAAATATACACCTAATATATATAACACTTCACACGCATCAAGTTTTTGGTGCCGTTGCCGGGGACACAAGGATTTTAAGAAAGTTAGGAATCAACGGCCTAATCGTTTTTCTTATTTTTCATTTTTTTAGGATTTTTTTTTTAGTTTTTCAGTTTCTGCAGAGCTCAGCACGGGCCGTGCCTGGTCGGACACGGGCCGTGCCCAGCATCATCACTGGCAGTTTTTATTTTCTGAGTTACAGAGAGCTGAACACGGGGCCGTGTCGGTGCAACACGGGGTCGTGTCCAACTCCCAGTAACAGGGATCCAGAAGACAATCACTGTACCTCTGACCACGGGCCGTGTTCACTGAGCACGTGGCCATGGTGAACATTCTGACCAACGTTCTTTTCTGTTTTTATTGCAGGACTTGGAACCCAGGCGCCACATTTGAACCTCCTACGTAGTGCATGAGCTCCAGTTCTAGTAGAGACATAAAAGAACCTCTAGAAGAACCCGAACGCTTTCTCAGAAAAAGACTTAAAGCTAAAAATCAAGAGAAAGTTTCGGGGGACCCACTTCCAATGGCGGACCAACGTACCCTCATGGATTACCTACGGCCCACCGTAGGCAATCTCGGCGCCGCTATTAATGCACCGAATGTCGAAGCCAACAACTTCGAACTTCGGCCGTATTTGATACGAATGCTCCAAAACTCCGCAACCTTCCATGGGCTTGCGGACGAGGATCCCCATCTGCATATTACTAATTTCTTAGAAATATGTGATACATTTCGGATCAAGGGAGCATCAAATGACGCCATCCGCCTTCGAATGTTTCCATTTTCACTAAAAGACCGAGCTAAGGCTTGGCTTAACACCCTCCCAGTTGGCTCGGTAAACACCTGGGATGAACTAGCCCAAAAGTTTCTATATAAGTATTTCCCTCCTGCTAAAACGGCTAAACTAATGACTGAAATTAATACATACTCACAAGAGGATGGGGAATCCTTATATGAAACTTGGGAAAGGTTCAAGGAGCTTCTAAGAAAGTGTCCTCATCACGGTCTAGCGGTATGGCAACAAGTATCCACTTTCTACAATGGGTTGTTGCCACACACAAGACAAACACTTGATTCGAGCTCCGGGGGACTTTTAGGTAATCGTCGCCCAAATGAAATATATAATCAAATTGAGGAAATTGCTCAAACCAATTTTCAATGGCACACTCCCCGAGGTAATAAATCTATTGCCCCGGGCGCCCATAAGGTTGATGAAAACACCTCTTTACAAGCCCAAATCGAGGCCCTCTCTTCAAAAATCAAAAAACTAGAAATGACAAAAACGGCCTCGGTTATGGCTTGTGAAGGGTGTGGTGGGCCACATGAAAATTGGAGTTGTATGAAAGAATTAGATGAACAAACAGAAACGTTAAACTACATTGATAATAGACCTAGGCCGTCGGGTCCTCCAACGGGTACCTACAACCAAGGATGGCGTAACCACCCAAATCTTGGTTGGAGAGATCCCGGCAATAGTAGTAACCAACAAAACCAACGAACTAATTTTCAACAACAACAAAATTTCTCTCAACAACAAGGTGGAAGAGAAAGGCTTGAAGATACCGTATCTCGCCTCATCTCCGACACCGAAAAGAAAAACTCGGATCGATTTCAACAATTGGAATCGAATTTTAGAAATCAACAAGCTAGCATTCAAAACATTGAAAAACAATTAAATCAACTAGCTCAAAATTTCTCCGAGAGACCACAAGGCGCGTTACCAAGTAATACCGAACCCAACCCAAAGGCGCAAGTACATCTCATCACTTTAAGAAACCGAACCGTGGGTCCCGAAGATGCCCCATTACCGCCAGTTGAAGAAGGTCAACGCCAAAGCACGACTTCACCTACACCTCAACTAGAAAAGGCTTCTTTTCCAAATCAAGAGCCCACCAAGATGCCTCCAATTCCGTACCCCGGTAGGTTAAATCGTCAAAAGACCTATGAGCAATTCGCAAAGTTCGAAAGTTTACTAAAACAATTGCATGTCAATATCCCTTTTATTGAGGTTCTAACCCAAATGCCTAAATATGCAAAATTCATGAGGGATTTCCTCACTCAAAAAAGGAAAATTGAATCATTTCAATTAGTTAACTTAGGCGAAGAATGCCCCGCTTTAGTACTCAACAAACTTCCACAAAAGAAAATAGATCCCGGGAGTTTCACAATTCCTTGCTCGATTGGGAAGTCCCCCGTTCGTAATGCATTAGCCGATCTTGGGGCCAACATTAACCTCATGCCCACATCAATGTTCAAACGACTCGGCCTAGGAACAACAAGCCCTACAAAGATGAGCATACAACTCGCCGACAGGTCCGTCAAATTTCCGCAAGGTGTCGCTGAAAATCTACTGGTCAAGGTTGACAACTTCGTTTTTCCAACCGACTTTGTCATCCTAGACATGGAAGAAGACACCGATGTCCCTCTCATCCTCGGGAGGCCATTTCTAGCAACCGCCCAAGCAGTGGTGGATATGAATGACGGGACGTTAACATTGAAGTTTGGGGACGAGGAAGTGAAGTTTGAATGTGGAAAGAAGATAGAGGAAGAAGACCCGGTCAACTACATGAAGGTCATAGACTCAAGCTTGGATGACGCTCTCCGACGGTGTAGCATGGGATGCAATACATCCCACTTGGGTAACATATGACCAGGCTTTGGGTCTAGCCAAGGACCCTTATAAACGTGGCGCACCATGGAGGCATTCCACGGAACTATCCTTAGTTTAGTTTAGATTAATTTTCTTGCTTTCTAGTTAGTTTTAATTTTCAGGAATAAAACACACTTGAGATGGCAAAGGATGCAAGGGAAACTTGAACCAGCACTCCATACAGGAAAACAGAACCATCCGACAAATTTCTTCGTTTACAGTAAGCTCGGCACGGGCCGTGTCCACCCAACACGGCCCCGTGCTGCACAATCTGCAGAAAAAGACCCAGTTCAGGTAACTGGACACGGGCCGTGTTCACCCAACACGCCCCCGTGTCCAGGCTTCTGTTTCTCTTGTTTTAATTTTGTTACTGGCACTTGAACACGGGGCCGTGCCCGGATCACACGGGGCCGTGTTCAGCGCCCAGTAACACAAATTTTTTGTTTTTTCACACCTTTTACACATTCACTCAACCTAAAAACTTATTTTTGGGACACATTGGGGACAATGTGTAATTTAAGTGTGGGGGGGGGGGGATGCAAAAACCTTGAATCTTGTAAGTCCTAATACAAGCCTTACACAAAACTCTATTGGAACCGCTAATCACCCCAAATTTTTTTTTTTCAAAAATTTTTTTTTTTCATTTTTTTTACTTGTTTAGGTTTAACTCGGGAAATTCAAGTTCTTAAAAAGGTTATATTTTTACGAATTTACAACCGATAGCGTCGTGATAAAAAGAACCAACGTAAGAAAATTATGAAAAGGCATGACAAGCTTAGCTAAAATTTAATTATATATACTTGATCACATAAAAACCCATTCCCACAAAAGTGAATTTTGAGCCTTTATTGAGCAAACACTTACATATCATTTGACTAAATGCTCATTTTCGTTTCTTGTGTGAATAGCCGCTTGATTCTTACGACTCTAGAACTTGCCATGACGATACATTCCCGGTCCTTACCAACTTAAACCCGAGTAAGTAAATGATGGAGGCATTAGGACTAACCCCTTTTTATTTCTACACCATTTTTTTTTTTTACCACCTACCCAAAATCCCCCTAGTTAGCCCCTTTGAGCCTAAACCTTTTCATTTCATAACCCAAACCAAACACCCTTTTTACCCACCAAAACCTTTTTCATTTTTATCCCTTTGTTTTAGTAACAAGTTCGGTTCTTCATATGACTTTTCAAAAAAAAAAAAAAAAAAAAAAAAACAATTGTGTTGATGATGAAGCAAAAGAAAATAAACAAACAAGTTCATCAAAAATAACTTTGTTTGAATAAATAGCTTCATCAAAATAAAAGTTACAAAAATAGAAAGTCATACGAAAACCGACACTTGTTACGCTTTTCGCCCTTTTTCTACTAACCACTAACCACCAACCCAACCACCTACCTTTAACCCAAGCCTAACCCTTAACCCACAAAGTCCTCTTGATATTTACAAAGGTATATAAGTTAAAAAGGAGGAGGATTGATTGCTTGGCAAGCCTATGGTAGAAGTAAGTTCCATGCCGCTCTCGAGTGATCCACAAAAATACATTTTCGGCCGAGTGTTGAGTGATCCCCGTGAGGTATGTGAACTTGTATATAAATAGAATTTTACAAAGGCATGTTATGCCCTAATAAGTAATTTACCTTATGGAAAGTTTTAAATAAATCATGACGAATAGGATTGTAAATAAATAAAAATAAAATTAAATAAAGAATCTTGGAAATCCCGACACTCTACGACAAGCCCAAAACCTTCTTTTCTACCCATTCCATTTGGGAGTGTAAATAGCCACATATTAAAGAGTTTTGCTTGAGGACAAGCAAAGATTCAAGTGTGGGGGTATTTGATGTGTTCAAAATGTAACATATAAATTTCATCAAATGAGGCATAAAACTAACCCTTTTTTAGTACTAATGTTGGAAAAAGTGTGCTTTTGTCTTCCTTTTGTATTTTCAGGATTAAATGAGCTCAAATTAACAAAAGAAGCAAAAAGACATCAAAATCTAACATAAATACAAGAAAAGGAGCAAAACGTGACATGCCCGACCCCACGACAGCATCTTCCCAAGCAAAACAAGAGATCAGAAAACTGAACACGCCCCGTGCTCAGCCAGCACGGGGGCGTGCCCAAGTGTCAGCAGAAAAGACAAAGTGGTGGAAGCTTCTATTGCCCACCACGGGGCCGTGCTCAGCGGACACGGGGCGGTGGTCAACTATAAGATTCGCACAATCCAGCAAATCTGCATAGTACAAAGATTCTTCTGCACCACGGGGTCGTGCTCAGCAGACACGGGGGCGTGGTCAACTAATAAGACAAAGCTGCATTAAATGAAGAAAGAGAAGGATGTGGACACGGGGCCGTGCCCACTGGACACGGGGCCGTGCCCGAGCTTCTGTTCAGCCTATAAATAGATGTGCTTGGCTCAAGCTCAAACCATCCCTTGGCACACCACCTTTCTCACACTTCACCCACCACCCACCACCACCATAACACCATCATCCACCACCATCATCCATTGTCCATCGTAGAGTGTGTGAGTCGTCTCGGGATCCAAGATTGATCGTTAGAGTTCTTGACAATCAAGGCCATGTTTGCCTAAGTCTCTTACATCACTTGGTGAAGACAAAGTGTCTAATGTAATACTTTTTATTTCTAATCTTTTGCACTTTTTATTTGGTTTCGTATTAATGACTTTAATAACCAGTTGCTTATGTTGAAGGTGATCTTTCTTTATCGTTTGTCCGTGGTGTCTTGAAATTATTTTACTGTCTATATAAAATAAAAGATTTTCACCATTCATATCTCCACGGTCTATATGGAGGTATGTTGGCTGCCTGGTCGGGGGTTAAGGGAACGGTTTGGTAAAGGTCTTGCCATTGTTCAGCGTTTAGAGATCCTTCAATAGACCTGGGTCAAATTTAGTAGGACCTCCTTCAATACTTCACGGTATTGGATGGCGGGGGTCCAAACTCTTTGATCCCCTCATAAGTTAACTACTATTAATACTATAACCCGGCTATTTAGGACTGTATCCCTGCTGACTCAGACTACTTAGCCGAGGGTAACGTCACCTCCAAAAGAGGGGCCTACCATAATATTGCATTAATAACTTAATTCATTATCTTCCAATAATCCACCCTTTTAGGATTGTATCCTTGCTGACTCAAACTACTGGGGTGAGGGTAACGTCACCTTCAAAAGAGGGGCCTACTACAATAACTAAGATAATCTCTTAATTATGTGCAAAAGTGCGGAAATAATCAAAGGTTACACTAGATACGAGTCGGAACCAAGTGATTCATCTTGTCTATCTGTTTTTATTTTTATTTTATTTTCAGCATTTTAGTTAGTTTTTACTTTTCTTAGTTTAAAACATTTTTCTAAACTTTTTTATTTTGATTAGACGTTGAGGATAAACCGGTATTAAAAGCTCTTGTGTCCTTGGACGACCTCGGTATCTTACCAACGCTATACTACGCTCACGATGGGTGCACTTGCCCATATGTGTGTTTAGTGTTAGTAAAATATCGTGTTTTATAAATTTAAACTTGGCCAAAAATAAGTGTTAAAGGGGCTTAAAATATACACCTAATATATATAACACTTCACACGCATCACCCATCGTTATAAATGCGACTCCTTCTACGTTTTACGTCACGTAAGTAACTTTGTGTTGGAAATTCATGTTTTTTTACGCTTTACCCGGTTTTAATCTTCGTTTGATGCTACTTAGCATGGTTTTACGTCCCCCATCTCTTCAACGTTGGTAGCACGTTTTTATGCCCACTGGCCCGCAACGCGGGTAGCTTAAGACTAGTAATGTAATAAATTGATTAATCTTTACCAAGTTTGACTAATGGGTAGATTTATCCTTATATTGGGTGTATTTATCACACCCCTTTGAGATATACAAGAGAAAACGCAGTGTAGTGTGATTCTAATTGTAGCGTCTTTAGTCAAAAATCAAAATCCTTGTTGAGTTTATATAAAATCAACTAGTCTAAGTACCCGTGTGTAACAACTCTCTTCAAAAGTCATAATTATTAAATTAATTAGTCCAATGGGAAACCCTAATTGAGACACCCAAGTGATTCTGAACAAACCCTAAAATTTTCAGAATTTTCAGAATCAGGATTAGGGCCCCTAAAACTCGGGGGGGGGGGGGGGGGGGGTTAAAACCTATTGACGATTATCCATTTAAAACGTTGGCAGCAAGGAATTTTCGAAAATTGTCAACTCAGCAAGGCTAGTCCCAACCGTGGCAACCCTAGGCCTAAAAGTAGGTCTTACGCGGACCGCGTAAGGATTAGCTTAAATCTCACGCGGGCCGCGTAAGGGTCAAAAGTTACCTACAAATAAAGGACAGTGGGACTTGAATTCAGAAAGAAAAACGACGTAAGAATTCACTATACACACTGAGTTACGTTCGAAATACTACAAAAACACACACAGTTCACAATTCGACGCCGCAAAACAGGGTAATAGCACGATCGCTGCTACGATTCATTTTCCGATCGATCAATGTACTCAACGGGTGTTTAAGTGCTGCCCACATTAAGGTGATGCTTTGTCATTAGTCGTTAATTCGACAGATGTTAAGCATAGCACTTTGTCATTCGTTGTGATGGTTGATCTCGTGAGTTATCGTAAATGCTGTATTGATTACTAACCCAGTTTTGTGTGCATTGTTATCTAAATTAGGTTAATCAGGCTAATTCATAGACTAGACTCTGTCCGTATTAAATCAGCAATGTGAGTCATTCTCTCTTTTTATCAAAATTGTTTATAAAATCATGTTTATTTTCAAAGTTATAATTACGGGGATTAAGTCTTTGTAATCACTAAGTTACAGCCGGTATGTGGGGTTTTGTATACATTACTTGATAATCGTCACCATTGGGGCAGCCAATTGGGGGGATATGACCATAGTCACAGATTCGGTCGAGTGACAAATACCGTGGGTAGTTGGTTTGATAATAGAAACATTGTAATCGCTCTTAATACTGTAAATTATAACAAATGTGTCATTTTATTAAATAGAATGATTCACTCAGTATTTCCCGCTGACAAACCTTTTTCAAACATGTTTCAGGTGATCTGTTGTAATTCAGGAAAAGTGCTGGGAAGCATTTCAAGCTTGAGAAAGTGGCTCATTATAAAATAAAGAAATAAGTTTTGTAATATCACGATTTGATATTAAAATCATAATATTGTAAATTATCGGGGTTTGATCCCGAATTGTGAAATAAAATAAATCGGGAAAATTTTTAGCTTTAAACGATCCTGTTAAATAAACTTCGCTGTTAAACTCAACTAAATAAATACCACGGGTTTTCTGTCCCGCGGCTCCTGAAACGGGTCAAACCGGGTCAGGGCCGTGACAGAAAAAGGTGGTATCAGAGCCACTGGGTTAAGCTAATTAAGTATTTAGAAATACTTAATTTTTCCTGATTACTATTATGTGATTATGTGTGTTATTAACTGATTATTTGTTAGTTACAGTATGGGTAAGCAAAAGCTGTCAAGCATCTATCTTAAATTAGATAGATCATCCAATGAGAAGGGAAGTTCATCCCGAACCAAATCCTCGAATCAGGCTGAAATTCCTGAAGAAGGAATATTTGTGCGAAAGGCACAATACGAGGAATCACTTTCTCCTAGAAGGAGGGAGATGATTATTAAGAAAAGTAAAGAGAAAATCCGAGAAAAGAAGATTAAACGGGAAACCCAGGAATTAATTGATAAATCACATTGGGAAGATAAGCTAGATGAGAAATGGGCAAATTTATATATGCTAGCCACAGTAGCAGAAAATATAAATCTTTAAATATTTTAAAGTTTTAGCACTTTACCCTTACAATCTAGAAACCCTGTGCAATAAATAAAATTTCAAAACCTAAGTGTGTTTTTCAGTTATCTTTGTAATAAATTAGTACACAGTATGTAATAAATTAAAAGGTTATTTATGAATTTTAACTTAGTATTTTATGCATTTTGCATATATGCTACATCAGCATGAGTGGGATATCTGAAGCCTTTCAGAACCTTAATCTTTACCCGGTGAATATCGAAGTTTCCAAGGAATTTACGGGATACTTTCCTGATATAGAACAACCTGTAGAATTCAGTGCTCCACCCTTGAAAAAGCCAAAACCCAAGAAAAGAAGGAAATATGTGTGGGGGAGTCGTATACGTAAGAAAAAGTCAGCTACAAAACTCTCCAAAATAAACAATCCTTTGAAAAAGGGAAAAGAAATTATAACCGGAGAGAGTTCTAAACAGCAGGAAATGGAAACTGAAGACAAGGAAGAGGTTAAGGAAATAGGAATACAGATGGAGGAAGGTACTAAAGAAATAGTAATGGAAGTTGGGCAAGGCTCTAGACCAACTCAGATAGAAATCGGAGAAAGCTCCAATCAAAACCAGGAAAGGACCTTTCAAGATGAGATAGATTTCCTATTGGCAAGCTGTGAGACAATTCAGCCTGTCAATACTAATATTTTTAATTATCCACTTGAAAACCAACTCCCTATGAATTGGGAACCAGCAATTCCAGACCCAATAGTCCACTCCCAACCCTTAGGAATGGACGAATGGTGGACGAACGATTGGCAATTTCAAAATATTGTCAACGATCCTTATTCTTTTCTTCCACAATTCGATCCAGAACCCCTACCTAATCCACCCATGAGTAATGAAAACATGGCTGAACTTCGCCACTTTGGTGAAGAGCTGTTTGATGAAGGAAGTAGAATCAGGGAAATAGGGGGACAAATTGCATAGAAGTACGATGAGAGGGAACTGCGTTTTTAGAACGGCAAGTGACGAGAGATAGTACGATGATAGAACGGTGGTTGTATAATAGTAATAGTAAAGTTAGTCTGTAAATAACAAATAAAACTCTGTAAGATATTGGCGAGTAATGATGCATACTATACTAGATATAAAATGAAATCGAGAAATCGATTGTTTTGACTATATCTGTATTGTAAAATTTCTGATTGTTTGTATATAATTGTTATTTAGCAGATACTAATAAAATTTATATATATATTATCAGATGGCAAACAGTGGTAATGAACCTATAAATGAAGTTAATCAGTCTGAGCCACATTCAAGAGATCAATATATGACTCGGCAAGATATCGAAAACATTGTTGCTCAAGGGATAGCTAATGCTATTCCAGCATTTGTTGCTGCTATAAAGAATCCAATCGAACCGCAACAAATTGTCCCTAGTAAACAGATTACTGAAGATAACTTCAGTAATAGTGTAAATGGAGGCAATAATCATGTTAATCATAATAGGGAACCACATCAAGCTCCATTACCCAAGAAAATGAAAACTGCAACGCCTGGTTGCACTTTCAAAGAATTCCTTGCTTGTAAACCCACTGAATTTGCAGGCAATGAAGGAGCAACTGCATCACTGCGTTGGTTAGAGAAAACCGAAGCAGTTATTGCAATAAGTAAATGTGGTAAAGATGATCAGGTTATGTACGCATCAAATCTCTTCAAAGAAGGAGCACTTGAATGGTGGAACACTGTGTTACAATCAAAAGGAAGAGTAATAGCTTATGCTATGACTTGGAAGAATTTAAGGGTTTGGTGGAAAGAAAATTCTGTCCCGAGTATGAAAAGGAACAGATGACGAATAAGTTTCTAAATCATCGGATGATGGGTGTAGATTGTCGCGGTTATACCTCGACATTCTTTGAATATGCTAGAGTGGTACCAACACTGGCTTCGCCAGAACCGGTACTCATTTCTCGCTATATTTGGGGGCTAATTAGCGAAATCCGCAATATTGTTAAAGCTGCGAGACCTCGCACTATTGACGATGCGGTAGAATTAGCTAATACTCTAACCGATGAACTGGTGTGCACAAGAGATGAAGATAGGAAAAAGGAACTAGCTCAGAAAATTACCCAAGGATTTCGTGTGGGTAATAATAACAGCTTCAAGAGAAAAGGAACAGGGCAATCTCCAGCTCCGTCATTCTGCAGGAAATGCAAAAAGAAACATTATGGAAGATGCGATATCACTTGCAATTTTTGCAAAACTGTAGGACATCGTGAAGAAAACTGCAAAAAGAAAACCGTAATCTGCTTTAACTGTGGAGAAGCGGGGCATTATAAAACAGAATGTCCTAAATTGGTTAAACCAGTAGATAACAAACCCAAGGCGACCGAAGGAACTACTAAGAAGAATGCCAGGGCATTTCAGCTGACCACTCAAGAAGCAGAACTCATTCCAGATGTGATAGCGGGTACGTTCTTAGTTCACAACGTATACGCAAAAGTATTATTTGACTCTGGTGCAAACCAAAGTTTTATCAATACTTCATTCTGCCAAGCTCTTAGTTTACCTTTAACCAATATTAGGCAGATTTTTACAGTTGAAACGGCAGACGGAAATTCAGTTAAAATAGATAAAGTTTTGCAAGAAGGAAACATAGAACTTTTAGGACATAAATTCTCTGCAAAACTATTGCCGATGAATTTAGCTGAATTTGATGTTGTATTAGGAATGGATTGGTTAGTAGCCAACCATGCTAGAATCCTTTGTGATCAAAATACCATAGAAATTCAATCACCCACCGGAGAAGTGATTAAGATTACAGGAGATAAACCACGGAAACCCATGAAATTCATATCAGTAATGAAAGTTGCTAATTATGAACGAAAACAAGGAATAGTGTATATGATTTCGGTAATCATTAGCACTAAGGGAAAAGATCTTAAGGAAATACCAGTAGTCTCAGAATATCCTGATATATTTCCAGAAGATTTACCGGGATTACCTCCAGATAGGGTAGTAGAATTTAGGATTCATCTAATTCCAGGAACTACACCGATAGCCAAGGCACCTTATCGATTAGCACCCACAGAAATGTTAGAACTGAAAAAGCAATTAGATGAATTACTAAGTAAAGGATTCATACAACCTAGCTCATCCCCTTGGGGAGCGCCAGTGTTGTTTGTAAAGAAAAATGATGGTTCAATGAGAATGTGTATTGATTATAGAGAATTGAATAAGGTCACAATTAAGAATCGATACCCATTACCTAGGATTGATGATCTTTTTGATCAACTTCAAGGAGCTAGATATTTTTCTAAGATAGATTTACGCTCTGGATATAATCAATTGAAGGTACAAGAAGAAGACATACCTAAAACTGCTTTCAGAACTAGGTATGGTCATTATGAGTTTACAGTCATGCCCTTTGGGTTAACAAATGCACCTGCTGCATTTATGGACATGATGAATAGGATCTGTAAACCATATTTGGATAAATTTGTAACTGTTTTCATAGACGATATACTCATTTATTCCAAAAGTCAAACAGAGCATTGTGAACACCTTCATGCACTCTTAACTTTGTTAAGAAAAGAAAAACTTTATGCCAAATTCTCGAAGTGTGAATTTTGGTTACAAGAAGTGCAATTCTTAGGACACATGGTGAATCATGAAGGTATTCATGTAGATCCTGCTAAGATAGAGGCAATTACGAATTGGAAGGTTCCACAAACAGCAATGGAAATTAGAAGTTTTATAGGATTAGCTGGGTATTATAGACGGTTTATTAAGGATTTTTCCAAGATAGCTGTACCATTAACTAAGCTAACCTGTAAAGCTATTAAGTTTGAATGGGGACCTAAACAAGAAGAAGCTTTTAGAATATTGAAGCAGAAATTAACAAATGCTCCAATCCTAGCCTTACCAGAAGGAACTGAAGATTTTGAAGTATATTGTGATGCTTCAAAATTAGGATTTGGATGTGTGCTTATGCAACGCAAGAAGGTAATTGCGTACGCTTCAAGGCAATTGAAAAAGCACGAAGAGAATTATACGACTCATGATTTAGAATTAGGAGCCGTAATTTTTGCCCTTAAGATTTGGAGACATTATCTGTATGGAAGTAAGTTTACTATCTATACAGATCATAAGAGTTTAAGATATATATTTGGGCAAAAAGAATTAAACATGAGGCAAAGGAGATGGATGGAAATCTTAAGTGACTACGACTGTGATATTCAATATCATGAAGGAAAAGCAAATGTAGTTGCAGATGCTTTAAGTCGTAAGTATTATGAGAAACAACGACGAGTTCGTGCTCTCAGATTAAATCTACAAATAGATTTAATAGAACAATTGAAGAATGTTCAAACTACAGCAATCAAAAATGATGCTGAAGGAATGAAAGGACGAATAAAGGAATTAGAACAAGGAGCAGATGGAATTTGGAGATTCCACAAAAGTAGAATTTGGGTACCTAAGCAGGGAGACTTAAGACCTAAGATTTTAGAAGAAGCTCATAAATCTAGGTATACCATGCACCCAGGAAACAATAAGATGTACCAAGATTTAAGAAAGATCTTTTGGTGGATAGGAATGAAAAAGGACATAGCAAGATATGTTTCTAAATGCCTTACTTGTTCACAAGTTAAGGCAGAACATCAGAAACCTTCAGGTCTACTACAACAATTAGAAATGCCGGTATGGAAATGGGAACTTATAACAATGGATTTTGTTACTAAGTTACCCAAAACCAGAAAAGGTAATGATGCAATTTAGGTAATTGTGGATCGATTAACTAAATCAGCTCACTTTTTACTAATGAAAGAAACCTTTAGCATGGAAAGACTGGCTAAATTGTATGTAGATGAAGTTGTATCTCTACATGGAGTTCCACTCTCCATCGTATCAGATAGGGATAGTCGTTTTACTTCCCATTTCTGGAAAAGTTTCCAGCAAGCTATGGGAACTCGACTAAATTTGAGCACTGCATATCATCCTCAAACAGATGGGCAAAGTGAAAGAACGATCCAAACTCTAGAAGACATGCTCCGAGCATGTGTGATAGATTTTGGTGGAAATTGGGACGATCACTTACCATTGATTGAATTCTCCTATAACAATAGTTATCACTCAAGCATTGAAACTGCTCCATTTGAAGCACTATATGGAAGAAAGTGCAGAACTCCCGTTTGTTGGGCAGAAATAGGAGAAAATCAATTATCAGGTCCTGAAATTGTGCAAGAAACGACTGATAAGATTACTCAAATCAAAGAAAGACTGAAGACAGCTAGAGATCGCCAGAAGAGTTATGCAGACAATAGAAGCAAGCCGTTAGAATTCCAAGTTGGAGACAAAGTACTGTTGAAAGTTTCTCCTTGGAAAGGAGTTGTTAGATTCGGTAAGAAAGGAAAGCTAAGTCCAAGATACGTAGGACCATTTCCAGTGATCCAACGTATAGGACCAGTAGCTTATCGTTTACAACTACCAGAAGAATTAGCTGGAGTACATGATGTATTTCATGTATCCAATCTCAAGAAATGTTTAGCAGATGAATCTCTGGTAGTACCTCTTCAAGACATAGAGGTAAACGAAAAGTTAAAATTTGTGGAGAAACCTCTTCAGATAGAAGACAGCAAAGTGAAGTTTCTCAAGCACAAACGACTAGTGCTAGTTAAAGTAAAGTGGGATTCAAGGAGAGGACCTGAATACACTTGGGAGCTAGAATCAGAAATGAAGAAAAAGTATCCTCAATTATTCCAATAAATCTCGAGGATGAGATTTTTATTAAGGTGGGGAGAATGTAACAACTCTCATCAAAAGTCATAATTATTAAATTAATTAGTCCAATGGGAAACCCTAATTGAGACACCCAAGTGATTCTGAACAAACCCTAAAATTTTCAGAATTTTCAGAATCAGGATTAGGGCCCCTAAAACTCGGGGGGGGGGGGGGGTTAAAACCTATTGACGATTATCCATTTAAAACGTTGGCAGCAAGGAATTTTCGAAAATTGTCAACTCAGCAAGGCTAGTCCCAACCGTGGCAACCCTAGGCCTAAAAGTAGGTCTTACGCGGGCCGCGTAAGGATTAGCTTAAATCTCACGCGGGCCGCGTAAGGGTCAAAAGTTACCTATAAATAGAGGACAGTGGGACTTGAATTCAGAAAGAAAAACGACGTAAGAATTCACTATACACACTGAGTTACGTTCGAAATACTACAAAAACACACACAGTTCACAATTCGACGCCGCAAAACAGGGTAATAGCACGATCGCTGCTACGATTCATTTTCCGATCGATCAATGTACTCAACGGGTGTTTAAGTGCTGCCCACATTAGGGTGATGCTTTGTCATTAGTCGTTAAGTCGACAGATGTTAAGCATAGCACTTTGTCATTCGTTGTGATGGTTGATCTCGTGAGTTATCGTAAATGCTGTATTGATTACTAACCCAGTTTTGTGTGCATTGTTATCTAAATTAGGTTAATCAGGCTAATTCATAGACTAGACTCTGTCCGTATTAAATCAGCAATGTGAGTCATTCTCTCTTTTTATCAAAATTGTTTATAAAATCATGTTTATTTTCAAAGTTATAATTACGGGGATTAAGTCTTTGTAATCACCAAGTTACAGCCGGTATGTGGGGTTTTGTATACATTACTTGATAATCGTCACCATTGGGGCAGCCAATTGGGGGATATGACCATAGTCACAGATTCGGTCGAGTGACAAATACCGTGGGTAGTTGGTTTGATAATAGAAACATTGTAATCGCTCTTAATACTGTAAATTATAACAAATGTGTCATTTTATTAAATAGAATGATTCACTCAGTATTTCCCGCTGACAAAATCTTTTTCAAACATGTTTCAGGTGATCTGTTGTAATTCAGGAAAAGTGCTGGGAAGCATTTCAAGCTTGAGAAAGTGGCTCATTATAGAAGAAAGAAATAAGTTTTGTAATATCACGATTTCATATTAAAATCATAATATTGTAAATTATCGGGGTTTGATCCCGAATTGTGAAATAAAATAAATCGGGAAAATTTTAGCTTTAAACGATCCTGTTGAATAAACTTCCGCTGTTAAACTCAATTAAATAAATACCACGGGTTTTCTGTCCCGCGGCTCCTGAAACGGGTCAAACCGGGTCAGGGCCGTGACACCGTGTGTTACACGGGTGGCCTCACAATAATATATATCATCATTAACAATGTTGACATAAATTTTTTAACGAAAGAAACGTTCCATTCCTTGATGAAGGCGGCGCACCTGCTCTTCTTTGAAAGTAGAGGGTGACCAGAAAATAAAGATGCCACGTGCCCATCTGGTCTGCCGGTTTATTTAAGAGTGTTGACATAAACTTTTAATGAAAGAAACGTTTCGTAACTTATGTAAAGATTAAATTACAACGAACCGTAAAAAATGAAAATATTCTAACAACGCGTTGTTACGAAATACCAGTTTGACATGTTTGTTGTTGTCCGACCAACGTATTCCTATTTATTTTTAAACTTTAACTTAGCAATTTATTAAATGTTTATTGCTTTTATACAGGTTGTTTCGAGCCATTAATCCAAGAAAAAAAATAGTTTTAAATGGAATCGAGTCAAATGAGTAAAAAGAAGTTCGTCTTATTTTGTTCAAAAGTTGGATTATTACCAAATAACATAGCTTTAATACTGTTCAAAGGTTGGATTATTACCAAATAACATAACTTTAATACTCAAATTTCACACTAAATATTTAAATTAAAACTTAGTAACTTTTGACGAAAACATTTAATAGTCAACTCGACATTTACCAAGCTTAACCATCTGACCTGTTACCCAACCGGGCCCATTTAGCCACATATTTCTAGCCGTAACAACACATACTATCAACAACAATGTTAGAAGCATAGGTATTTCAAAACCATATAATCGTTTGTTAATTTAAATGCTCAAAATCTATATTATCATATAACAGAATTAAGTTGTAAATGATTAGGAATTACCAATTTAAAAAAGGAAACGAATTTTTAACACAGTAGAAAATTTTTGAATTGATAAAGTTTAAGTATATAAGTAATAAAAAAAACACGATACCAATGATAAGGGAATAGTCTAATGGAAACATTAGTTTGCTTAACACAATTTTAAGAACATAATAAATGTTTTGGAGCTTTCGCAACAAAAAAAATTTCTTCGATTCTTGAGCATTTAAAAACACACATCTCACCAAAATGAAATTCTCCCATCTTTCGTCTCCAATCTTTCATCAAATCACTACAACCGACGACATGGAATATCTACTGGGATTAAGATGAACTTTGTAATGAAAGAACTTTTCAATATAAACGTATAAAAATGATATTTAAATAAAAAATTATAGATAAATGAGTACATGAAAAAAACGTGTTTTTGGAAACAACCTAACAAAGGGCACGCTTACTCCTTTTTAGTGCAATATAAAATACATGTTACAGTAGATAAGTAATGCATAATTTCATTTGGAGCAGCCATGATTTGATTGTATACCAAACCTTTACCACAAAATGGTAAGATTATGATTTCTTTTTTGTTGTAGTCCACTTTCACTTTTGTTTTTCATAAATAATTCAACCAAAAATTTAGTGCTTTTACCATTTCATGCATGAAACCCAAGATACCTATCCACATAAACTGTGTTTGATTAACCTAAATCTAACTTGTAGGATGTGATTATTGAGTCGGTTCCATATGTTTTGTCATGAATCAGAAATATTCGATGATGTCAAAAACATAAATAAATAAGATAAACTTCGATTCTTCAATAAAGAACACCACCTTTAGAAGCGAGATAACCACCATTACATGATTAATTGGTTCAAGTGCTAGTTCGTCGAACTACTTCTATACACAAATGCCAGAGATGAAGGTGTGACGGTTCAGTGCACCCAATTACCCATCGCATGTATTCGCTGTCCATTTTATTTATTTCTTTCTTCACAATCAACACCAAAAAGTTTATTAAAATAGAAGTTACTTAGTAAGCCAAGAACACACAACCATAGTTCATTACAGTTTGACGTTGGATACAGACCACATGATTATTCAAGTTAGGTTGGCATCACCCTGGTTAGGCAAAATATACCAACACAACACCAAAAAAACAGTATTACACATGTGGAACTAAGGTTAGGTATCAAATCAAGCCAAGTGATTACAGTTATTGTGTTTCCTAAACATATGATAATAACAAACATCAATTAAAGTGGTAGAAATAACTAAAACATAACCCCCAAATTCAAAACCCTAACCCCACAAAATCAAGGATCAGAGACATTTGACAATAAAATCACCTAAATCAAAGATCAACAAAGTACCTAATGAGAACAATAGATTAATTGGTAAATATATTATTTACTAATTCTTCAAACATTTTGGAGCAATTCAAGATGAGAGAATGGTGTTCGTGTCTGTTGTTGAATTCTTTAAACATTTTGGAGCTGCTCCAACATTTTGGAAGTTCATGCTCCAACACGTGGGCATGGTTACCATTTTAGTAGGCCAGCTCCAACACACCTTATCAAACCCATTTTGGGCCTTCGACAGAAGCATATAACCGGGGGCCAACCGAGAATTAAACACCCCAGCCTTCATGGCTTCAGTTTCCTTCTGTAAACAACGTTAAATAAACCCAAAACTGGGCTTCAATCTTGGTAACCCGTAAGTGGGCCTTCCACAAATCAGCAGCACCGAGCCCCAAAGCTAGAATGGTAAGCCAGAACTTCAACAATAAACCGATGGGCTCCCCCCCACCAGGTTTGTACCTTCATCAATAACATGATACCAGGGCCAAAGAATGGTAAGCCCGACCTTCTTGCTACAGACCTAAAAAAAACCTGCATAGCTATCACCCTTTTGAGGGGCCTGCAACGGTAGCTATACCCAACAACACTCCTATATCTCTTTGGCCCTTCCGATACAAAATACAATAGTAGGCCCATGAAAAATGGCTCAAATTGACTTTTTAACAACGGGTTGCATGGCCCTTCCGATACAAAATCCAATAGTAGGCTCATGAAAAATGGCTCAAATTGACTTTTTAACAACGGGTTGCATGGCCCTTCCGATACAAAATCCAATAGTAGGCTCATGAAAAATGACTCAAATTGACTTTTTAACAACGGGTTGCAAAATTAACCTTTCACCACAAACATTCAAGTTATTGTGAATTTAAATTAATTTTTTATAACATTGATCAAGATGATATTTTTACCATTTAATAATCAACAAATAAATTATAAACCCAAAGAAAAATACCTGGAGGATCCCTGCCTCTACTGGGAAAATCAAACAGAGACCAGACAAAGGCACCTCATAATTTATAAAAATATCTTCATCCTTACATATCTCTGATCCACCTCACACTCTCCGTAAACTCACCTTCAACCATCTGTTATTAGAAAGATATAATGGACAAAGAAGTTTCATAATCATGAAAATGTTACATGTTTTTAAAACATAAGATGATTACTAATATAAATTGGAGTTGAACATCACTTTGTGATAAACAAACATTTTTAGGTTACCTAATCCCATATTTTTAGCTTCATAAATTTGTCACCTACAGATTTGTTGCTCAAGTAAAACACAGATCCCTAGTCCCGAATTCATGAAGTAAACGATGATAAAGCCAATAAATTGACTTCGGAACTTACTATGATGCTTCACAATGATGAGACTGGTGTGCGACTGAAACTGCAAAATCAAACTCACATAATACAAAAATAAACAGGTGAAACCGTGTGTCGTTATTCAAATCACAAAAGAAAACAAATGACTATTTAAATAGTGTCTTCACAAAAGATACAAAATGCTAACCTGAGTAGAAGCCTAGAGGCATGAGACTGCAAAAGTGGAGCCCTAATCAGAGGTCTGGCAAAACCAGAGAAGAGAAGACGATGTCAAATCACACGAAAACAAACCCTAAATTTTGAACAACAATCATTAACTCTCTCTCTACCTTCGACTAAAAGCAATCTCAACGTTTTTTGTCATGTGTCCCATATTGCATAAAAGGCCATCTTCAACACATAAGTCTGTTTTCATCCACGTTCATAAATCGCAAATGTTAGGGCTAAAGAAATATACTCAAAATGCCATACTTCCAAAAAGAATGTGCTTTATTTTTATGTTTTTAACTTCAACAATGATTTGACAAAATTATGACTTAAATAGTTAGATTGGGATATTACTTACTTTGAATTTCTTGCCTCAAAGCTAATAGCTTGCACCTTCTACAACCCCTTCAATAAAATTTCCCAATTGCTCAGTCACTTCTCATTATTTTGCATCAAGTTTCATACCAACTTCCATGAATCTTTCAAAATTCATTTATTTGTGTGCCAATCAACTGCAATAGTTCATCAAAATTAAACAAAAATCAAACTGATGGAGGATTGTTATTGTTTGATTCCTTGCTTCAATTGAAAAAGAGAAAGAAACAAAACAATAGCCAGAGGAGGATTGTTATTTTTTTTTGAATGACGATAAATTTTATTATTCAAGCATCTAGCAAGAAGGTAGAAACCAATAACATACATCATTCAATAAAGAGTAAAAGACTCATAGTTCAGCAAAATTTCTGATTGAATTGTAATAAACGAAAGAAAATTTGAAATAAGAATCAAACCAAACCTGATGTTCATGAAGTTCCTCGTTCAAAATGTCAATGTAGACCATGAAAAACCCATATGATCTGTAACTTTTTTCTTCCCCAAGGTGGCATCTACATCCATGACAATTGCAATAGCAGCTTGCTGTAACAATATAGTTTCCTCCTTCGCCACACTCTCCCACAAAAAAAAAACACAAAGCCGCGATGTCCTTCTTTCTCTCTTTTCTTTTTGACGACGTGGGGGTGCGACTGTTGTCAAAGGCCACCCACGTCAAACCCCCAAAATCTCCACAAAAAATTGAACGTATCAGTTATAAACAACAGAGAAACGATAATCAAGAAGTTCAGAAATCAAAATAAAACCTATACCAACTAAAATTGTACCTTCAATTGGAAACTCAGAGTCACAGAGCATGAAATTGATATCGACTGGACTATGTCAATAATCAATGTTCGTTGCCACCAGTGATTCATGGCGGAACCCTAGCCGTTGGAAGACAAATCTCACCCTTTGCTGACCACCGATGACAACAACAACAACCTTGGAACCAACGCCGTCGCTGGCTACTAAGAAAGCCCTATCGCTGACACCAGTCGTCGGAGAAGATGACCATCTCCCGTCTGCGTCTCTCATCTGCTGCATCTCTCTCTTGTTTCTCTTTTACAAAACTAAATACAATGAAAGCATTAAGATAGGAGAATTATGTAAACCAAAAGACAGAAGAAAAATGACCTTGTTGCTTGAACCGTAGACAAAAGAATGGTAAGCCCGACCTTCTTGCTACAGACCTAAAAAAACCCTGCATAACTATCACCCTTTTGAGGGGCCTGCAACGGTAGCTATACCCAACAACACTCCTATATCTCTTTGGCCCTTCCGATACAAAATCCAATAGTAGCCTCATGAAAAATGGCTCAAATTGACTTTTAACAATGGGTTGCAAAATTAACCTTTCACCACAAACATTCAAGTTATTGTGAATTTAAATTAATTTTTTATAACATTGATCAAGATGATATTTTTACCATTTAATAATCAACAAATAAATTATAAACCCAAAGAAAAATACCTGGAGGATCCCCGCCTCTACTGGGAAAATCAAACAGAGACCAGACAAAGGCACCTCATCATAATTTATAAAAATATCTTCGTCCTTACACATCTCTGATCCATCTCACACTCTATGTAAACTCACCTTCAACCATCTGTTATTAGAAAGATATAATGGACAAAGAAGTTTCATAATCATGAAAATGTTACATGTTTTTAAAACATAAGATGATTACTAATATAAATTGGAGTTGAACATCACTTTGTGTTAAACAAACATTTTTAGGTTACCTAATCCCATATTTTTAGCTTCATAAATTTGTCACCTACATATTTGTTGCTTAAGTAAAACACAGATCCCTAGTCCCGAATTCATGAAGTAAACGATGATAAAGCCAATAAATTGACTTCGGAACTTACTATGATGCTTCACAATGATAAGACTGGTATGCGACTGAAACTGCAAAATCAAACTCACATAATACAAAAATAAACAGGTGAAACCGTGTGTCGTTATTCAAATCACAAAAGAAAACAAATGACTGTTTAAATAGTGTCTTCACAAAAGATACAAAATGCTAACCTGAGTAGAAGCCTAGAGGCATGAGACTGCAAAAGTGGAGTCCTAATCAGAGGTCTGGCAAAACCAGAGAAGACGATGTCAAATCACACGAAAACAAACCCTAAATTTTCAAACAAATTCATCAACCGTATCGAATGTATCCCAGACAAATTCATAAAAATTAACTCTGCAACAGTTTGTGTGTTATTGATGAGGGCAAGTGCAAGCTATAATATGCTATAAGAAAAGTACAAACTCATTATCATACAACTGCTATATCGGAAAAAAATATACTTACAGCTCGAGCGGAGAGAGGTTGCCGCGGTGCCGCTGTGATGCTATTGTCAAAACCCTAACAAAGGACAAATATGAATGGGAAAAAATTTATTTAGAAACAATTGAAAAGTAAGAGATCTAATAGCATACGAATACAAAATGAGAGACGAAGTGTTTTCCAATGGCGCCGCCAAGAACAAAATAGAGAAAGAATCCAACCGGAATGGTGGCGGAGTAGCATAGGAGCAACCAAGGCACCGACATCGAAACTCCAATCGCCGTTGGAGTTAATTTGCAAGAAAACAGATAAAGATTCAAAAGAATTGCAAATTTACATACCCATTCTCAGTTTTAGATAAACATAGAAGCTTTGAAATAATAATGATTTCTTTTAGAAAGTGAGGTAAACCACATATAATGTTAAAGAAATTTGATGGGTTTCAAAATCGCTATTGAAGGTTATTTCTTCTCACAATTCAGAAAATAATGATTATACCTGTTTCCCTCATTCATTGTATTTGATAGCAAACAGTTCTTTCATCTTCTTATATATAAACAGGCTTGCTACTATAAAATTCCCGGCACCAAATTCTTTCATTGGTTTGTATTGCTCTTCCATTGCATATAGAAAACCTTGATCTCAACATCAATAACCAAAAATAACATAACCCTAATTGGCAATTAACCAAACAAAAACAATCTATATACACATTGAGTAGGTTGATTTAATTTCAAAAAGAATAAAGAAAACCCCAATGAAATAACTACTCTGTTTTCATTTGAAATCTAAACAATCCATACATGAAATCCTGAAACCAAACATGAATATAACATATAACCTAAATCTAATTAAAAACGTATCAAATCGATACACACCAAGACAACCTTTCTCATCGTAACAGGAAACACCACTGAAAATAATTTAAAGCAAACAATCAACAACAATACAGATTCAATCGAATCTTCACTTACATGATGATGATTGTTGATGTTCGCTTCTTGATTCAACCTACTGATGATTTCAACCGCTAAACCTAAAGAACCCGCATCCTATTAATCAAAATATGATGATTAAAAACCACCACCTCTGTAATCACCATTAAGGCTTCCACTGTATCAACCTTCTTCTTCATAACCACCACCATATGCACGTCTCACCACCATGTAACCGAGCCTTCGACGAAACACATGTACTTAAGATTAGTGACGATAGTTTTTGGTTGACAAAAGAGAGATGGAAGGACATTCTGAATAAACCCCCAAATCACTACTCAATCTGCAAAACCCTAGATGCCCTCTGTTCTGCAATAAATAGTGAAATTACCTACCATTTAGCCCTCGATTTGAAAATACGATGATATGATACGAAATTAAATAGATTCAATAACTGAAGAACACAAAAAAATGAAAGATCGCTAACCTGGTTGTTTTATGAATAAGAACGACAGAGATTAGGATCGTAGATGATGAAGGAACACGATTAGGGTTTTAAGAAGAAAGCGTACTCTAAAAGATAACGGCTGAAAGGGGAAGACAACTATTAGCGTGAAAGAAAAAGAGGAGAAAGATATTGCCGCTCAATTCTCAATTTCTTGGCTTCTCAGCAAAAGGTCAAATGGTCAACATTATTTTGCTTTAGTATAATAGATAGATACGAAGTTAAGATTAAGTTTAAACTTATAGTTATTTACTTTTGCATCATAAATGAGGTAGTTTACTTTTGAATCATAAATGAGGCAGGATCGTAAGATCGATAATTCAAGGGTTTTTTTTTTTTTTTTTTAACTTTTGGACTAAATTCCCTTGTTGATTCAATATTAATTACTTTTGAATCATAAATGAGGTAGGATCGTAAGATCGATAATTTTAGTTTTTTTACTTTTGTACTAAATTCCCTTATTGATTCAATATTAAACGGGCAAATTGTCTTTAATCCCTTATTGATTCAATATTAAACGGGCAAATTGCCTTTAATAAAAAAGGGGCAAATCTTATAAAAAAGCAATATATTTTTTTTATTTTTCTATCTCTCAACTTATTTTTTACATTTTTTTTGGCCAGCAACAAAACAAAATTAAATAAAACCCAGCGCGGAACTTGAAAACATACAAGGGAGAACAAACAAAAACAACAGAAACAAACGAACACTACACAAAATAATCTTTCGGTCTTGTACACCACATGTTCTAGCCAATGCTTCGATGCTTGGTTCTATTTTTAACCCTCGAAATCAGCTGAGAAACCATATGCTCCATGACGTTTTCCATTGATCGTTTACGGTTTCGAAACACCGCCTTATTTCTGGCCAGCCAAAGCACCCAAACTGTAGAGTATAAAATGGCATACCCGAGATTAAAACCTTCTTTGTTTCATTTCCAACCTGCTTCGATAGTGTGCAGATCCTGCACTATTGTGGCTGAGTAAAAGTTCAAATCACAGCACCACGACACCCGCCTCCATAACTCTGCAGCAAATTCGCACAAGACAAAAACATGAGACGTTTCTTTCGAATTTTGATTGCAAAATCTGCATAGGTCATTAGCAACATGCACGCCTCTCATTAGTAAATTGCACGATAAGGGAATCTTATTTTGGGTCACACGCTACACAAAACATGCGACCTTGATCGGAACCCAACGACACTAGAAGTAGTCTTTCGTTGCATGTTCCACTTGTACATTCTTTTCCACCAACTTCCTGGTAGCCTGAACCGTAAACGGCCCAGTACCATCAGCATCGCAAACCCACTTGTCCTTACCATTATTAAACTAGTAGCTTAAAATCATCTCGGCCAAGTCTGATACATCGGCCTACTCATAGAGACTTAGGTTTCTCCTGAACCAGTCCCATGTGCAGCTGACTTTATTCGATCCAATGCCATTGACCCGCTGCGAGACCAGACATCGCTTTCGGTTATCCAACTCATACAACCCCGGAAAAAGAGACTGAAAATAACGCCTGCCAAACCACGCATCTTTCCAAAAAAGAGTATGATTACCCTCACCCACTTTTTTCAAGAAAAGCTCTTCCAGATTAACTCCAAGAGTTTTGAAATCGGAACCAATTCTAGCGATTCCTGCCCACACCCCACCGATCGAGTAGGCAACAAGCTTATTCGAGTTAGGATGAGAAACATTATGAATAGCCAAAACCCCGTTTCTCCAAAGGGTACGGTCTTCCGTAAGCACTCTCCACCACCATTTAGCCAAAAGAGATAAATTTTGGAACCGCAAATTGCATACCCCCAACCTACCACGAACTTTGGTTTAGTAACCACATCCCAATTTACCCAGTGCATCTTCTTAACGTTCAAATTGCCGCGCCCCATAGAAACCTACGCCTTATTTTATCAAGATTATGCACCACTTATTTTTTACATGCAAAAGTCTTGAAAAACGAATCCTAAAACATATATAGTTGGTTTATATTGCTTAAATGACTTTTCTTTTTCCTATGTGCTTAACTTCTTTTTTAACACAAAAGAAAAATAGGGAGGTGGATTTAATTTCTATAAACCCTAGAAGAACGACGATTCAAGAATGGACAACAATCGATTCGAGTATTGGAGTTCACAAATTGTCCTACTAAATCGCTATCAGATATGTCTATCTTAAAGAAATCACAAGTTACCTATTCTAGTAATCTATATCTGTACTATATAATAAAATAAAATTAATATGTGACGCGTATGATTTATTGGAGATATCTACTTTTTAGTTTTCCCGCCTCTTTTCCTACTTATCTTATATTAATTAATAATTAAATAAATAATAAATAAATATTAAATCTTATCCTACTTTAAATATCAAATAGAATTCTTCTAATAAAATATTATCTATAAATTTAAATTGTTAATTTAAGATATCTATATCTATACTATATAATAAAAAAAAAATCAATTTGAGCCACATGTCATTCATTAAATGCATCTAATTTTTTATTTCCCCGCCTATTTTTCCTACTTATTTTATATTAATAAAATAAATAACAAATTAATATTAAATCTTATTTTACTTTGAAGGTTTGATAGAATCATTTTATTTTTCAAATAAAATATTATCTTCAAATTTAATAAAAGAACTTACTGTGTGACACATGTTATTTATTGAACGCGTCTATTTTTTATTTTCCCACATATTTTTTCCTACTTATCTTATATTAATTAAATAAATAATAAATTAATATTAAATTTTGTTTTACTTTGAATGTCGGATAGAATCATTCTATTTTACAAATAAAAACATTATCTTCAAATTTAAATTGTTAATTTAAGATGTTTTTAAATAATGGCACAAAACAACAATCTTACACTTTAAGAAAAACAATAATGCATTGATATTTCAAATTGGAGTTGTAATCAATTTGAATTAAACTGAACCAAAATTCTGATTTTTGAACCGAATCCAATAACATATTCAATTTCTAATTATATAAATATATGTTTTTTTATTAGTTACTATACAAAATTACATTTATTCAACCCGTGTAATACACGGAGTTTTTAAAGATATAATTTTTATTATTATTTGGTATACCAAATTAGATTTATTTAACTCATACAATACACAAGATTTTTTAAAGATATAACTTTTTTTATATAGTATACAAAATTACATTTATTCAACCTATGTAATACAGAGGGTTTTTAAATAACTTTATTCATTATTTGGTATATAAAATTACGTTTATTCAACCCGTACAATACACAAGGGATATAACTTTTTACTATTTAATATATAAATTCACATTTATTCCATCGATATAATAAATAGGGTTTTTAAATATATATTATATTATTATTTAGTATATAAAATTCCATTTATTCAAATGTATAATACACGGAATTCTAACCTACTAAACTCTAAAAACGAAGTTAGAAATTGGAAGCTAGTCTTCTTTGTACATCTGATTATTAAATCCAAAAAATGCAAACGGTTTTACGCTTTTTGTTTTTTATACTCTAATAGCATAAAATTGTTTTATTCGAGTGTGCAGATTCATATCTATATCTCTAATAAAGCAAACCATAGGGGGACACATGTCACCCAATGGTTGAAGCCAACTAAGCAGCCACATAGGCAATGATGTGGCATATCTCAAATAATTAGACAAGTGGCATTGCTCTTAGGCCAGCATTGGAGAGGCGTATAATGTACGTTTCAGCTCTCTCTCTCTCAATCACTCAATCATCGTTCATCTTCTCAAACAAAAGCCTAATCGCCTCATCTGCCTCCTCAGGAGCTCAATCGGCCCTATGCGACAACCTTGAATCCATCTTAAATACCCAATAGTGAACATCGACTGTAATGATTCCTTGATCTTCATTCTAATCTAACCCTAATTATCATCCTCTGCCTCTCTCTCTGAAGATCATCGGCGACTAACCTCAATCGAAGCTTTCAGTAATTGGCTATCAACACTCTAAACTCATATTCATCAATCGATTGTAAGAGTTAACCCTAATCTTTGTCACACCCTGACTTTTGCGGAAGCGTATGATGTGTGACTTGCTCAATATCATTGCATTCAATTATAATAAACAACTATATGATTAAAACAAGATGTTTATCCATTCATAAGATTGAAATGTTACTAACACAGGTCATTTAAGTTTCAACAAAAACACTCAAGTTATAAAACAACCAAAAGTGGATGCATCTAATCTTGAATTTACATCTTGAAAATAACACCAGCGCCCAAGATCCAACTTGTTTCCTGAAATACATGTGAGTTTTGGAAAACCGTCAACATAATATTGGTGTGAATTCATGCAGTTTTTGTATTGAATGTTTGTATACTTGAATGAAAACATGGTATGTAATTTGTATGAACAAGTATTTCTGTAAATATAAGGAAAGCGAGATCGCTAATGGTTTGCAAGGCCATTAACATATGACACGACATAGGAAGGATCCAAACCATAGGCATTTTTAGCTGTCGAATCCACGACTGTCGATTCACGACTAGAGACACAAAAGCACTGCTTGGTACTAGAGTGACCAAGAGTGTGGCTGCCTGAAACCCATTAGATCTAACCTTTTGTTCCGCGGTCTTGGTATGTAACTGATTAATGGTTCTTATGGCACCCTATTCATGACATGATCTAAAGTATCATTCCTTAGTTTTTGTATTCATCATACCATAGCACATGTATTTTCCCCAAGTTTAGAAAACAAGTAAAAGTTTAAAAGTGGGGACATGAACTCAAAACTTTGCGTATCCTGTGCCGTAAACTTCACCGGTTGGTTCTATAGCGTCGTGACCTCTACGTGTTCTATGTATGTTAGTCACTAGACTTGTATCACACAAGTACAAGTCACCATCTTTTGTTTATGTATATGTTCTTTGTATGTTCAATCTTTGTGAGGGTCGTGCCCTTGTTTGTCGGGTCTCGCCCGTTTGTCATGCCTTTGCACTTTATGTATGTAATGTATTTTTGCAAATATATATTTTACTTCTCAAATATATATTCATTCATGTAGTCCATTTTCAAGGTAATAGATGTTAAAAATAATTTATATTTTTAACTTTTCATGTATGTTACTTATATTATTTTCTCAAAAATAAATATAAGTATTTCGTAAAATAATATCCTCAATATTATTTTGGTACAAGTATTCTTTGTATTTTATGTAAATACTTGTGTATTTTGTATTTTTCACCAAGAATCAATACTTCGATTTCTATTACTTTCCGAAATTATATTCTTAAAAACATTATATTTTTATGACTTGTAAGAAATATATATATTTTGTCATGCTATAATATATATATATATATATATAATCATTCTCGTTATTCACCCGATTTTTGTATATTTGTATACTTATGTATTCTCATGTAGTTGTATGTGTATTTTTGTATTCATAATCCTTGGGAGTATTTAGTGTATTTTCACGTCCTTAATATACTACTACATATAATACACAAAATATACACTTAGCACAAAATTTGGTGATCACTAAGTATATATATTTTTGCCAAAAATATACATTCTTAATATTGATTTTAACATGAAGAAATCTTCATTTCTTAACTTGAAATTTACACAAAAATTAGGAAAACCTTGGTAAATATTCTTAGGAGAATTTTTAGGGAATAAGTTTCACCAAAACTTATAATTTTCTAAGTGTCAAAATTTTATAAAAATTTTGACATAGTTTCCCCTAAAAATGGAGGTTTCCCATGTTTTCAAAACATGTGTTTATTTTCTTTTCAACATCCAAAAATTTTTTCCAGCAACAATCATCAACAATAAACACTAACTTTTTCATATGAAACATCATGGTGAACTTGTCTCTTGTTAAAAATGTGTAGTCTTTTAGATCTACACTTTACATATTATGATCTTTCCAAAAACAAGTGTTCTTTTGTATTTTAAACAAACTCATGTGAAACTTTAATCCACTAACTCATTCATTCATGAGTTTTATGTTTTCAAACCTTGTAAATCATGTTCTAAAACTACTTTTATGTTTATTAGAAGGATCATCATTTTTAATATCATGTTTAACCATGGATCTTTCAAGATCCATGCTTAATATTTTTAGATCTTTCATAAACAAGCTTTGCGTTAAACTTTTAACAAACTTTTCATAGATATTAGTTTCAAAAATTAGTTTAACACACACTTTGTTACTTTAAGATTACAAGTTTATGTGTAAAAATTCCTATTTCAATTTTACATCATGCTTTACATGTTCATTTTCAAGTCTAACCATGGAACCTTCAAGATCCATGCTTAAAATTGGTAGATCTAAGCTTTAACATACTTGATCTAATCATAAACATAAGATATAACATAGACAACTTCATTACATACACTAAAATTTCATGTAATCACTTGTTTTCTTCATGAATATGTTAGATCTTTTCTTTTTTAACATTAGAGGTTTAAGTTGTTTAGATGGTGAATCTTGTACATAACATAAACATGACTTAAATTAGTGATCAAGAAGCTTACTACTAGCACAAGGGCTAGGGAAAAACACTAGAAGATGAAGATGACAAATGTGATGGATAAAAGCAAATGGGAGAGGTACTTTAATCTCCAAGACCACCAAGCTCCTTAACCTTGCTTCTTACACCTTGAGAGTACTTGGAAATGGATGAAAGGGATTTGAAGATGATGGTGGTGTGGGGTGGTGATCTCGGCCGAGAGCCAAGAGAGGGAGAGGAGAAAGGTGGTGGTGTGAAGTATGTGTAAGTATGAGAGTTCAAGATCTCCTTATAACCATGTTTATGCTTTAACCAAAGGATAACATGTTCTTTAAGTACATGGCATAATCTTCTAACAAATCTTATAAGATCATATGCTATCTAGTAAAATCAAGTAAAGATCTTGATGGTGGGCCACCTTGTGACCGTCCCAACAAGGGGGGGGGGGGTATTAGTTGTGGTTTAATGGTAAGTTATGCATATTAGTTAGATTTCAAGTGTAATGTTTAGGAGTTATATAGTGTGTTAGGGTGTTCGGGGATCATAACTAGCTCATAAACATTGAAACAATGCTTCTAGTATAATTTTGATGTTTCGGGTAGTGTCCGGTTGTTCGGTTAGATACCGGTTCGTTAAAGTGCTAAATTGCGCCGTTTAGTGTCCTTTATGTACCCTTTTGTGACACTTTCAATTCCCGACACTTTGTAAGTTAATTTGGACAATAAAACATAAATTCTGCATGATATTTCAGTGTTAAAATGCTGATTAGAGCTGAATTGTTGCTGAATTATGCCGATTTCAGCATTTTAGATAAGTTTCGGGTGCTTTTTAGTGCATAGTTTAGGTTCCTGAAAGTTTATCTGTTAACCCTTGTATCCACACTTGGGTTTTAATGTATTTTAGATGTTGGACCTACTCCTAGGCCCCAACTCTATTGTCTGATTTTTTTCTTCAAAGCTGCTGACACAGTGTGTCTTACCGGTGAGTTTACTAGTCTTTCTGACGCAACGCTAAAGTAATGCATAAAGCGATATTTGAAGTATAAAACGTGCATGAATTCACATGTATAGCATGAAATCAGACTATGTTGACATTTAAGCACATAATTGCAGATATTTAATAATAATTAGACTGTACGAAAATTACCGGTTTTGTACCAGTTATCATAGTATCCCCCCGTTAAAAGAATTTCGTCCCGAAATTCAGGCTGAGTCATCTCCCGCAGGAGCTTTCTCGAACAGATGGGGGCACTTGGCTTTCAACCGGTCTTCACGTTCCCACGTGTACTCGGGTCCGTGTTTAGAGTTCCAACGTTCTTGGTAAGCTTAATGCGACTCCTCCTTGTTTTATGGATCTTCCAATCCGTTACCTCAACAGGCTGTTCTGTAAATCGGAGTGTGTCGTCGATATGCACCTCATCCGCAGGGAGGATAACTGTTTCCTGGGTTGGACTCTTTTGAGGTTGGGTACATGGAACGTATCATGTACTCCGTTCAGTTCTTCTGGTAATTCTAGTTTGTATGCTACGGTACTAATCTTTTCCAAGATCTTGAATGGAAATTTTTATGCTCGTCTTGATTCTGAACATTTGACGACGCAATTTTTTTGCTGGATATATTGGACCATTAACTGTGGATTCGACTTTCCACGTTTTTCCGAATCTTGCTACACCTTTCCAAGGTGAGACTTTCAACAAACCTTTGTCTCCTACCTCGAATTCTAAAGGTTTTCGTCTTCGATCAGCGTAGCTCTTTTGTCGATCACGAGCTGCCTTAATGCGCTCTCGGATCTGCACGATCTTGTCGGTTGTCTCTTGAACAATTTCAGGACCAACCATACATTTGTCTCCAGTGTTTGCCCAACATAATGGCGAGCGGCACTTGCGGCCATATAGAGCTTCAAACAGTGCGGCTTTTATGCTCGTATGGTAACTGTTATTGTAGGAAAACTCAACTAAAGGTAGGTGAGTATCCCAGCTGCTGCCTAGGTCCATAACACATGCGCGAAGCATATCTTCCAGCGTTTGTATGGTTCGTTCGCTCTAGCCGTCTGTTTACGGGTGGAAGGCCGTGCTTAGATCTAGTTGAGATCCAAAGGCCTCCTGGAAGGATTACGAGATCCTCGAGACAAAATGTCTAACTCTGTCTGAAATAATTGAGATAGGCACCCCATGACGTGCCACGATTTCTTTCAAGTACAGCTCAGCAAGTTTTCCAGTGCTATCCTTCTCTCGGATCGGTAGGAAATGCGCAGATTTTGTTAACCGATCGACTATCACCCATATCATATCGTGCCCTCTAGGGGTCCTGGGTAATTTAGTTATGAAGTCCATCGAGATTTGTTTCCACATGGGTATCTCGGGTTGTTGCAGTAGGCCAGAAGGTTTCTGATATTCGGCCTTGACCTTAGCACAGGTTAGGCACTTTCCAACGTAAACAGCTACGTCGCTCTTAAGTCTTGGCCACCAATAATATTCCTTCAAGTCTTGATACATTTTGTCCGATCCTGGGTGGATCGAGTATCTTGACTTGTGAGCTTTATCAAAGATGACTCCTTGAATACCGCCATAGAGCGGAACCCAAATACGCCCCATAAAGTATAAGGTTCCCTTTTCATTTGGCACCAATTTCTTCTCCATACCTCGGAGGTACTCAGCTCTACGATTCTTACTCTTAAGGCTTCTCGTTGTGCGTTATGAATGCGTGCAGTAAGATTTATTCGAATAGTCATTTCCAATGCTCGAACCCCTTAGGGTCTTAACCCTTTCCTTTTGACTTAACGTGTCTGCTACTACGTTTTCCTTTCCGGGGTGGTACTTAATCTCACAATCATAATCATTTAGCAACTCAACCCATCGTCGGTGTCGCATACTTAATTCCTTCTAATCAAATATGTGCTGTAGACTCTTGTGATCTGTGAAGATTGTACGTCGAGTACCGTATAAATAATGTCGCCAGATCTTCAAGGCGAATACCACCGCGCCTAGCTCCAGGTCGTGTGTGGTGTAGTTCTTCTCATGAACTTTCAACTGTCTTGAAGTGTAAGCGATGACCTTTTGGCGTTGCATGAGCACGCAACCCAATCCTTGATGTGAAGCGTCACAGTATACCACGAAGTCTTCAGTGCCTTCAGGTAAAGATAGTATCGGTGCATCGCATAGCTTGTTTCTGAGAAGTTGGAAGGCTTCTTCCTGCTTATCACCCCTGTAGTACTTCTTATCCTTCTGCGTGAGGGAAGTCAACGGTCGAGCTATCATGAGGAAGTTCCCGATAAATCGGCGGTAGTAGCCCGCTAATCCCAAAAATTGTCGAACTTCAGTTGGGGTTTGGGGGCTTCCCAATTCTTTACCGCTTCTACCTTGGCTGGGTCTACATGAATGCCCTTCTCATTCAGGACATGACCGAGGAACTGTACTTCACGAATCCAAAATTCGCATTTTGAGAAATTTGCATAAAGCTTCTCTTTCTTGGATCCTTAACTGATGATATCCAGTTCGAAGGTCGATCTTAGAGTAGTAACTCGATCCTTGCAACTGATCGAATAAGTTGTCAATCCTTGGTAGCGGATACCGATTCTTGACAGTGAGCTTATTCAACTCTATGTAATCGATACACATCCGCAGTGTTCCATCCTTTTTTTTCATGAACAAAACTGGAGCTCCCCAAGGCGAGAAGCTCGGCCTTATGAATCCTTTATCCAACAACTCCTGGAGTTGTGTAGATAATTCTTGCATCTTGGACGGCGCAAGTCAATATGGTGCCTTGGCTACAGGAGCGGCTCCTGGAACCAAGTCAATATGGAATTCGACTTGTCTTTGCGGAGGTAGTCCTGGCAGATCTTCAGGAAAAACATCAGGAAATTCCTTCACCACAGGAATGTCTTTGAGTTTTGGCTCCTCAGCCTTCTTATCTACTACGTGCGCCAGGAATGCAACATATCCTTTCCTTAAGCACTTATGCGCCTTAATAACCAAGGTGGGATGTCACAATCCACTGCCTTTGGGGCCCAGCGTCCCTGCATCAACTACATGAAGGCCGTGTACTATAAGTGCTTCATCATCCGCAAGAGGAATGCGAATGATTTTCTCGTGATAAACAACTTCACCCTTATTCTTGGATATCCAATCCATGACGACTACCACATTAAAACTACCTAAACCAACTGGTAGGGGGGTTGATTGAGAATTTTCGTTTCCCCAAGTCCAAGTATACAACCCTTAATAACTTTATCCATTTTGACTGATTTCCCCATTTGCCAACTCTATAGCATGTGGGGAGTCTAGCTTACTTGTTCCTAGGCCAAGTATATCCTCAAGTTCCATAGACTTAATACCAAAGTCGGCGCCGGTATCAAATAGAACGGATGCAATGTGTCGGTTTATAAGGAACGTACTCGTAACTACGTTCGGGTCCTAGCGTGCCTTGCGTATTCCCTTCATGAAAATGCTCCCAAGAGCTTGAACTTTTCTTCGGGTAGTCCTTCCGATAGTGTCCTTTGTCGCCACATCCGTAGCAATTCTCGGCCTTTGCCATTGCTATTACTGTCCTAAATTCCATTCACATGTCTCAAACCAGACCAGCATGCCTCCTTGCTATGCCCGGTCTTGCCCCAATTTCATACCTACGAGTCCTGCACGGACCTGTGTGATAATAACCACCTCTATCCCACTTTGGTAGTTCTCCTTGGTAGGTTTTTATCACCTATCTTGGTCGTGACAACGAATGCCTTGACTTTCCTAGTCACAGCGGTTTCCTCATGCTTGTTGTTTGCTTCGTATTGGACGATTGCTTCAGCAACTTGTTGGTTCCACAGAGCTTCAGGCTCAGCTCTTGTTGCAGGTAAAGGTTCTGATTAGACTCGGCCAGCGTTTCCTTTGCTGTGGTTCCATGTGTTTCTCTTATGTGAAACATAATGACAAGATTAAACATTTATTTTGGAATAAATGTCGTTGTCTTGCGTAGAAAATCTCCTCGGAGTCACCTTACTCCGATTGATGCAAGTCATCCAGGGCTATAAAAAATACGGTGAGGTCTTAACTTCACTTTGTTCCTTGTATATTCCTCAAGCCTCCGACTCTTCCATAGTCTCTAGTTTTACATAAACAGGTATGCTTCACAGGAGATGGGGGGGGGGGGGGTTGTGCATTTCTATCACGTATAGGGGTAAGTGATAATGGAAACGCATAGATAAGGTCGTGAGGGTACATGACTTCTTCCTCGGGACCGAATTGTACCTTGCAGCAACCGTAAAGTGGTTTCCAGGGTGTGAATGCACTACCCAAACGATGGGGTGCACCATGGGATCATGAGGGTGGAAGTACTGATGGGTGCGTTGGTGTCGAATCATGGGTAGAAGTGTCTGACACGAGGTAGGTGAAGACAGGTTTCCTGCTTGTAAGGTGCTATAGCAATTATCTAGGTATTGCCCTACTATATGATGGTGTGAGCACTTAGAAAGTTTTGGATGGGTGGTGATCATTAGCTTGACCCGCAGAGTCCACCAGGATTTCCATGCACTACAAGTTGTTATTACGTGGGTCCCCCGTAATAATAAATTGTCTTGCATGGTCACCCTAGCTTTCCCTCGTTCAAAGTAGATGATCAATCACAGAGGGGACACTACTGTCCTTATACCTCCGACATGGAAAGGACCATTATGGTGGTCCACGCGCCATCATTTGTTATTGCTACGCGCCTATAGGCACAATGCTTAGACGTAAAAGGAATATGGGGAATTCCTGGAAGTTGGAGGGGCACCTTCAAGATGAGTACTTCATCTTCCTTGATTGGACGGGAGTGTCGTCAATCTCGCTTTGTAAAAGCCGTCGGGGTCTCGTCTTACTGATAAGGTCGTTGTCCAAGGTTGCCTCCTCCGCCTCGCCGTCACTTCCGTAGTCAGGCACCTTCGCATTCATGGGAGAAGAACAACCATTTTCTACAGAATCAAGCTCGGGGCCTCATTTGGCAATCAACCATAAGCTCCGCAGTGTACGCGAGGTCGATAATCTCATTGCGCAAGTCAAGAACAATAATAGGATTCGAAGTCGAAGGTATCTCGTCAATAATCATTCCGTACACATATATGCATATATAATAACGTTACTTGGTATACACAAGCAAATAAATGCTACATGTCTCATATAACTCTCGTTTGTTCTTTCCTTTGAAAAATGTTGGATTCATGGATCTTGGCGCTTTTTGTAAATGCAATGAAAAACCTTTTGTAAAAATGTTTTCGTGAGAGAGTCCTAATAATTGTAGTCTAGACTCGAGAAGGAATCCTAGTTCACTACAATCGAAGCTCTGATACCAAACTGTCACACCCTGACTTTTGCGGAAGCGTATGATGTGTGACTTGCTCAATATCATTGCATTCAATTATAATAAACAACTAAATGATTAAACAAGATGTTTATCCATTCATAAGATTGAAATGTTACTAACACAGGTCATTTAAGTTTCAACAAAAACCCTCAAGTTATGAAACAACCAAAAGTGGATGACATCTAATCTTAAATTTACGTCTTGAAAATAACACCAGCGCCCAAGATCCAACTTGTTTCCTAAAATACATGTGAGTTTTGGAAAACCGTCAACATAATGTTAGTGTGAATTCATGCAGTTTTTGTATTGAACGTTTGTATACTTGAATGAAAACATGGTATGTAATTTGTATGAACAAGTATTTCTATAAATATAAGGAAATCGAGATCGCTAATGGTTTGCAAGGCCATTAACATGTGACACGACATAGGAAGCATCCAATCCATAGGCATTTTTAGCTGTCGAATCCACGACTGTCGATTCACGACTAGAGACACAAAAGCACTGCTTGGTACTAGAGTGACCAAGAGCGTGGCTGCCTGAAACCCATTAGATCTAACCTTTTGTTCCGCGGTCTTGGTATGTAACTGATTAATGGTGCTTATGGCACCCTATTCGTGACATGATCTAAAGTATCATTCCTTAGTTTTTGTATTCATCATACCATAGCACATGTATTTTCCCCAAGTTTACTAAACAAGTAAAAGTTTAAAAGTGGGGACATGAACTCACAACTTTGCATATCCTGTGCCGTAAACTTCACCGGTTGGTTCTATAGCGTCGTGACCTATACGTGTTCTATGTATGTTAGTCACTAGACTTGTATCACACAAGTACAAGTCACCATCTTTTGTTTATGTATATGTTCTTTGTATGTTCAATCTTTGTGAGGGTCGTGCCCTTGTTTGTCGGGTCTCGCCCGTTTGTCATGCCTTTTCCCTTTATGTATGTAATGTATTTTTGTAAATATATATTTTACTTCTCAAATATATATTCATTCATGTAGTCCATTTTCAAGGTAATAGATGTTAAAAATAATTTATATTTTTAACTTTTCATGTATGTTACTTATATTATTTTCTCAGAAATAAATATAAGTATTTCGTAAAATAATATCCTCAATATTATTTTGGTAGAAGTATTCTTTGTATTTTATGTAAATACTTGTGTATTTTGTATTTTTCACCAAGAATCAATACTTCGATTTCTATTACTTTCCGGAATTATATTCTTTAAAACAATATATTTTTATGACTTGTAAGAAATATATATATATATATATATATATATATATTTTGTCATGCTATAATATATATATAATCATTCTCGTTATTCACCCGATTTTTGTATATATGTATACTTATGTATTCTCATGTAGTTGTATGTGTATTTTTGTATTCATACTCCTTGGGAGTATTTAGTGTATTTTCAAGTCCTTAATACACTACTACATATAATACACAAAATATACACTTAGCACAAAATTTGGTGATCACTAAGTATATATATTTTCGCCAAAAATATACATTCTTAATATTGATTTTAACATGAAGAAATATTCATTTCTTAACTTGAAATTTACACAAAAATTAGGGAAACCTTGGTAAATATTCTTAGGTGAATTTTTAGGGAATAAGTTTCACCAAAACTTATAATTTTCTAAGTGTCAAAATTTTATAAAAATTTTGACATAGTTTCCCCTAAAAATGGAGGTTTACCATGTTTTCAAAACATGTGTTTATTTTCTTTTCAACATCCAAAAAAATTTTCCAGCAACAATCATCAACAATAAACACTAATTTTTTCATATGAAACATCATGGTGAACATGTCTCTTGTTAAAAATGTGTAGTCTTTTAGATCTACACTTTACATATTATGATCTTTCCAAAAACAAGTGTTCTTTTGTATTTTAAACAAACTCACGTGAAACTTTATTCCACTAACTCATTCATCCATGAGTTTTATGTTTTCAAACCTTGTAAATCATGTTCTAAAACTACTTTTATGTTTATTAGAAGGATCATCATTTTTAATATCATGTTTTAACCATGGATCTTTCAAGATCCCGCTTAATATTTTTAGATCTTTCATAAACAAGCTTTGCGTTAAACTTTTAACAAACTTTTCATAGATATTAGTTTCAAAAATTAGTTTAACACACACTTTGTTACTTCAAGATTACAAGTTTATGTGTAAAAATTCCTATTTCAAGTTTACATCATGCTTCACATGTTCATTTTCAAGTCTAACCATGGATCCTTCAAGATCCATGCTTAAACTTTGTAGATTTAAGCTTTAACATACTTGATCTAATCATAAACTCAAGATATAACATAAACAACTTCATTACATACACTAAAATTTCATGTAATCACTTGTTTTCTTCATGAATATGTTAGATCTTTTAATTTTTAACATTAGAGGTTTAAGTTGTTTAGATGGTGAATCTTGTACATAACATAAACATGACTTAAATTAGTGATCAAGAAGCTTACTACTAGCATAAGGGCTAGGAAAGAACACTAGAAGATGAAGATGACAAATGTGATGGATAAAAGCAAATGTGACAAATGTGTTCTATGTATGTTAGTCACTAGACTTGTATCACACAAGTACAAGTCACCATCTTTTGTTTATGTATATGTTCTTTGTATGTTCAATCTTTGTGAGGGTCGTGCCCTTGTTTGTCGGGTCTCGCCCGTTTGTCATGCCTTTGCACTTTATGTATGTAATGTATTTTTGTAAATATATATATTTTACTTCTCAAATATATATTCATTCATGTAGTCCATTTTCAAGGTAATAGATGTTAAAAATAATTTATATTTTTAACTTTTCATGTATGTTACTTATATAATTTTCTCAAAAATAAATATAAGTATTTCGTAGAATAATATCCTCAATATTATTTTGGTACAAGTAGTCTTTGTATTTTATGTAAATACTTGTGTATTTTGTATTTTTCACCAAGAATCAATACTTCGATTTCTATTACTTTACGGAATTATATTCTTAAAAACAATATATTTTTATGACTTGTAAGAAATATATATATTTTGTCATGCTATAATATATATATAATCATTCTCGTTATTCACCCGATTTTTGTATATTTGTATACTTATGTATTCTCATGTAGTTGTATGTGTATTTTTGTATTCATACTCCTTGGGAGTATTTAGTGTATTTTCAAGTCCTTAATACACTACTACATATAATACACAAAATATACACTTAGCACAAAATTTGGTGATCACTAAGTATATATATTTTCGCCAAAACATACATTCTTAATATTGATTTTAACATGAAGAAATATTCTTTTCTTAACTTGAAATTTACACAAAAATTAGGGAAACCTTGGTAAATATTCTTAGGTGAATTTTTAGGGAATAAGTTTCACCAAAACTTATAATTTTCTAAGTGTCAAAATTTTATAAAAATTTTGACGTAGTTTTCCCTAAAAATGGAGGTTTACCATGTTTTCAAAACATGTGTTTATTTTCTTTTCAACATCCAAAAAAATTTTCCAGCAACAATAAACACTAATTTTTTCATATGAAACATCATGGTGAACTTGTCTCTTGTTAAAAATGTGTAGTCTTTTAGATCTACACTTTACATATTATGATCTTTCCAAAAACAAGTGTTCTTTTGTATTTTAAACAAACTCACGTGAAACTTTAATCCACTAACTCATTCATCCATGAGTTTTATGTTTTCAAACCTTGTAAATCATGTTCTAAAACTACTTTTATGTTTATTAGAAGGATCATCATTTTTAACATCATGTTTTAACCATGGATCTTTCAAGATCCATGCTTAATATTTTTAGATCTTTCATAAACAAGCTTTGCGTTAAACTTTTAACAAACTTTTCATAGATATTAGTTTCAAAAATTAGTTTAACACACACTTTGTTACTTCAAGATTACAAGTTTATGTGTAAAAATTCCTATTTCAAGTTTACATCATGTTTCACATGTTCATTTTCAAGTCTAACCATGGATCCTTCAAGATCCATGCTTAAACTTTGTAGATCTAAGCTTTAACATACTTGATCTAATCATAAACTCAAGATATAACATAAACAACTTCATTACATACACTAAAATTTCATGTAATCACTTGTTTTCTTCATGAATATGTTAGATCTTTTCATTTTTAACATTAGAGGTTTAAGTTGTTTAGATGGTGAATCTTGTACATAACATAAACATGACTTAAATTAGTGATCAAGAAGCTTACTACTAGCACAAGGGCTAGGGAAGAACACTAGAAGATGAAGATGACAAATGTGATGGATAAAAGCAAATGGGAGAGGTCCTTCAATCTCCAAGACCACCAAGCTCCTTAACCTTGCTTCTTACACCTTGAGCGTACTTGGAAATGGATGAAAAGGATTTGAAGATGATGGTGGTGTGGGGTGGTTATCTCGGCCGAGAGCCAAGAGAGGGAGAGGAGAAAGGTGGTGGTTTGAAGTGTGTGTAAGAATGAGAGTTCAAGATCACCTTATAACCTTGTTTATGCTTTAACCAAAGGATAACATGTTCTTTAAGTACATGACATAATCTTCTAACAAATATTATAAGATCATATGCTATCTAGTAAGATCAAGTAAAGATCTTGATGGTGGGCCACTTTGTGACTGTCCCAACAAGGGGGGGGGGGGTATTAGTTGTGGTTTAATGATAAGTTATGCATATTAGTAAGATTTCAAGTGTAATGTTTAGGTGTTATGCATTTATGGTGTTATATAGTGTGTTAGGGTGTTCAGGGATCATAACTAGCTCAGAAACATTGAAACAATGCTTCTAGTATAATTTTGATGTTTCGGGTAGTGTTCGGTTAGATACCGGTTCGTTAAAGTGCTAAATTGCGCCGTTTAGTGTCCTTTATGTACCCTTTTGTGACACTTTCAATTCCCGACACTTTGTAAGTTAATTTGGACAAGAAATGTAACACCTCAAAAATTTACGTCCTATAATGTGTTGACACGTGTCATAACCTTTGAACGTGTGAAAGAATACTTTGGAGGGACTAAAGTTGACAAACAATGAAACTATGTAAATATATGAGTTCAAAATGTCAACAATGAATAAATATACTTTACAATAACCCTACATGATTTTTACAACCTTAAACGAATAAATCATGGATCATACGTAGCTAATTGTGAAAGAAAGTGAGAAATTACAAACTACAGGGGTTAAATGTGTCAACATGTTAAGATATACCTCTGAGTGACCTTTTAGCAAACCCGAAGCCTTGTAACAATTAATTATGCTCACTAGAATGCACCATAAAAATTTCACAAAGTTTCGTTAACGTATGAGAAAGTTATGACAAAATTCGTGTGTGAGGGTTAGAATCGTCAACATTGAAAATTAGGGCTTTTCGGGTGATCACAAAGTTACCCGAGGACTTGACAAAGATGGTATAAGTCTTGAAGCCCTTAGAATTCATTTTAGAAGGCTCATTGTGCAAAACAAGAGGTGAAAGCGACGTTTAGAAGGACCAAAGGACCAAACAACAAATAATAAAATTGTTTGCAAGTCACACGGGGCTAGGCGGCCCGCGTAAGGCCCTACGCGGCCCGCGTGTAACACCTGTGCCTCCACGGCCATCAAACAAATACCGAACCAATGAAATATTATATTTCATACTTGGGATTTGTAAAAATATGTGTATCATTTGCACATATCAATTTTTGTTCAATTCCAAACTCTAAATCGCTTTCTGGAAGGTTATACGCGCACCGATGCGTAAATATAACCAGTTTAATGCAACAAACACTTCGGAATAGTGACATAGGCTTAACATACCTTAAATAACCTTTACATAACTTAGAAATAAGTTTTGAAGGCTTTGGTATGGCAAAAACAAGTTAATTCGCTTACAGGGACTAAACTTGACAAACTGCGAAAGTATGCCAATTTGAACTGTAACAGACATTCCGGAACATGACCATAAGTTAAACACACCTTAAATATCCTTTATATAGCTTAGAAATAGGCTTTGAGGGGTTCGGTGTGCTAAAATAAACTTTTGGCTCATTCAGGTACCAAAAGCGTCAAAAAGTGCACAAGTTTGCATTTTCGTGCATAACTTACGTTCTGAATACATCCGGACATCCAAAAATTTATGTAAGCACTAAAATATTTTATTTTAGTGTTTGGCATAAGAAAAATCCATTCGTCACGCCATTTGGATCATTTTTCGCGCTTATGCGCATTCCGTCGTAATTAACCGAACAACGTAACCGTACGGCTAAACGAACCGACACCCGAGATATTTTTGAACACATTTTAAGTTCCCTATACTTTAACTTCATTTTAGATCTTTGAAATGGGGTTAACATGGCTTAAACGTGTCAAAAAAACGCATCGAAAACCAAGTTTTGAGGTTGCAGGGACTGAAACTGTAAATCTGCCAAACTAGGTCCCTAAGTAGGGGCTAGATGCAGCAAAATGTCTTTTTTACAGCTGTTAACAGCTGTTAACCACTCCATAACCCCTTGCCACATGTTGATCTCTTATGGTGAGTGGCCATTTTGGGTACCATAAGGTTCCGGCACATGTACGGATGTGATTAAGGCACGATATTCGACAAACGATCCTAACGGTGGACCATTTACTATAAATACCCACCTCCACCCTTCACTTTTCCTCACAAGAATCTGATCCAAAAGACTCTAAGTTGGAACCATTGTTTCATACCTGAGTTATTTGGATCTAGATTAGCATTCGGGGACCCTTTGTAAGTGTTCCTTCGTTCTTTTATTGCTTTTCGAGTCCGAAAGCCAAACCTTGTTTGACTTTCTGCATTGACCAGTTTATGGTCAATGCGAAGTTTGTTAGAACTTCGCAACGTGATTGTAATCACGATGGTTATAGTCCTTGTGACTATGCCTATTGATTACCACGTTGTCTAGGGTCGTAAGGGTAAGCGACTTGATCAGTCGCTTATGCTTTCGAACCCGACCCATTTGGTCGATCATTAGGATCCGACCAAACATATTAGGTGACCATAGTATATAGGGAATAACCTTCCGAGGTTATACCTTATGGTCGCTTCGTTTAAGTAGTTGTATGATAGGTAGTTTATATGCCTTAGGTAAATTACCAAAATGCCCTTTTTACGCCAAAATTCATTTTAAGCATATGTAACATAAATTTTGGTATCTAAACTAATATGGCAACAATATTATACATGTTAAGGCATATTTTACTTATCATAGGACTAGTTATGCATTCCGAACGCGTTTTACGCGAACGACGCGTTAAAGTAGCATAAGCTACCTAAACGGGTCGAAATGGGTCGTAAGCACTTAGGTTAGGTTTCATTTAGTATGTAGGCCTTATTAAACCATACTACATGAGTTCCCATACTCATTTGGTTTATGAGCCCTCATTCTATCCGATTCTCCGATATAGGTCCGGTTTATTAACATAGTTACCTATATTAGGTGCCGTTTGATTCCGTGATCACTAGCTTTGCTTGGTGGTTATCTTAGGACTTCTGAGCAATCTCAAGTGAGTACATAGACCCCTCTTTTACTGTTTTCCAAACTGTTTTGGGGTGAAACACATGTGCCTACTTGTTACTTTCATGCTTTCCTGGTTTCACATCATATACTGCTATGTTCGTTAGTACATTATAGTACATGATTTCATTACACTTCATGCTAGGTGTGCCCATTGTGTGCATTACTTAGTACATCGTTTTACATGACATTTCACGCTATGTATGTTCATTTGATTACATACTTAGTGCATTGTTTTCACATGCTTACATTTTGATATGACGTTGGGTTTGTTTAAATGAATTTTTCACAATACCGCATAGATGTTTATATCAGTATAACATGCATTTATTACACAAAACATAACCTTGATTTAAACCATGTTTTACTTCAATACCTTGTTTTTGTGCATTTTACATATGGTTTAGCTGATACATTCCACTTGCCATACATGACATTTGACAAAGACATTTGACAAAGACATTTGACATGGACATTTGACATAGACATTTTGACATGATTTACATTTGACACATAAACATGTTTGACATTTGTTTTACACTACATGATTTACATCTTGACATAAACACTTTGACATATTATCCAATACATTTGACAATTGGTCTAGACATAGACATCATACATTGTTGGTTTGGTTTGATTAAGTGATTAAGTAACGATGCGTGTGTAATATGATACAAGCATGGTGGATACGCCGCTAGTACTTCCTATATATAAATGTTTGTATGGTATTACATATCGTAGCGTTATTTGAATCATTTCAGTTTGATACATATAACATTTTATACAAATAACATACTTTTCACAAGACATTGATTTACAAACAACTTATCTTATACAAACTCATTTTACATGGTTATTCATTTAACCATACATTATTCCCTTATTTATACATATCATCTGATCTTATTGTTTTTCAAATGATTTACAAGACAAAGCAAATTACAAGGTTCATGACTAAACATTTTCTCAAACATAAGTCATGAAACCTATTTTCACAAAACCTATGTATCTCACAGGCATTTTTATGCTGACGTACCTATTTTCACATGTGTTTTTCAGGAGCTGTTGCATAAGATGATCAAGATACACATAGGCAGACTTGGGCTTTAGTGACAATAAAAGATACAAGACTAGTTAATTATGTTGTATTTCTTTGTTTGATAAGACATTGTAACACTTTTAATTAATAAAACGAAACTTCAATTGCCATGGATTTGAAACATTAATTCTGTTACAACACTCCCCGACGTTTCCGCCACGTCTTGTTGTTTTTACGTGGCCGGGGTGTGACAGAAAAGATGGTATCAGAGCCAATGGTTATAGGGAATTAGGTTATTAGTAATGCTTTGACCTAGTCTATAACCTTCTTAGGACCCTAACGCGAGTTTACTTGCGTTTAGTCATAAAACAATACCGTCACCTATCCTTAGGCGACTACCACAACAAGAACATAAATTTCAAAACCGCTTTGAAAACTAATCATCTGTTCTAGGATGATTAATTACTAGGTTTTGAACCCTCTATTGTAAGGTTTTGAACTCTCTATTATATGGTTTTAAACCCCTTTGAGTTTTCAAAATCTCGTCAAGGTTTTGGGTTTTAAATAATGTGAACACGTGCAAACTGGAAGGGTGAATGCCTGTATTCTGGGTTTTCTGTCTAGGCAGGCACTTCGTATATATCTCATCAGACGCGAGACCAGTTGTGCTTACCTGGGAATTCTTGGGATGAGTGTTCACTTATAGGCGAGCATGTCTTCGCGATACATTATTTTTGATCCATTTACTTTAATTCAGTCACTGTGTGTCGTTTGTTGCTTTGTAGTAACAAACAAATGACCACTATCCTGGCTTTCATCAGATTTGTTTTATCTCATTCTTTTCGTCTAACTCTCTCACTCATTTCCTTTCATGCTTCCTCTTTTAGAATGCCTCCACGACGCGAAAATCCGATATCTATTGACGATCTGGCAGCTGTCATTACACAGCAAATGACTGCTGCAATCCCGAACGTCGTTGCTCAATGTTACCAAGCTATCAAGAACAATAATGCCCTCTGCAACTTCAAGACGTTCAACTCGGCTAAGCCATCAAAGTTTTCCGGGTCTCAAGGAGCGACTGCACTTCTACAATGGTTCGAGAGTTTAGAGAGCACCTTCAGGCATGTACAATGTCCAAACGAGCGAAAGGTAGATTTCGCATCTAGTGTCTTTGAGAAACGAGCTTTGACGTGGTGGAACGGTGTGGTGAGAGATAGGGGTGCCGAAGTGGCACTGGCCCAAACTTGGGAAGAACTTCGAGCACTGATGATGAAGGAATTCTGTCCTCCTCACGAGATCAGGGCATTGGAAAGGGAATTCGACGATCTTAAGCAAGACAGCGGTGAACATCGAGCATACACTGATCGATATGAGGAGCTGAGCCTGTTGTGCCCTACCATGGTTACGCCTTTGGATAAGGCGATCGAGAAATACATTGATGGTCTCCCTGACTCAGTCCAGGACATTGTTACTGGTAGTAACCCCACTACGGTTAGGCAGGCCATTGAGCTATCTGCAACCTTGACTGAATCTCAGATCAGCAAGCATAAACTTTTCCGAAAAGGTGACAAGAAACCAGTCGAGGAATCAAAACCAGTCGAGGAATCAAAGATCATGGATGAACAGACTGGATCCCATAAGGAGTCAAAGAAGCGTAAGGCTTCGCAGAATTTTGCGATTGCTGCTCAACCCAACCAAAACACCCGCAACCAACCAACTCAACCTCCTGCAAAGAAACCTTATGCCGGTACTGCACCGATATGCGACAAATGTAATGCACATCACTTAGCTCACCTACAGTGTCGTTTATGTGCATCATGTGGGCGACTCGGTCACCTGGCAAATGCTTGTCGATTTACCCCAAACCAAGGTGGTCCAAACCAACCTCAAGTAAATCCTGCTCAAGCTCGTCTTCCACCAGGTCCTTGCTTCAACTGTGGCGAGATGAGCCATTTCCGAAGGAATTGCCCAAGGCTTGCTAATGCGAATCCGGCTCAGGGATGAGCATCAGACCAACTAGAAGACAATGCTGTTTAGAAATAATCAAGCCTTATGTATTATTTTCTTTTGTTGTCAAGGTCCATGAAACAGTTGTTATCATTGTTAATAAATAAATCTTTTTATTTACATTGCAATGTACAAATGTGATGGCTGGTATAAACAACGTATCCTCTACAATACCGACAATCAAGGAACCGTATTCCTTGAAGAACAGACTACCCCGTAATTTCTTCCATTTTATTATCTCTTGCGTTTTCCACGGAAATCCAAAATACCCGTTTCTTCCAAGGAAACGAAGTACAAGGCGCAAGTTACAACTCTGTACGAATACCCAAAGTACCATTATAAATTCTTAATAGGGTACCTAAGGGTATTTTCGTATATTCAGAAATTATTACACCTTAATTCGAATATTGCGTTTTCTTGAAAACAAAATCGAATTTTTGGAAGATCTTTCTATCTTCATAGTTAGATTCTCGCTAATGTTTAAAGTACCGAATGAAATCCATGAAATGGAATTCCTAGTGTGCTTTAAATGCATGTACGTAATTAACAAAACAAAACTTACAAATTAAAGATCTAGATAAACAATTTTGTGGTTATGTGACTATGTGTTTATGCATCTTGTCTTTCCATTTATGCATTTTGTGTTCGTGTATACTCTGGATATTCGCTATCCAAATCCTCGTAGAATCTTTCATACCTTCATATGAGGGATTCGTAGTAGGATATTCAAAAATGTACTATCTTAAATCCTTAATGGACTTCTACGTTGTAGATTAAGTCCCTTGGATTATAAAGTACTATTCCAAAGTTTAAGGACAACATGTGTTGATAGAGTTAAATAGATCCTACGTCGATCTAAAGTTAAATAGATCCTACGTCGATCTAAAGTTAAATACATCCTACGTCGGTGTAGTTAAATGTTTCTCTTAGATAGTTGAGTTAAAGAGATCCTACGTCGATCTAAAGTTAAATACATCCTACGTCGGTGTAGTTAAATATTTCTCTTAGGTAGTTGAGTTAAAGAGATCCTACGTCGATCTAAAGTTAAATACATCATACGTCGGTGTAGTTAAATGTTTCTCTTAGGTAGTTGAGTTAAAGAGATCCTACGTCGATCTAAAGTTAAATACATCCTACGTCGGTGTAGTTAAATGTTTCTCTTAGATAGTTGAGTTAAAGAGATCCTACGTCGATCTAAAGTTAAATACATCCTACGTCGGTGTAGTTAAATATTTCTCTGGGGTAGTTTAGCTGAAGAGATTGTTCGTTTATCTAATCCTTTGGTGACCTAGTTAATGAGACTCTATTACAGTCAAGTTAAATCACCACAGGATTATTCGTTTGACTTTTCCCATACGCATTATGAAATGAACTGTGCGGACTGTGCAAGGAAGTACGTAATTATGGAGGCCTACATAATTATGGAATTCAGTGCACAGAAACCACATGAAGTTTTGTCATGTGTAAAGACCAATAGTGGCAAGAGTAATGATACGGGAGAAGTCTTGGACTTTGACCGATGTCGTTTTATCTTACACTTCCCAATCCTGAATTCAAGTTTCCTATGATGAGTCTTCATAAGAAACATTCTTCTGTCCGTAGTTCGAAACTCCATGTTTTGTTACTACAAGGACTTTACATTGATAGTCGATAATTTCGCTAAGAATCCTAACATGACCCAGAGTTTTACTTAAGGGTCAATGGATTTATTAGAAGGCGAAACTGTCACAGCTTTCTTCACAAGTTTCCTCTAGAAATTAATTTCGGGACGAAATTTCCTAAAGTAGGGGAGACTGTAACACCTGTGCCTCCACGGCCATCAAACAAATACCGAACCAATGAAATATTATATTTCATACTTGGGATTTGTAAAAATATGTGTATCATTTGCACATATCAATTTTTGTTCAATTCCAAACTCTAAATCGCTTTCTGGAAGGTTATACGCGCACCGATGCGTAAATATAACCAGTTTAATGCAACAAACACTTCGGAATAGTGACATAGGCTTAACATACCTTAAATAACCTTTACATAACTTAGAAATAAGTTTTGAAGGCTTTGGTATGGCAAAAACAAGTTAATTCGCTTACAGGGACTAAACTTGACAAACTGCGAAAGTATGCCAATTTGAACTGTAACAGACATTCCGGAACATGACCATAAGTTAAACACACCTTAAATATCCTTTATATAGCTTAGAAATAGGCTTTGAGGGGTTCGGTGTGCTAAAATAAACTTTTGGCTCATTCAGGTACCAAAAGCGTCAAAAAGTGCACAAGTTTGCATTTTTGTGCATAACTTACGTTCTGAATACATCCGGACATCCAAAAATTTATGTAAGCACTAAAATATTTTATTTTAGTGTTTGGCATAAGAAAAATCCATTCGTCACGCCATTTGGATCATTTTTCGCGCTTATGCGCATTCCGTCGTAATTAACCGAACAACGTAACCGTACGGCTAAACGAACCGACACCCGAGATATTTTTGAACACATTTTAAGTTCCCTATACTTTAACTTCATTTTAGATCTTTGAAATGGGGTTAACATGGCTTAAACGTGTCAAAAAAACGCATCGAAAACCAAGTTTTGAGGTTGCAGGGACTGAAACTGTAAATCTGCCAAACTAGGTCCCTAAGTAGGGGCTAGATGCAGCAAAATGTCTTTTTTACAGCTGTTAACAGCTGTTAACCACTCCCTAACCCCTTGCCACATGTTGATCTCTTATGGTGAGTGGCCATTTTGGGTACCATAAGGTTCCGGCACATGTACGGATGTGATTAAGGCACGATATTCGACAAACGATCCTAACGGTGGACCATTTACTATAAATACCCACCTCCACCCTTCACTTTTCCTCACAAGAATCTGATCCAAAAGACTCTAAGTTGGAACCATTGTTTCATACCTGAGTTATTTGGATCTAGATTAGCATTCGGGGACCCTTTGTAAGTGTTCCTTCGTTCTTTTATTGCTTTTCGAGTCCGAAAGCCAAACCTTGTTTGACTTTCTGCATTGACCAGTTTATGGTCAATGCGAAGTTCGTTAGAACTTCGCAACGTGATTGTAATCACGATGGTTATAGTCCTTGTGACTATGCCTACTGATTACCACGTTGTCTAGGGTCGTAAGGGTAAGCGACTTGATCAGTCGCTTATGCTTTCGAACCCGACCCATTTGGTCGATCATTAGGATCCGACCAAACATATTAGGTGACCATAGTATATAGGGAATAACCTTCCGAGGTTATACCTTATGGTCGCTTCGTTTAAGTAGTTGTATGATAGGTAGTTTATATGCCTTAGGTAAATTACCAAAATGCCCTTTTTACGCCAAAATTCATTTTAAGCATATGTAACATAAATTTTGGTATCTAAACTAATATGGCAACAATATTAGACATGTTAAGGCATATTTTACTTATCATAGGACTAGTTATGCATTCCGAACGCGTTTTACGCGAACGACGCGTTAAAGTAGCATAAGCTACCTAAACGGGTCGAAATGGGTCGTAAGCACTTAGGTTAGGTTTCATTTAGTATGTAGGCCTTATTAAACCATACTACATGAGTTCCCATACTCATTTGGTTTATGAGCCCTCATTCTATCCGATTCTCCGATATAGGTCCGGTTTATTAACATAGTTACCTATATTAGGTGCCGTTTGATTCCGTGATCACTAGCTTTGCTTGGTGGTTATCTTAGGACTTCTGAGCAATCTCAAGTGAGTACATAGACCCCTCTTTTACTGTTTTCCAAACTGTTTTGGGGTGAAACACATGTGCCTACTTGTTACTTTCATGCTTTCCTGGTTTCACATCATATACTGCTATGTTCATTAGTACATTATAGTACATGATTTCATTACACTTCATGCTAGGTGTGCCCATTGTGTGCATTACTTAGTACATCGTTTTACATGACATTTCACGCTATGTATGTTCATTTGATTACATACTTAGTGCATTGTTTTCACATGCTTACATTTTGATATGACGTTGGGTTTGTTTAAATGAATTTTTCACAATACCGCATAGATGTTTATATCAGTATAACATGCATTTATTACACAAAACATAACCTTGATTTAAACCATGTTTTACTTCAATACCTTGTTTTTTGTGCATTTTACATATGGTTTAGCTGATACATTCCACTTGCCATACATGACATTTGACAAAGACATTTGACAAAGACATTTGACATGGACATTTGACATAGACATTTTTACATGATTTACATTTGACACATAAACATGTTTGACATTTGTTTTACACTACATGATTTACATCTTGACATAAACACTTTGACATATTATCCAATACATTTGACAATTGGTCTAGACATAGACATCATACATTGTTGGTTTGGTTTGATTAAGTGATTAAGTAACGATGCGTGTGTAATATGATACAAGCATGGTGGATACGCCGCTGGTACTTCCTATATATAAATGTTTGTATGGTATTACATATCGTAGCGTTATTTGAATCATTTCAGTTTGATACATATAACATTTTATACAAATAACATACTTTTCACAAGACATTGATTTACAAACAACTTATCTTATACAAACTCATTTTACATGGTTATTCATTTAACCATACATTATTCCCTTATTTATACATATCATCTGATCTTATTGTTTTTCAAATGATTTACAAGACAAAGCAAATTACAAGGTTCATGACTAAACATTTTCTCAAACATAAGTCATGAAACCTATTTTCACAAAACCTATGTATCTCACAGGCATTTTTATGCTGACGTACCTATTTTCACATGTGTTTTTCAGGAGCTGTTGCATAAGATGATCAAGATACACATAGGCAGACTTGGGCTTTAGTGACAATAAAAGATACAAGACTAGTTAATTATGTTGTATTTCTTTGTTTGATAAGACATTGTAACACTTTTAATTAATAAAACGAAACTTCAATTGCCATGGATTTGAAACATTAATTCTGTTACAACACTCCCCGATGTTTCCGCCACGTCTTGTTGTTTTTACGTGGTCGGGGTGTGACAGAAAAGATGGTATCAGAGCCAATGGTTATAGGGAATTAGGTTATTAGTAATGCTTTGACCTAGTCTATAACCTTCTTAGGACCCTAACGCGAGTTTACTTGCGTTTAGTCATAAAACAATACCGTCACCTATCCTTAGGCGACTACCACAACAAGAACATAAATTTCAAAACCGCTTTGAAAACTAATCATCTGTTCTAGGATGATTAATTACTAGGTTTTGAACCCTCTATTGTAAGGTTTTGAACTCTCTATTATATGGTTTTAAACCCCTTTGAGTTTTCAAAATCTCGTCAAGGTTTTGGGTTTTAAATAATGTGAACACGTGCAAACTGGAAGGGTGAATGCCTGTATTCTGGGTTTTCTGTCTAGGCAGGCACTTCGTATATATCTCATCAGACGCGAGACCAGTTGTGCTTACCTGGGAATTCTTGGGATGAGTGTTCACTTATAGGCGAGCATGTCTTCGCGATACATTATTTTTGATCCATTTATTTTAATTCAGTCACTGTGTGTCGTTTGTTGCTTTGTAGTAACAAACAAATGACCACTATCCTGGCTTTCATCAGATTTGTTTCATCTCATTCTTTTTGTCTAACTCTCTCACTCATTTCCTTTCATGCTTCCTCTTTTAGAATGCCTCCACGACGCGAAAATCCGATATCTATTGACGATCTGGCAGCTGTCATTACACAGCAAATGACTGCTGCAATCCCGAACGTCGTTGCTCAATGTTACCAAGCTATCAACAACAATAATGCCCTCTTTAACTTCAAGACGTTCAACTCGGCTAAGCCATCAAAGTTTTCCGGGTCTCAAGGAGCGACTGCACTTCTACAATGGTTCGAGAGTTTAGAGAGCACCTTCAGGCATGTACAATGTCCAAACGAGCGAAAGGTAGATTTCGCATCTAGTGTCTTTGAGAAACGAGCTTTGACGTGGTGGAACGGTGTGGTGAGAGATAGGGGTGCCGAAGTGGCACTGGCCCAAACTTGGGAAGAACTTCGAGCAGTGATGATGAAGGAATTATGTCCTCGTCACGAGATCAGGGCATTGGAAAGGGAATTCGACGATCTTAAGCAAGACAGCGGTGAACATTGAGCATACACTGATCGATATGAGGAGCTGAGCCTGTTGTGCCCTACCATGGTTACGCCTTTGGATAAGGCGATCGAGAAATACATTGATGGTCTCCCTGACTCAGTCCAGGACATTGTTACTGGTAGTAACCCCACTACGGTTAGGGAGGCCATTGAGCTATCTGCAACCTTGACTGAATCTCAGATCAGAAAGCATAAACTTTTCCGGAAAGGTGACAAGAAACCGGTCGAGGAATCAAAACCAGTCGAGGAATCAAAGATCATGGATGAACAGACTGGATCCCATAAGGAGTCAAAGAAGCGTAAGGCTTCGCAGAATTTTGCGATTGCTGCTCAACCCAACCAAAACACCCGCAACCAACCAACTCAACCTCCTGCAAAGAAACCTTGTGCCGGTACTGCACCGATATGCGACAAATGTAATGCACATCACTTAGCTCACCTACAGTGTCGTTTATGTGCATCATGTGGGCGACTCGGTCACCTGGCAAATGCTTGTCGATTTACCCCAAACCAAGGTGGTCCAAACCAACCTCAAGTAAATCCTGCTCAAGCTCGTCTTCCACCAGGTCCTTGCTTCAACTGTGGCGAGATGAGCCATTTCCGAAGGAATTGCCCAAGGCTTGCTAATGCGAATCCTGTTACAACACTCCCCGACGTTTGATAAGACATTGTAACACTTTTAATTAATAAAACGAAACTTCAATTGCCATGGATTTGAAACATTAATTCTGTTACAACACTCCCTGACGTTTCCGCCACGTCTTGTTGTTTTTACGTGGTCGGGGTGTGACACCGCGAGACCTGCCCAGCAACAGAAAGAAACAGGCAGCTGCCTGTTGATGTTTTAACCGACTTACATGCATTGTTTTGCATACCATGGGCGACTATAACTGGTTTCTAGCCTCTCGGGACACATGGGAATGATCTAACATCAGTGGTAGAGTTGGTTGGCATCATCTTGTGTGATCAAGATCAATATATAAAGAAGTTCATGTTGCAACTTTCAATCATTCCTTCCAACTTCATCTCTGAGCATTCCTGGAGCACAAGGACCATCATCAAGCTTTCCAAATCGTTCATAGGACTTGTGTAAGTACCCTTGACCCTTCTTAATTAAGTTTTGATTAGTTTATAGCTTAAAAGTCAAACCGTCGTAATTACGGTTTGACTTAACGATTAATCACTATCGGTCCAGCGATTAGACAAACTTAAGGTTGTTATAATTTGGTAATTATGTGGGCTTTAAACCCTTAAAAGGGCACTCACTGATTCCTTTCCTAACTAGGTCATTTGACGAGTCAAAGATGCTTAAAAAAAGTCAACAGAAATATAAACTTTGATTTAACGCATAATTAACGATGTAAAAGGCGTATCACCTACTCATTCATATAACCTGATAATAAGCATAAGAACTTGTCTAAGCTTGTTTGATTCGACAACTTTCTGTTTTGAACCGATTCGGAACCGAAAGACGCAAACGTTTGACTTTTGCTTTGACCTCAGTTCTGACCCGGTTTAGATAGGTTTAGACATGCCTTAAAGTTCCATTAGGACCTAGTTACATGATTGTATAATCCTCTGCGTTTATACCACTTAAATCCTTAATTGTCCGACGTTTCCGTTAAGTGCTTAAATATGGACCATAATGCCCTTATGACCATACAAAGAGAATTTTGGAAATGTGAAAGTACAATAATCTTTGTTACTGATTGTAAAACATGTCCCAAAATTTTCACATCAGTTGGAGGTCTAGATTAGGAGTTATGCTTAATGACGTAATTAGAACGCTTCTTAGTAATTAAACGGCGTCATTAGCGTAAAGCCTATCTAAACCCAATTTTTTGACACCAAACCTTTTACCCACTGATGTAATATAATATTTTGGGATTTTTGAAGATTTTTAATTATTTTTAAACTGATCATAAGCTAGGATTAGTGCCTTGATTCGGTAAATACCGATTTTACCCTTTTCGGCCATAAAATGAGTTTTAAAAGTCCTTTTGCTACCAATCCAATTGCTACTGATTTTAAATAATAAATGAAGTGTTTTAAACCTTATGAACTGACCTAGAAACTCAGAATACTATTTTAACCCGTAAATCGCTTAAAACGACGTTATACGCGTATTAAGCGCATAGTAAGGGTTTAAAACCATTTTGCCACATAGGACTTAACACCAACTGATATACCAAGTTAAAATAAACTATTTTACTGATTTATTCAGACCCGGGTCACAGAAGCTTAATTGATCCCTTTTATAATCTTTAAAATGACCAAAATACCCTTACGGGGCTTAATATGAGATTAAACTCGTTTTGGGCATAATGGAAGGTATCCTACTGATATCACAACATATTTAAGGCATGTTAACTTAAGAAACCTGTTTAGGACTCTTATGGTTACCCGTTACGCTTCATGCGCGTTCGGTTCGGTTTATGTAACTAGTTTACATAATTTAGCCGAAACGGGTCAAACCTTATCGGTTTTATCTCAAAATCCAGAATGTGTATAATATACCCATATTAAGCAAGTCTTCAAACTTGTCGGGTCTAAATCACATTCTATCCGGTCTTCGCTTAATCGTGCGTATGAACCGTATCTTTAAAACTGACCGGTCTAAGTTTAGGCTTAATTAAAGACCCGTTAGGATTCTAATAGGTTGTTATAAACCTTTGTTCCAGAATAGGAGACCCGGTAAAAGATACTTGCGCTCACTGATTGTGATTTATACTTGCTCAGGTAAATACTTTTAACTTATTTTCCCTATACGGGCTTGTGGTACGGTATATAAAATACCGCTTGGTCGGGCATTGAATCTTTAATTGTATGATGGTTAAAGTATTGAAATGTCTCGTTTAAATTGTTTTGTTTGCTTAAAGCCTTTGGGGGGTTAATGACCATGTCCCGGATATCCCTGGCATCATTTTACGAAATGGCCACGACCTAAGCACGGGGCGTAGGCGTACGCCCGTCGGTGTCTCATATACATAATGTGGTGTGTCTATTGATCTTTAAACCGGCTCGACCCGGGCTACTGAACGCATAAGAAACATGTAAATCCTTTACAAGTATTATATTCTAATAATTATCCCAAGTTATAAAATATTATTTGTGCCTTGTGCCTTAAATTCATTTTCTTAAACTCTTTACAAAATGAGTCGGTTGATTGTATTTACCAGTGTAAACTGACGTATTTTCCCAAAAAGGTTAAGTGCAGGTACTACGCGTAATAGGCTGGCTTTTCTCCTAGCATCCACAAGAAGTCTCGCAAGCTTGGATGTCATAGACTGTTGAACATTGTTTCCTTTTATTTTGATCTACCTGTGGATTTATATTCGACTACTTGTGATACTTAATATTACAATATTGTTTGGTTGAAATGAATCTATACTTTGCTTCCGCTGTGCATTTAAATATTGTGTTGTTTTACTATTATGTTGCCAACCACGTCACGATACTCCCCTACCGGGCCCACCGGTGACACGTGGAAAACGGGGTGTGACAGGTTGGTATCAGAGCCAACATTGAGTGAATTAAACACTAGCCTTATGTGTTTAATCTCGATGACACAATTGCACATTCCTAAATCTTCGAGTCTAGACAAAGAACTTAGGAATAATCCAAAATGTTTTTATTTTAATTTTAACTTTGTCCTTTAGTTTTCCTTGTTGTTACCTTAGTTTATATTAACAGGTTAACAATGCCGCCAAGATTCAGGCACGGAGGACGAGGAAAACGGCCGATCAGCGCCCCTAACTACCATGAGGCCGGGCCTTCGCACCGGCGAACTCCTTCTTCTACAAGGAGTATAGATCCGCGAGAACCTTGGAGGACTTATGAGGAGCCTGCCAGACAATCTACGTCGCATAGCTCAACGCCTCCATATCATCACTCCTTTGGGCCTCAGTCCGAGAATGAGCCCAACGACCCGCAACCTTCATACATACCCTTACAGCGATCCTCATCGCACCATTCCTTCGGCGACCCCACTCCTGTATTTCAGGGCCGGTTTAACCCGGCAGAATACCTACCAGAACAAGGGGGCTTTAACCCATTAGGACCGAAGGATCACTTTTCCGGCGATCATGCATTGGACATGGACGAGGATACGGACCCCGTCGAGCCTGCAACCGGAACCCCGAACCATCCTGTTGAGATCTCTGATGGTTCATCTTTTCACGGATCACCCTACCAAGGTCCGGATAGTCACCAGGCACGGTTCAACCGGTGTGAGTGGTACTATACACCATCTCACCATTCATCGCCTCACCAGCAGGATCCCTCTGGGGATCCGCGTTTCGTGGCAGTAACGCCACCACCTCCACCACCGCCAGTTCATCTAGCACCTTCAGAACCACCAAGGCGTAGGAGGACTGGCGCACGGATGTCAGCACGAGGATGGGAGTTTCATTTCAGCACCCCTCAACACTCTAGTGGCAGCCACTACCCGCCACTATATGAAGAGCCATAGGAGGATGGACCTTCAGTTCCAGTGTCGGAGGTGAATTCGGCACCTGTTGCGCCGCCACCATCGGATTTTGGTAACCCTATCCCTGCATATACTGGTCCAGCAGCTTACAACCCATACGGACCGCCAGCATACACTAACTATAACTATGCTGAGGACCCTTACCATATGGCATCAAATTACCTTGCCCATAATCCTGAGGGACCATATGGAACCCCTTGGGGAATGGGACATCCAGCTCGTGGATATCAAGTACCGGCTCAGCCACCACTACAGCACCAGCCACCACGGTTTTCTCCACCGGAACAGGAGGATCTCCGTCAAAGGCTGGAAAGGGTTGAGCGAGACTTCCAGAGGGAACGTAGGAAAAATCACGGATTCATGAGTGGCTTGGCAAGTTTGCTGAAAGGAAAGAAGAAACGGGATCGTTAAATCCCAATATGTATTATTGTATTTCCTAGTTTAAATCAAGTCCCTGTGTGGACATTTTTTTTAAGTATGTATGTAGTCCCTGCGTGGACATCTATCTTTGTACTTAGTCCCTACGTGGACTTGTCTCTGTTAGTCCCTGCGTGGATATTTGTTTTTGTAAACAGTCCCTGCGAGGACTTGTATTATCAGTATAGCTCCTGCGTGGGCGAGTGTTTCTGTGAAAAGTCCCGTTTAGGGCAAAGTGTACTACTTTTAAATTTTAATGGAATGTTAAGTTGGAAAATTTTATTTCTGTCATCTATGCATTTATATATTATACATGAAATAAATGTAATAAAATCATTCCTTTTAAAAATGATCTGCCCATTAAATATTAAATAAGAATCTTAAAAGTACAACCTAGCCGGCATGTCATTATAAGACTTGGCCAAGATGGTAAGACTTGTATAAAAGATTCCAATCCCAGTTAACATCTGAAAACATGTTAACGCTCCTGGCAGATGTGATTCGTTAAAATCACACACGTCATTCTTATAATAGGATTCTTCAAAAGATTCCTAACCCAACTTAATGATCTCTGAATCATGGGTTTAAATCATCAATTAAGATGATCATATTTTGACCATACACTAGTAATACAATGCCTACGGGCCTTGCTCATTTCTACATGAGCCAAAAGACAGTGGTAGCTATGACTCCCCGTCCGAAAAAGGTAATGAACTATGTTCAAACTTTAAAAGCCTTGATTCTCTGAAATCATAGCTTATGATTTAAATTGTCCTTGTGACTAGGCCTTTTGTGCTACAAATAAAACTATTATTGTTTTATAATTAGGATAAATTATAATAGAAATCCTAAATAAATGTGAATAATAAATTAACCATATATGGTCTACGTTTACCACGGTTAATAAATTGCCATAAAAGACAATTCTATAATAAACTCACCAATAAATTATTGTCAATATGTAACAGTTCAAGCTTCATGGCAGACTCAAACGAGATCAACAGTTACCCAAGGAGAGAGCATGATAATGCCCGAGTAAATGTAGCGGGTGCAGAATTACAGGCAATGATTGATAATGCCGTTAATCGAGCTATGGATAGACAGCTCCATGAATCCGGTGGTACCCATACAAGGACCCAATCTACACCACACTCTAGAACACCCTCCAGGGCCTACACTGCCCACAACAGTAATTCTCACCACTCGTCAAACCAGAGGAGTGCTCCATCCCAAAGAGTCGTACAGAATCAAGAACCCCGTAATAAGGGTTGCTCCTATAAGTACTTCGTTTCATGCAAACCCAGGGATTTCACTGGGGAAAAAGGAGCAGTAGATTGCATGACTTGGTTGGACGAGATGGATACGGTTGTGGATATCAGTGGTTGCAATAATAGGGATATTGTGAAATTTGTGTCTCAGTCTTTTAAGGGAGAAGCATTGGCATGGTGGAGGTCTTTAATCCAAGCTACGGGGAAAATCCCGTTGTACAATATGACATGGGAACCGTTCATGACGCTGATCAAGGAAAATTACTGCCCGCAACACGAGGTTGAGAAAATTGAATCTGACTTCTTATCGATGGTCATGAGAAACCTAGACTGTCAGGCCTACCTTACCAGTTTCAACACCTTGTCAAGATTGGTTCCATATTTAGTAACCCCGGAACCCAAACGTATAGCTTGTTTCATCGGGGGTTTGGCCCCGGAGATCAAGGCAAGTGTGAAGGCCTCCAGACCAGCTACTTTTCGGTCTGCCGCGGACATATCATTGTCTCTTACCTTGGATGCGGTCAGGCAGAAATCGCAGAGGAACACCGATACCGAAAAGAGAAAGCGTGAGGATGACAACTCACGACGTTCAGACAAGAAGCCTAAAGGAAACAATGACCACAGGAAGGGGCCAGGATTTAAGAAGGATGGTCAGCAGTCAGGTGAAAACCCCAGATGTAAAATCTGTAAGAGACAGCACTTCGGGAAGTGCAGGTATGAATCGAATTCAAATTCACAATCGAAAACTTTTGCATGTGGGTTATGCAAGTCCAAGGAACACAAGACCTTGGATTGCAAAAAGATGAAGGATGCGACCTGCTACGGTTGCAATGAAAAGGGGCACATCAAGACCAATTTGCCCAAAATACGCCAAGAAGCCTGAAGAGGCCAAGAAGACCAATGCTAGGGTCTTCAGGATGGATGCTAAGGAAGCCGTCAAGGACGACAATGTGATAACAGGTACCTTCCTCGTAAATGATGTTTATGCGAGAGTATTATTTGATTTAGGCGCTGATAAGTCGTTCGTAGATAATAAGTTTTGTGAATTGTTGAAACTACCTGTTAAGACCTTAAGTGTGAAGTATGAGGTGGAACTAGCATATGGCACTTTAGAAACCGCCTCAACGTTATTAGATGGATGTTTCATATCCATTAAGAACCACTCTTTTCCTTTGTCCCTACTTCCTTTGAAACTAGCCGGTTTTGACATAGTTTTGGGTATGGACTGGTTATCTCGTAACCAGGCCCAGATTGTGTGCAACAAGAAGCAAGTGATGATCAAGACTCCGTCTGGTGAATCACTTACTATCCAGGGAGATACCCAGTATGGGCTGCATGAGCAAATGTCTATGCTCAAGGACTCCAAGTGTTTGAAGAAGGGTTGTGTCATCTACATGGCACAAGTGATTATGGATGAGCCGAAGCCCAAGATTGGGGATATCCCCGTCGTTTCTGGATACTCTGAAGTTTTTCCCGAAGAACTACCTGGTTTGCCACCAGATAGGCAAGTAGAATTCAGAATTGACATTATTCCTGGATCAGCACCGGTAGCAAGGGCGCCTTATAGATTGGCTCCAACAGAGATGAAGGAATTGAGAACGCAGCTAGATGATTTGCTAGCCAAAGGTTTCATCAAACCTAGTTCGTCTCCTTGGGGAGCACCAGTTTTATTTGTAAAGAAGAAGGATGGATCGATGCGTCTGTGCATCGACTACCGTGAGCTTAATAAGGTCACTATCAAGAATAGGTATCCTTTGCCCAGAATCGACGATCTGTTCGATCAACTTCAAGGGGCAAGTTTCTTCTCTAAGATTGAATTAAGGTCAGGCTATCACCAACTGAAGGTTAGAGATGAAGACATACACAAGACTGCATTTAGGACTCGTTATGGTCATTACGAGTTCCCAGTGATGCCTTTTGGGCTCACTAATGCACCGGCCGCATTTATGGATCTCATGAATCGCGTCTGTAAGCCTTACATGGATAAATTTGTCATCGTCTTCATCGATGATATCCTCATCTACTCAAAGAACCAAGCTGACCACGAGAAGCATCTTCACTGCATTTTGGAACTACTTCATAAAGAAAAGCTCTATGCCAAGTTCTCGAAGTGTGAATTCTGGCTTCGAGAAGTCCAATTTCTTGGACATGTTGTTAGTGAGCGTGGTATCCAAGTAGATCCCGCCCTGCTAAAGCGGTAATCCACGTTCGATGACACCCGTTAAGCCCCAGTGGCGTTATCCTATTACACATGGTGGTGATATAATCTTTTTTCGTATTCCCATCTTTCATTATCTATTTCTTTATATCAAGGTCATATCAACTTTATCTCTACTCTTCCATTCCTTTGATAATCTATAAAACTGTTCATTTCTCTAGTCTCTCTTATCTTATATTTTCTTAAAATATAAGATTAAACTACCATTTTGGTCCCTGAGCTTTGGTCACTTTTGCCACTTTAGTCCAAAACTTAAACTTTTTGCATATGAGTCCCTGTGGTTTCAATTTTAATGCTATTTTAGTACAAAAGTAAAGTCAACTCATATTTCTCCAAAAAATCCCAATTTTTTTGTCCTTTTCCTCATGGGTAAAATGGTCATTTTAACATAAATAAATATATATAAATAAATAAAATTAAAAAAGGGTAAATTACTTTGGTCTTCTTTGCACTCTCGAAACACCCCTCTCTCATCTCTTCTCTCTTAAATTATCAGAGATCACCCAAACCCTCTTAAATTAGCAGAGATCCACCACACCACGACCACCCTCCTCCTCCTCCTCCTCCTCCTCCCCCTCACTCTCATCTTCTCCGGCGAGGTTCTCCGGCAACACCACACCTTCACCTCCACCTTCACACTTAGCAAATCGGAGAGAGAGAGGGAGTTAGGGAGAGAGAAGACGAGGAATTCCGGCGACTGGAAACGTTTTTCTTTTTTATTTCCGGCGCCCTTTTTGTTCCGAGGATGTCGTTTTTCCGATGTCGATGACAATGATGATACGATGTTGATGATGATGATCTTGACGGTTGTGACGCCCGACGGCTTTTGTTCAATCAACTTTTGTTGCTGAAAAGAAAGTTTGTGTTTTGTGGTTGAGTTTTTAGGGGTTTGTGTTTGTGTAGGAACCGCCACTAAAACAGAACCTTTGTTGCAGTCACCGGTGGTGGATGACGGTATAAGATGGGAATTATTAGAATCGATCGCTGACGGTATAAGATGGGAATTATTACTTCTCAGGCTGAATAGTCATAAATTTCCAAACTTTACACACACCCACAAAAAAAAAATTCAAAACTTTTAATCTGGGTATCTCTTAAATCTTCATAAAGATTCTTCTTTCATTAGATTTGGGCAAAAAGTTTGAATTTTTACCATCAAGAAGCTTGTTTTGGGGCTGAAATTGTGAAGAATGGTGGGGGGGGGGTATATCTGTGGTGGGTTCATTAGTTATGGATTCACTTACTTCACTATGTTTGTGTGTGGATTCACCGAGTTCAAAAGGTCATGTGAATTATACTCAAAATGGCATAAATCTGTTGGTAAAAAGCAGTTTGTTCCTGGTTCATTGGAGTTAAGAAGCTCTTTTGTTCAGTCAAATTACTCTGTGAGAATACCTTGTTATAAGGTGCAGAGGAAGTCTAAGGGTCTCGTGGTTGTTAATGAACTTGGTAGTCAAAGTAATTTACCCTTTTTTTAATTTTATTTATATATATATTAATGTTAAAAATGACCATTTTACTCCTGAGAAAAAGGACAAAAATAAGGATTTTTTTGAAGAAATCTGAGCTGACTTTACTTTTAGACTAAAATGACAATAAAATTGAAACCACATGGACCCAAATGCAAAAGGTTTGAGTTTTGGACTAAAGTGGCAAAAATGACCAAACCTCATGGACCAAAATGGTAGTTTACTCAAAATATAATAATCACAAATCTAATTTATAATAAAAGACTCTAAATTATGCCACATGTCATTTTCTCCTTCAACCTCATAAGTTTTATTTATATTTGTTTAATATATTTCTTTTGATATTAATATTAAGGACAAAGTGAATATGTGGCTGTTTCACATCTAACCTTACATGTAAAACCATCCAAACCTACGTAGTTTTGTTAAAAATCCTTCCAAATTTCAATTCTTAATTAACCTAACTAAAAATTATCTATATCTTTTCAACTTTGGAGAAGATCATCGTCCAGAACAATATTGTGAAAAATTGTGCGGCAATCATCCAAGAATTTCGTCCAATATTGTTCAGCAATCATCTTCTTCAACAAATTCCAAACCCATTACAAGCGAACATCCAACTGATAGCAATTGATTTCGACCGATCCACTTGCCAAGATCACTCTGCCGTACACATCTAATTGGTAAATCGTCTAAGCATTTTTAGCATACATCTACAGCGAATTATCGATGTTCTTCAAAATGATGAGATCTACAATGATCAAAATATCGCAAACGGTACAAGGATGCCAGAAGTCTAATAATCAGTCTAACGGAAGACAAGTAGATATCTTCAAAATGATGAGATCTTCAAAAAAAAAAATTTAAATTTGTTTATTGGAATACAAAGGAATTACCATCTGAAGTCTAATAATCAGTCTAACGGAAGACAAGTAGTTATCCCATTTATTTTATGCTCTTGACAAAAGATCGAACACTTGGTGTGCGTCAGTAGCCAAACTTAAATCAAATCAATCGATTACTAAAATTTACAAACCACAAAAGGATACTTAATCATAAATTGGATAAAAGACAAACAATCACAATAGATTTTTCAATCAATTCGCAAATTAAAAAAAAAGACAACTACGCAAAACAAAGAACTTCATATACAACTTCGTATGACTAATATATATCTATACCTGTTTGATTCCATCGAGATACTGAAGTGCATCAATGATGATAGCGGAGAGATCTGTGCCTTTAAGAGTTAGGGTTTACCTGCACAGATCTGATCGAGTTAGGGGAAGAAGAAGGAATTTTAGGACGAACCTGATGGAGCGAGATGAAGTTTGGAAGGATTTTTAACAAAACTACGTAGTTTTGGATGGTTTCACATGTAAGGTTATATGTGAAACAGCCAGATATTCACTTTGCCCTAATATTAATTAATAACCAATATATAGATATCACTTATTTTTATCCTTATATTTATCTAAGATTAATAAATAACTTCAATTTTGCCTATCTGACCCTTTTTTTTTTACTTTAACCCAAAGTTTTTCATCTTTTGCAATTTAATCCCAACTTTTTTTTATTTTCAATTTTGGTCCACAATCCTTTTCATTTTTCCCAAGTTTTTTTGTTTCTTTCTAAGTTTTGTGAGTTAACGCACCGTAACGTGCGTGTGTGGTTCAATATTTTTCGTATATTTTTTCCCATTTGACTGGCCCGTCGCGTCACATCTATTTTTCTGCGTTTGACAAGTTCGTCCAACACGCGGGTCCCGGATGGACTTAGTTATTTTTTTCTGTGTTTTACGTTTCGTTTTAATTTCTCAGCAACGAGCGTGCGTGATTCAAAGATTTTACGTCTGCTTTTTGCTCAGCGTTATTTTTTCCCGTTTTTATTTATTTTTTTTACGAGTTTTTCCGGTGTTGGTGGTCGCTGACAATGGTATAGTATTGCTACTACTTAACATAATTTTATTACAACCGCTGCAACGCAGGGACTAAATACTAGTATCAAAATATAGGTCTTGTGACTTAAATAAGGCTCAAACTATCTACACACTTGGTGTGTATATAGCTACCCCAAAAAGTCTTTTGTTTGGTTGACAGGACCAAAACGCGGCTAAAGCTCGGCGTTTTGGTCCGGTCAATAGACCCGTCAGTCTTTGTCTGGTTGACCGGAACAAAACATCGCACTTTGGCCACAGCTCGACATTGCAGGGTGTGCATATAGGACAAAAAAACACTTTTTGATGTGCATATATGCACATTGGTGTGGCAATAAGTACACCCCTTAAATAAACGCTTATATCTATAGTACTTGATAAATAAGGATCAGTATTTACCACATGTTCACTCTATCTAATTGATATTTTGAAGGGTATGATTTTCAGAGTATTCACATGTTATAAAAAAAGAAACATAAATATTTGGATTTTTGCCTTTTATCTCAACACCACCGCTTTTAAAAATAATTCTCGGTTATCAACAATCAAAAGTATCATAATCCCAAATATCAAAATATAGGCCCGATGACTTAAATAAACATCCATATCTATATTGTTTGATAAATAAGGATCAATATATACCACATGTTCACTCTTTCTAATTGATACTTTGAAGGGTATGATTTTCAGAGTATTCACATGTAATAATAAAGAAACATAAATATTTGGATTTTGTCTTTTATCTAAACACCGCCGCTTTTAAAAACAATTCTCGGTTATCTACAATTCAAAAGTATTTATAGGGGATTATCTGCGCTCCGTTGCGGGCTTTCAATCGGTGTCGGTTCAGTTTGTTATGATACCGGTACCAATGTTGTTTGGCACATCGAGAAATCAATTAAAACCAATACGATACTGAAATAGACGTTATTCGCATGCTATCATTCCAGTTTTCACGGCAAAGAACAAAAGATAGTGTATTTGTCCCCTTCGATTAAAACTTTTATCAAATCTTGGATAAAAATAATCACGCCGTAACCTATATTTAAAATTTATAAAACATTATATTCTATTACTAAAAAACGAAAAGGAAAAATACGCCACTTAAAAAAATGAAACCACAACGTAACTTCGATGATATACACGCTTGTGATTTGATCAATTGTACTATTCACAACTCGGTTTTGAGTAAAGTTTATGTCTATACAAGTATACATATATATAACTAAGCATGTCACAATGAAATACATAGAATTTATTAAACAACGTATCTTAATAGTTATAAACGGAAACACAGTATATTTAAAAGTAATTATGATATGAAAATATTGTAAAAAAGATTAAGGAATAGTGAAAAAACCATACCTACAAAGGATATTAATATCTATACTTTCTATAAAAGGAGAAATTCCAATGACATAAGAAAAGCTGATGTGTCAGCAGGAGAGGCTGTCCAACAAGGCTTTTCTTATGTCATTATTACATCATAAACCTTAATATTAAAAGAGTTTAAAATTCAAAGTTGGCCCACATATCTAAATCCAAAGGTCTGCTGTGCAAAGTCTGCCCACATAAAGCCTAATATAAAATATCTTTTAAAATTTTGTTTAAACATCTGCCCTCAACATTTTATAATCAAACATCAGTTCCCAATAAACATCTATCGAGATTCAAAATTCTGGCTCCACATTCAAAATTCAAAATTCAAACCATATATTCTAATCCTCTAAATAAGATATAATTATCTGGCTCCACATTCAAATCTTCCTCGCTCATATCTGTGAGCGTATCTCTCTCTCTCTCAAATGCATCTTTCTCATGATTCAGCCGCTAATCTCCGATTACACTTCTTTGTTCGAATGTTTGTTGATTATGTTTACATGTTATCGTTCCAGTATCATTGTTCCAACATCGTCGTTTCAATGAAACTTCCCATCACACATCAACCTTTCAATATCGATGTTGTAGTATCATTGTTGCAACATCGTGAAAAGTTGCATGTGCTACCTTCTTTGATGGGAGAGTTGCATTGTTCGATTTTCGTTAAATCGAAAGTCAGGTTTTCTTGCGTCAGGAAGCTCAACTTGAACGGACGATATGTATCTTCTATCGTGAAAAGTCAGATGTGCTACAACAATTGAGAAGAGACCTTTGCATTTTAGGTTTGTTTCTTATTTTGATTAACTGTTGATGATGTTGAGAGTTTTTATTTACACTGACATTTTAGAATATGTTAAGATGCATGTTTATATTATTAAAATGAACTACTACATAGAAAAATAGAAATTTAATGAAATATTTATAAAGTATTACACGCTAGAGTTAACACTTGCTAGGATTTCGTAGACTCTGGCCTTTCTCCATGTGATTTCATGCTCTCTTTTGAATTTCAGGTCAGTTAGCATGTTGCATATTTTCTGATCCTGTTTTAGAAGTTGTGTCAGAAACTCTTCTGCATTCTTCTGGAACTCTGATGGAGGAGAGTGGAGGACTTCATCGAGCAATGCTATGCTGTTCCAGGTTTTGTTGTAATTAGTGTCATTGATTATGTCGACTTTCCTATTTATTTCTTCGTCTGTTCTTTGTTCTTTGAGTGACCACATTGAGAATTGTGTTTTAACATCGCTGGTGTCTGACCAGTGGTAGAAGATGAAGTTTGCCATGTAGATTTTTGTTGGTTTTCTGATTCGGAATAATTTTTGACAGAAAGTGATTTGTAGGACAATTTGTTGATGTTTTGAATCAAAAGTAATCATCGGTCTTTTATAGAGTTTAAAAACGCGTCTACATGGTAAATGAAGAGGTTAATTGTAATTGTGATAATCTGCTTTTGTTCTTTGAGCTTCGAAATTTTGTCCCTTGGGTTTCTTGGTATTTAATTTTATAGTTTTCCCATAAAAGTTGGGGTTTGAAAAGGTTTTTGCATTAAAAGACTGTTGTTTTGACATATACATTAATATGTTTATATTAAATCTACACGTTTTCACAATTACAAATTTCAGTATATAAACTCATAGTCACTTCACCTGTTTTTCATCAAGTTTTCCTACGAAGATATCATACTTTCAGGAAAGTTGAGTAATATAGTTTATTCAAATGGCGTCATTCACAAATGCAAAATCAGATGATTTAAAGCAGCGTTTTGTCAGGCAAATCGAGGAACAGATGTATGAAGATAGGGCTACTCTTCAAGAGCTTAAGAGATGTTTTGATGGATTGCAAGTTGGCCTGTTCACTAGAGAGCAGGTTTCCAGAGATCTTATGCGGATGCCTTCAACTTTCGTTCGTGAGCTTTGTGTTGTCAGTAATATAGAGTGCGGTGATAGAGACGTGGAGTTCATGGCGATGCTGAAGGACATACATCAAGAGGTTCAGCAATCGATGGAGTTGAAGCTAAAGTTTCTTACTTCTTGGTGTTATTGTTAGATTTGAACTTTAATGTTGTTCAGTATGTGATGTAATTATTGGACTTTTAGTTTTAATGTCATGAATAAATGAATAAATTTTAATTTTATGAATCTATGTTGTGTTTTAGTTTTACTTATTTAGTGTTTGAGTAAGATTTAGATTATGTTGATGTTGAATTGTGTCTGAACATCTGTTTGGTAAGTCAACAGAGGTTTAATAGTGTCAAGGGTTGGTTTGATGGTGAACAGATTATGTTGATGTTGAATTGTGTCTGAGCATCTGTTTGGTAAGTCAACAGAGGTTTAATAGTATCAAGGGTTGGTTTGATGGTGAACAGATGAGTGCAAAGATAAAACAAATGTTTAGAATTTGAACATTGATAGCAGGTTTTTGAAGAATATGTGCTCCTGCAAATTACAGAGAGTCAATATTTGGAGTTGTAAAAGGTCTGTTGTAGTTAAAGTTTGGTAAAAGAGAACATCTGCTGATGATGAAACAACTGTGTATTCTAACGACTGTTGATTTACCACTGTTGACTAAAGTTTGACAAAAGAGAGCATCTGCTGATGAATAAATGAAGATGCAAAGGTCTGCTACGGGTCAAGAGATGTTAACGAACAAAAGATGATATTCAATCTTAAAATGCTTAACAGAGGATTTGATACTAACAGTGGTTAGGCTAATGATGAATAAGTATTATTATATAAAGTCTACTATAAGTATTATTGTAGGATCATTTTGTGACCCAAACGAGTCGATCAGAAGAGAATTCACCAATACAAAAGGCGGAAACAGATGTAGTAGTGTTATTTCAGCTGAATTGCGCGAGAAATTACTTTAAACTGTCTTTTGATTGATATTAGATCGATTACAATGCTGTAGACACTTCGGCAGAGCTTCGCTACCGGAATCAGAATCGTTACAAATGACTAGACACTAAGGGTATTTATAGGGAGAGTAATTCCGTTTGAACATGCCCAAACGGAATTAGATTCCGCACGGAATCACTTCAAGCGGAATTAACAAACTGATTTCGTTTGAAATGACACAGTGTCATTTCAAGAGAAATTACCTATAAACTCATTTCCTCGTTTTTCATGCCCTGATCTATCTAGTACAATACAAGACTCGATACAAGACGAAGTCGACAGACGTATGCACTAACAGACTCCCCCTCGGATGTTGACAAGTCTACAGTGTCGAGTCTTCGGTTGTCAAACCTTCAGTCTTTATCAGTCTGCTCGCTCTCTCCAAAGATTCTTCATTGTAAGCATCCTCAATCAATCTCTTCCTGTTTCTCTTGATTTTCAGGATCTGAATCTGGCTCTACTATCTTTAAACTCCTTCTTGATGTCATCAGACTCCCCCTTTCACTAAGCTGGGATCACAGTCTGGAATTCTTGATTCAGGTTCTAAGATCGTGACCTGGTTCACATCCTGCTCTGGATCAAAACCTGGCTAACCTACACAATCTCTATCACAAATATAAGCTTCACAAATTTAAAATTTTGATAAAATTATATCATTGCAAGTAATTTTTCTGAATGATTTATCATTTAAAAGCTTCTGATGACCACTTGTAATCAAACATTCTTCATTCGAAAACACTTCTCCCAAACCTGTTGTTCATCATGCTTTGTTGGTGCATTCATCTGTCGTCTTCGTCTTATGTCGAGTCTCGGTTGCGTTGCAGATCTGAACAAGCATGAAGTCATCTTTAAGAATGATGACATCACATGTGATGACATCATGGAGATGACATCACATCATGACAACATCACGTGAAATTGCATGCAAACTTGAAACATAATGTTAATTTGTCGGTTTCGCTTGAACATGCATTTCATGTGGGTTTCGCTTGAAGATATTTAGGTAGGTTTCGCTTGAACATGTATGCCATCTTCAAGCGAAAGCAGATTAGTATAAATAGGCATGTTGTTAGTTCTTTTGGAACAGATTTTGAGATTCCATACCGAGGTGTTGCCGGTGTGAAGACTGATTGTAATTGCTAGTATATCAATATAATCAGTGTTTAAAGTGATAAGCAAGCTGTTTCGACGTCGGTTTCTTAGTTTCCGCCTCTGAAACTGATAAAATCTCTTCTGAACGACTCGTTCGGGTCGCAAACCGATCCTACATGCTTAGCACTCGGAATTTTGAAAATCAGCTTTCCAACATCAGTTGTCAAAAATATTTATGTATTTTTCAAAAGTTTATGCTAAAACACACTAAAATCTTTTTGAATTTTTGATTTTATCAGAATGCAGTAAAGAAATATTTACAAACAATATTTTTGTGAGTTTGTGTATGAGGATCATATCAGTTTTTGAGACAAATCACCAACACCGTTAAGCTTTAAACATTTTAAGCTCTAAACGATTCACTTAGATTGTCAGTATACTGATCCACTTAAATTTTCACACAAAGTTCAACTGTTTCGAGATACGAGATTAATGTTTTAAACACTTAAACTTATTCATGTGTTCCACCTCAGAATATACTCCCGTATCCAGATCCCAATATTCAGTCTTACAGGTGAGTATACCTAGATGAGATCTGTAAGGGGTTAAATGCGAGGGCCGTGAGAGCTCAGGTCAGAACTTCCGTTCAGCAGAGAGATGACGGCTTCGACTTTTGGTGGGTCCCCTTTAGAGGATCTTTTTTACAACAGCACATGATTAGCATTTTCCAATGTTTCATCATTTTAATGCTGAGGGCAGGCTTTTATTTCAAGCAAGCATAAAGTATTCTTCGGGGACTAGGCCATTGCTTCCGCAAAATCAGAAGTCCCGGGATAATACCCCAGATATCACTAAGCATAAAGACCTAGTATCTCAGAAAGAGGGACCTTTCAAACAAGATTTTGGGGGTTACCCATATATCCGAGAGATGTTCCCCACGAATTAAGCAAGTTTGAAATTTAGGTTTATATCTCGTCACAATCTACTAAATGTGCAAAAACCTACTGGCACATCATCAGTGAGACCGTTTATCACTTTTTATCTTTCCAATTCTTTAGCATGCTGTGATCGTCAACTGATGTACTATCATTTCCTCTTTATCTCAACAAAACTCATTTTTGAATTTTATCATGTTTTTTACTTTTTCAAAATTTTCAAATGTTTTTGGATTTTCTGAAATTTCTTACTCCCCCTAAAATTCAAAATCATTTAAAAGAAATTTGAAAACAAACTATACAAATAAAGTGACAACTGTCGTGAATTGCTTCAAATCGCCATCCACTTGGCATACACAATCAGAACTCCCCCTTACAACAAACTATTTTCCCATTATGATTTCAAAACACTTAAGTTTGTTTTAATCAAATGGTTTTTCCGGATAATTAGTTTTGTTGATTTCATAAACCACTTGTAGGTTAGGGGTTCATCACATTGTTTTTCAAAATACCACTTGTAGAAATAGTCCAATCAAGTTCAACCTAATGACCTTGATTAACCACTTGTAAGATCACATCCCCTTTTTCAACCACATGTAGGTTTGCTTACCAACCATTACCATTTGTAACTTGAATTCTCAAGATGCCGATTCCTACTCCACACTTATCAACCTGGGAGTTCCGGTAAGTTATACTTCTACAAAAACAATTTTACAAGAATGATGCCGATTGATGCTCCGCGATTACCAACTTGGGAGCTCCGGCAAGTAAGGTTTTTTCAGTTAGAGATTTTCTCCCAAGCCTGACAGACCTTGGGATACTCTGAGTTACCAACACTCGGTTGTTTACCTTGCATCTTTTTCTCATAGAATTCTTTAACCCCATTAACATTCCCATCAATCATTTTACCAAAAATGTTTTGCACTGTAGGGTTAAAAGTCTTATCAACATCAAATTCTTTCTTTTCAGAAAAGAATTGATTTGAAATTTCAATTTTACCAATTTTAGATTTCAAATTTTCAGCCCGCAATGGTGGAAAATTTTCATCATCCAAAGGCGGAACTGAATTCTCTTCTTTCATAACAACATTTGGCTCCTCTGATTTTGTGGAATCAGATTCATCACCAGAACTATCACTTGATTTCTTAACAACCCATTTTTTATTGTTAAGTTTCTCCTTCATTTTGTAAACATTTTTCGAATATTCACCAACCTCAAAAGTTGAATTTTCAAAAACTTTAAATATGTTTGTTGGTGGTTCGGTTTTTTCAACAATTTTTTCTTTCAGTTTATCAGAAACTCCCTGTTTTGTTTCTATTGCCTTTGGACAATTCCTGGCAATGTGACCAACTGTTTTACATTGAAAACAGGTTCTCGTCTCTATCTTCTTTTGAGCAACACTTTTCTTCAATTCTTTTTGCTTCTTGGCAAAGAATTCTTTGTTGGGTTGCTTTCTGAATACTTGCTCTTTTTCTTCTTCAGATGTTTTTCCTGTAACAAACACAGTTTTTGTTTATAAATTTTCTCATTTTTATGATTTTTTGGTGGAATAAAACCAATACCTCTCTTTTTGAAATTACTGTTATGGTTTGGTTTCTTTTGAAAACCAGAACCAGAACTGTAACCTATTTTCTTGTTTAATCTTTGTTGAACTCTTGAGGTGTAAGTTTTAGGTTTTCCAGAAAGATTTACACTTTTCATTTCAGAAATATTAATTTCCGTTAGTTTAAAAACCTTTTTGATCATTTCAGTTTTAACACCTCTTATTGGAAAAATCTCATCAGAATATAATTTGTCAGAATCTTTCAAAGTATATGCTACTTTGATTGGTTCATCATTCAAATTAGATTTTGATAACAAAAATTCTTTATCATAAACCCGTTTGTTCTTTTTGAATGTTGACTTTGACGGTTTGGACTCAGACTTTGACTCTGATTTGGACTCCTCCATTTCATCCTTATCTAACACCTGATCGACCATTTTCTTTATTAACTCGGACTCATGATCAGTGTCGGACGACGTGAATGTGATATCAATATTTTCTGGCAAATTATCCGAAGACTCAGACTCCTACTGTAAGTTTGTTGCCTTTTTGACTCTTTCTGAATTTGGATTTCGAGGAGAATATCCTTTTTCGACAGGGGGTGGACATTTGTTACATACAACACTTGGTTTCTTACCAGAAATTTTCAATTCATCATCTTCTTTTGTTTCATATTTTTTCTCTTCCGAAGTCTTCTCTTCTTCAAACGTCTTCAATCCTTCCACTATGGGGTAAATCCTGTCAACAACAAAAGTAGAACATGAGGAACTTTTTAATAATCTGTTAACTCTCTCAGTTTCTATTCTCTGAGTTTCCAGTTTCAACTCAAGCTCAGCACACTTTTCAGTGTAATAATTGACATTGTCAAGCTGTCTTATATACGCTCCTTTGAGTGTGTTCATTGTTGTGGCTTGTTCACTGCTTGTCTCATTGTATTTATTCATGGCTTTGTTCAAGACATCATATGATTCTTTCAGCCTTTTGATGTTGTGTAACAATTCATTGTTTTGCTTTATCAGAGAATCACAGTTCATGCACTTTTCAGCAACCTTGACTGCATCAGCATCTGTTTTAATTTCAAATGCTGGAACTTCTTTGATTATTCTCACTTGAATTTCTTCTTCAACCTTTTTCTTTTTCTTAGCTTCAGCTTGTTTCATTTTCCTTTCTTCTTCATATTTCTTCCTTTTTTCAGCTTCAGCTTGTTCAAGTTTTCTGTATTTTTCTGCCCAATATTCATCAGTATAATCATTAATAACATGAGCAACAAAACCTTTAGCTTTTAAGATCTCTTTGTCTGGGCAATAATTATCCCAGCTAAAACCTTCTGGTAATCTCTCATCATCTTGATTTATTAGGCATGCTTTATTATCAGCTGGAATGTATTTATCCCACCTAAAATCTTTTGATGACCTTCCATCATTTTGATTGACTAGACATGCTTTCTTTGAATCTTCAATCACCTTCCTAGCATGTGCAGTTTATGGCTGTTCTTGATGACACGGCTGTTGAGCAACTTGATGATAAATCGCCTTTTGATAGTAGTCGTTGTTTCCGAAAGGATTTTGAGCTCCGCTTGCTTCGTGATTTATGCACTCTCTCTTGAAATGCCCCTTTTCACTGCAATGAAAACAAGTGACTTTAGATTTATCAAAGCCTAAAGTAGAAACATTTGCATCACGAAAATCATCTCTGCCTGTAATTTGTTTAAACTTTTCAGCTCGTCTCAACACGCTCGCCAAGCACCACTTTATATCCATCAATTCCATCTCTTCAGCATCAACTTGATCGTAATCCTCTTTTGTAAGCATTGGATTCCCGATCCTCCCTGCAACTAAACTACCATAAGATTCAAGCACAGTTACCAACAAAGACATATGGCTTTTAGCTACTTCTTCAGAATAGTTTTGATCATTTTCGAGATTTAATGCAATGTTGCATTGAAGTACTTTGCCACTCTTTGTTGTTGAAAAATGTGGATCAAATGTTGGAAATGAAGTAAATCCTGTTTTGCTGCTTGAACCTTGAGATGAACTTTCAGAAGAACTTTTTGCATTAAAAGTAGTTTCAACCTTTGGTGAAAAGTTGGTCTTCTCACTAGCACCACTTTTGTAATATAACCCAATGTCTTGTTCTCCATCATAGTTCTTCATTCTAGCAATTTTCCTTTGTTCCATCTCTTGTGCTTCAAGATGCTTAATAAACTCACTCAGCGTTAATTCTTTAAAATCTGTTTTATTCTTTAACATCATCAGATACGTCCCCCAAACATCATGTGGCAACGCATCAGCCAGCTTCTCAATTAACTCATCTTTATCTTTATTGATGCCCAATCTAGTCATGTTTTTCAACAGATTGCAATATCTTTCGATAATCTGCTTGGTGTTCTCCGTTCTCAAACCACGAAATAGATCAAATTCTTTCTTCATAAGTGACCTTCTGTTCTGCCTCATCTCAGTACTTCCAAGAAACTTTGCTTCTAATTCTGTCCATATCGAATGTGCACTTCCATTGTGTTGAAGTAAGATCAAGATATCTTCTTTAATTGCTTGTTGTAACAAACTAATCATCAATTTCTCATCTTTGTATTTCTTTTTCCCCACGTCACTTAATTCTCTAATCGGTATTTTCACATTATTATTCTCTACTGGTCTAGCATATTAAATTTCAGTATGTTCCCATGCATCTAAATGGTATGCTTCAACCCAGTTAGCAAAACGTTCGGACCATCCACTAAAATCATCAATATCCAAAAGCTTCGGTGGTTTTTGCATTGTCCCTGTTTCATTTTCAAGCATTGTATTTTGAGCTACAGTCATCACTCATCGGACTAGCAAAGGCATTGTAAAACTCGTTCTCCATGATCACTTTTCAAAATGTTCACAAACAGACAGTTTCAAATGAAATACCCTTTTCAAACGGAATCAACCTTTCACACTGAATCAAGTTTCACACGGAATCAATCCTCTTTCAAGCGGAATTAGATTTTCAAGTGAAATCAGGATGTTCTTCAAGCGGAATTAACTTTCAAGCGAAATCAGGATGTTCTTCAAGCGGAATTAGATTTTCACACGGAATAACTCTTTGGAGCGGAATCACTTTCAAACGAAATAGCTAATTTCGTTTGAAATCACCTACTATTTCAAACGGAATAACATCCACAAGCGAAATTACGAGCTAATTTCGTGTGAAATAGTGCTGACATCATCATAACCGATCTGTTTTTCAAGCGAAATTTCAAATTTTACCAGTTTTATATCGAATTAAGGTCCAATTCTCTCAAGGATTTGTTAAAACACATTTTCGCACAAAATGTGAGAAAATCAAGCCATTTTAACCGTGAAAAGATGTTTAATTTTGAAAAGAAGGTGTAGAAATCAGAAAATGCAGCTGAAATGGTAAGAACTCTTCCTCCTGAGCTCTGATACCACTTGTAGGATCGTTTTGTGACCCAAACGAGTCGACCAGAAGAGAACTTCACCAATACAAAAGGCGGAAACAGATGTATTAGTGTTATTTCAGCTGAATTGCGCGAGAAATCACTTTAAACTGTCTTTTGATTGATATTAGATCGATTACAATGCTGTAGACACTTCGGAAGAGCTTCGCTACCGGAATCAGAATCGTTACAAATGACTAGACACTAAGGGTATTTATAGGGAGAGTAATTCCGTTTGAACATGCCCAAACGGAATTAGATTCCGCATGGAATCACTTCAAGCGGAATTAACAAACTGATTTCATTTGAAATGACATAGTGTCATTTCAAGCGAAATTACCGATAAACTCATTTCCTCGTTTTTCGTGCCCTGATCTATCTAGTACAATACAAGACTCGATACAAGACGAAGTCGACAGACGTATGCACCAACAATTATTATATAATTTTGTTTATCAATAACAGTTTTTTGGAAGAATTTACGGTATATTTTGGTGTTATAAAAGGCGTGTTGTACCTAAGTCTGACAAAAGAGAGCATCTGCTAATGAATAAATGTCTGAAGATGGAAATGTCTGCTATGGGTCAACAGATGTTAACGAACAACAGATGATATTCAATCTTAAAATGCTTAACAGAGGATTTGATACTAACAGTGGTTGGGCTAATGATGAATAAGTATTATTATATAACGTCTGTTATAAGTATTATTATATAATTTTGTTAATCAATAACAGTTTTTTTGAAGAATTTACGGTATATTTTGGTGTTATAAAAGGTGTGCTGTAGCTAAAGTCTGACAAAAGAGAGCATCTGCTGATAAATAAATGTCTGAAGATGCAAAGATCTGCTATGGGTCAACAGATGTTAACGAACAACAGATGATATTCAATCTTAAAATGCTTAACAGAGGATTTGATACTAACAATGGTTAGGCTAATTATGAGTAAGTATTATTATATAACGTCTGCTATAAGTATTATTATATAATTTTGTTTATCAATAACAGTTTTTTGGAAGAATTTATGGTATATTTTGGTGTTATAAAAGGTGTGTTGTAGCTAAAGTCTGACAAAAGAGAGCATCTGCTGATGAATAAATGTCTGAAGATGCAAAGGTCTGCTATGGGTCAACAGATGTTAACGAACAACAGATGATAATCTTAAAATGCTTAACAGAGGATTTGATACTAACAGTGGTTGGGCTAATAACAGATGTTAGACTTACGACTGACGAGTTACACCGATTGAAAAAAACTGTTTTTGAAACTTCTGCTTGCCTAAAAATACATCCACTGTTAAAGGGTACCGTCTGTTGTCATAATTTCTGTTTATCCTAATGACTGTTGATTTACTATACTGCTGACTGTCATCCATTATGACAACAGAGGTTCTGACATGGACAGATGTTAGCTAAAAATTAAACAATTGTTTGACTCACACTGTTCCCAATGACCAACAGAGGTTTCCAAACAACTGTCATCGGTTTTTGCAAGAGAGGTTCTGACGTGGATAGATCTTAGCCATCAAATATTTGTAACTACTGCCACGTCAGCATTCACTTCTTCTCTTTATATAAAAGTTGTTTCATCCCTAAATCGAGGTTCTACCACTGTCGTCTCGAATTCAAAATTCTCAAAGGCAGTTTCCAACATATTAAAAACCCTCCAACTTAAACCCTGTTTCATCCCCAAATCACGTTCTTCTCCGAACATGTCTCTGAACATCAAAAACCCTCACAACTACCTCCCCATCTTCAAGAAAACCAGCAAAAATACCAGCTATCACTCAATAATTGACCTTTTAACGTCATCAACATACAAATCAATTCTTACTGCTGATGCTCCGGTTCATACAGAAACATTCCGACAATTTTGGTTTAATGCTGAAATAGAGGATGAAGATAATAATCCAGTTTCCATCACATCTAAGGTCGGAGAAAGTGTGGTACGAATTTCTCCCTTTACAATTTACACTACATTTGCATTGGACGACTTGGGAGGTAAGAACAACTTTGAAAAACTTGAACTTCATACAAAGTTCATTGAAAGAGGGTATGATGCACAATTAAAGGAAGTTACTATCTACAAACCAAACTTCCCTCCGCCATTGAATTTTTTGTTTCACACTCTTTTAACCTGTCTCTAAGCCAAGACCACCGCATTTAATGAGATACCTTTGAACATTCAGTATTTGGGTTATGCTATTTTAACAAAATTTGATTACAATTTATCACAAGCACTGTTTTCTGATTTGTTGAATAATGTGAAAAATGTGAAAAAATTGAAAAAAGGTGTTCGTAGTAATGCTTTTCTGTTGTATCCAAGACTTCTAAGCTACTATCTACGAAAACAAGTGTCACAAACATATTTTGAACAAGGTGTAGCTTTTCAAATAAATAGTCTTACAAGTAAAACTTTTACTAAACTTATGGATAAAGAGTCAAAAGTTTCAACAACTGAAACAAAGGGGGATGAGCCTGTTTTAGATGCGTCTGCATCAGTTGCTCAAACTTCTGTTGTTGAGCGAACTGCTCCTGGTGATCATGACACCACAACTGGTGTTGTGAAACACACACCAGGAAAACGCAAAAAGAAACTATCACATCCAAAAAGACCACCAAAACCAAACAAAATAAAAAGGTTCCTCTAGAAGATGAGATCCCAGAGGTTAATGCAGTGACAGCACAAATGTCACTTGAAACCACTGCTGCTACTTCCTCACAGTTGTTGGAAAGATCTCAACCCATCCAAACTCCTCATGTATCCTCACAAAAGGAACATGCTGTAAGTACAGGGACACCACAACATGAAGTAGACCTTTCATATAAAAGTATGTTTAAAAGTCCCTCTCCTAGGGCAATCACGCTTTCTACACCACAACCTTCGACTCAAGTTCCATCAACAATATTACCTCTGTTTGAAGCAATTGAATTTCAGAAAGAAAACAGTTCCTCTAATGCAAACATTACTGAGAGTAGATCGCAACAAATGACTGTGTCTGAACCAATTCAATCTCCTATCCTACAAACAGTTGAGGAGGTTATCCCCGTTGAGTATTACGAAACTCTTGGTGGTAGTTCAAGTGGAGCAGCCACTACAACTGTTGAACCCATTGGTGATCAGTTGGACAATGGTTACATTATTAAGACTCCCTTGAAGGCAACTACTGATGCGGTTACAATTGTAATCTCTGGTTCAGTGGGAAGTTCCCAGAACAAAGAAAAAGGGGCATCTATTTCTGATGATATGGAGACTTCTCCAATTATCAAAACAAATACAACCACTACAGGTGGGAATTCAGATGATCCTATTAAAGTAGGTGATGAATTAACTTATAAGGAATTGACGGTTAGAGTGTCTACCATTGAAACAGATGTTGCTGAAATGAAAGAATTGATTAAGCAGATGATAGAGCTTTTTAAAAGTCAACCTACCAGACAGGAAATTGCCAATGAGCTTTGGAATTCTATGCAACCCATCCTTCAAGCTCAGAGGAATTTGGCTGAAAGTAACCGCAATTTCAGTTTGGAATTTATCAGAAATTTGGTTGATGCCAGGTATAAAGATACACAAGCAGACATTATGAACATTAAGAAACATCTGTTGGAACTTACTGGCTCCACCTCTACATCAATCTTTCAGAAAGATGATGATGATGATGATGATAATGATGCCAAAAAGGGGGAGAAAGATTCATTGAGAAAGTTGCCACCAGATTAAAAAGCTAATCCTACAGAAATTGTATCCCCTGCTCAACCTAAATCCCAACCTTCTCCAAAAAAAACCATCACAAAAGAAGGAGAAAATACCTTCCACACCATCATCACCCATTTTGTCAATAGATGCTAGGAACACAAAAGTATCAGCAGATGTTTACCAAACAGCTACTGAGACACCAGTTGTTTCAGCAGAAGTTTCTCAAACATCTGTCATGATCATTTTCACTACACCAACCACAATCCAACCATCTCTAACGTCACAAAGATTTCCCATACATTCATCTTCACTACCAAAACATTCTCCTTCACCAGAAATCATCTCCACACGTAAGAGAAAAACTCATAACGATAGAATCACAAAAATGAACAATGATCCTCTGGTAAAGCCAACTCCACCTAATTGGAAGAAAGTCAAAATAGTGGATTCAGATGAGGTATTGAAGTTTAAAAGAGTGAGGGCAGAGCTTGTGGTTGCTGGTTATGGTCTAGTTAGATCCATTGCCAGATGGTCTAAACTGAAGATAGTTGAGACCTACAAAAAGCTGGAAGAAGTTAGAACTGAACATTCAAATGTTCTTCAAAACTCAGTCTATCCTACAACTGCTGCTCTGTCTCTAAAAATCGGTACTCCAAAAAACCTTCTCTCATCATCTGATTTGTCTGAATTAATTGCAAATTTAGTTAGCAGACCGCAATCACCAAACTCATCTTCAATAATTCTCTGCCAAGAAAACCAACTGATCCAAAAATAGTAAAGTGGAAGTCATGCTCAAAAACCCAAGTATTGACTTTGATCAGATTAGATGGTAGTGTTGAAGAGATTAAAATGGATAGTGCATATAATCTGAATGCATACGATCTCCAAGATTTGTTAGACCTTCAACTTGAGAGGGATGATGAAGAAGACATGTTCTCCCTGGACTTTGAACTACAATCAAAGGACAAATCAGGGAGATGTTGATGAGAAATAAAAATCAGTAATAAAGAAGGGTTTTCGTATCATCTGTTGTATAGGGAGATTGTTGGATCAGCAGCTGTTACATTGTTTGCAGTAGCATATTTAACCAGATCACAACATGTAGCGAAGGACATGTTGTTGCGTAACAAATTCTTGAGTGAGGTGTGATGTGTGTTGTTTAGGCAGGTGATCGTATGTTCTTAGTTAATGTTTGTTAAAGTTAAGTTGTACTGGAATTTTATTAAGTTTGTTAGACATCTTTTATATGTACTTATGTTTATAACAATTTATATTGTCAATGGGTGGATGCTCTCTTTTTTGAATAAGAGAATGGAAATAATCATATGTAACTGATGAATTTTATTAAGTTTATTAAATATCTTTTATATTTACTTATAGTTGTCTTTTAGCTATAATAGATAACACGTTTTGGTACAATATCTATACACATATGTATATGTTCTATCAATATGTGTTATGCATGGTTTTCTAAGAAACGACCCGTGTTTGCACACGGGTCTTACCGCTAGTTAATATAATATATTAATTGACAACTGAGCAAACAGGCAATGCAACGCAATTCATATTATACTACAGTAGAAACTCTATAAAATAATACACATTGGACCACCAAAATTTATTAATTAAAAGAGTTATTAATTAATCGATAAATTAATAATTATTAATTTATATATTAATTAATATTTTATTAATTTATATATTAATTAATATTTTATTAATTTATAGTAGAATACTTAGTTTACAAACACCTTTCAAGCTTCCACTTAATTATTGTATACAATGCATGTATATCAAATGAACGGCCCTATTTGAAAGAAACCTTCAATCTCCCACCTTATTATGCTTCTTGTGTTCAATTTGAGAAAACAACACCAGAAGTTCTTACCATGCTAAGGAAAATTAGAGACGAGATTCAAGGGGAAATTTATTTCAACAAAAAACAAAAGACAATTGAGTCATTTTTCAAGAAACCTTCATAAATCATTCATGTAATATGCTATATATAAGGAATTATTAATTTATATTTTATATGGGGTCTAAAGAAATTATCAAAAACGTATTATCTTATAATTTTAGCGAATTATTAATTTAGCACCCTATCCCCGAGTCGGGACCGGCAAAAATATTATCTTAGAGAGTTTATTAAATAATCGAGTATTAATTTATCGAGTTTCTACTGTATAGCTTTGATTTATTGTATTTTACTACACATCCCCTTTATAAATGTGGGGTATAAGAATAAATGGAAGATTATGTGGATTTCAATTTTGAATATTTTGTGACAAAAAAGGGTTATTGGATTTTATCACCCCTAACTATCGGCCTTTGGCCGTTGCCACCCGCAACTAACACTTTGATACCCGACACCCCAACTTGACTTTTAGTTTGCAATGGCACCACCCAGTTAAATCTCCACTAACTGGGTTGGTTTTTTGTCCGACGTGGCACCAGTTTGCTGAGTTGGCGAGATTACGTGGCGATGCTGTGTATGTAACCTCAGCTCCTTCTTTATAACACACACCAATAAAACCCCTAATTTCATCACAATCATATGGGTTCTCTTCGATGGAACTTGATGTAATACCCCGAACCTTAATGTACTGGTTATAAACATATGAATTATGTAATTTATATTTCATATATTGTTAAACGAGTAAGATGATTGTGTGAAAGGTGAAATACTTTGACAAGCCTTGGCTAATATATGAGACCGTTTAATATTAATAATTAAATATATTATTTTTGACCTTACTCCGTTTTTAATGAAACTTAGGTTAAACGTAGATAAAAATATGCTCGTTCTAATGACATATTCGTCGTTTTATAAAACGTCATATTTTAAAAGTTATACGAGAAAAACGAGTGAAGCAGCTGAATTAATATATATATATATATATATATATATATATATATATATATATATATAAGCAAGCAAGCTAGCAGGTCAAGCAGGCAGGTAGGCACGTCAACTGAATCCCACATCGACCAGAAAGGGTTTTGAGGTGCTTGCTTGCTTGCTTTAAATAAGAGTCTCAGTAGTTTGTTTAGGTACCAGTTTCTTTAATGGAAACGCTCTAGTATAGAGAATCCCGAGTATACGATACCCCGTTGGGTGTTGTTAATAGTCGCTTTTGGAGCGTGAGTAGGAGCAGGAGTAGGGAAACTCTACATCAACGTGCCGTAGATAGTTTTAAGGTATGCTCTCGTTTACGTTTATGTTTAGTTATTTATTAATCAATTTTAGTAGTTAATAGGAGTATTATTATTAGTAGTAATATTATTATTAGTAGTAGTGGTAATGTTAGTATTATTTTTAGGTACTAGGGTTATTGTCAGGGGCGGGTATTGGGTAGCCTAGCCTTAGTTAAGCATAGACTGATCAACCATGCTTAAACAAGGCAGCACTAACCAATATCCAAGCATGAAAATGACTAGTTAGGTGTACCATTACCTAACCTAGGATTATGTAATTGTGTCAGGACCTTGAGACATAACCCAGTCGTACTAGCGGCTGTTAAGCAATTGCTAATCTGGTGAGTCATCATACTTGTCTTTTAAACTGTGATAGTATACTCGTCCATAACTGGTAATAATGAGAATGTTGCAGTATGCATGTGTCAGTAGGGGTATATGGGATCCTATTATGCTTAATGAGGTGTGTGACTCTGGGAAGGGTAATAAGGTGTTGTACCCACAGGCACTTCGTGCTTATAAGGTCCTGCAACACACACTCATACCTATGTGACGGCCATAGGGGGAGACTGATGCGTGTGTGGTGTGATATATATTTAAGTATATTTTAAGCCCTTTTTACAGGTTAGTCAAGTTTTAAATTTATAAAACACGATATTATACTAACACCAAACACACATATGGGCAAGTGCACCCATCGTGAGCGTAGTATAGTGTTGGTAAGATACCGAGGTCGTCCAAGGACACAAGAGCTTTTAATACCGGTTTATCCTCAACGTCTAATCAAATCAAAAGTTTAGAAAAAAAGTTTTTAAATATGTAAAATAAAAACTAACTAAAATGCTGAAAAATAAAATAAAAATAAAACAGATAGACAAGATGAATCACTTGGATCCGACTCGTGTTTAGTGTAACCTTTAATTATTTCTTCACTTTTGCACTTTTTAAGAGATTATCTTAGTTATTGTAGTAGGACCCTCTTTTGAAGGTGACGTTACCCTCAACCCAGTAGTTTGAGTCAGCAAGGATACAATCGTAAAGGGTCGGATTATTGAAAGATAATTAATTAAGTTATTAATGCATAATGTGGTAGGCCCCTCTTTTGAAGGTGACGTTACCCTCGGCTAAGTAGTCTGAGCCAGCAGGGATACAGTCCTAAGTAGCCGGGTTAACGTTTCAATAGTAGCTTACATATGAGGGGATCAAGGAGTTTGGACCCCCGCCATCCAATACCGGTGGGTATTGAAGGAGGTCCTACTAAATTTGACCCAGGTCCTTGCAGGATCTATACAATGAACAAGGCAAGACTCTTACCAAACCGTTCCCTTAATCCCCGACCAGGTAGCCAACATACCTCCATATAGACCGTGGAGATATGAATGGTGAAAATCTTTTATTTTATATGGACAGTAAAATAATGCCAAGACACCACGGACAAACGATAAGGAAGAATCACCTTCAACATAAGAAACTAGTTATTAAAGTCATTAATACATAACCAAATTAAAAGTGCGAAAAGAGTAAAAATAAAAAGTATTACACTAGACACTTGTCTTCACTAAGTGATGTAAGAGACTTAGGCAAACATGGCCTTTGATTGTCAAGAATTCTTACGATCAATCTTGGATCCCGAGATGACTCACAAACTCTATAACGGATGATGGATGATGGTGGTGGATGATGGTGTTATGGTGGTGGTGGAGTGTGGGTGAAGTGTGAGAGAGGTGGTGTGCCAAGGGATGGTTTGCAAATGAGCCAAGCACCCCTATTTATAGCCTGAACAGCAGCTCGGGCACGGCCCCGTGTCCATTGGGCACGGCCCCGTGTCCATCCTCCTTATCTTTCTTCATTAATTGCAGTTTGTCTACATTAGTTGACCACGCCCCCGTGTCCGCTGGGCATAACCCCGTGTGCAGAAGCGTATCTGTACTATCAAGATTTCCCCAGATTCTGCGAATCTTAGAGTTGACCACAGCCCCGTGTCCGCTGGGCACGCCCCCGTGGTGGGTGATAGAAGCTTCTACAGCTTTGTCTTTTCTGTAGACACTTGGGCACGCCGCCGTGTTCACTGAGCACGGGGCATGTTCAACCTTCTGTTCTCTTGTTTTTGCTTGGGAAGATGCTATCAGAGGGTCGGGCATGCCACGTTTATTCCTTTTCTTGTATTTATGTTAGATTTAGCTGCCTTTTTGCTTCTTTTGTTCATTTGAGCTCATTTAATCCTGAAAATACAAAAGGAAGACAAAAACACACTTTTTCCAACATTAGTACTAAAAAAGGGTTAGTTTTATGCCACGTTAGATGTAATTTATATGTTGCATTTTGCACACATCAGACACAGCTGGAGGACCAGTATGTCTCTTGTATGGTGGTTTGTGACAAGTCAAATGTGACCTATAAGGTTCAATGAGGCCCAACCTGACTATAATGTGGTCACATGCCCATATTGTGTATGCATATAATGTAAACTGTGGCCTGTCTTTATAAAAATTGTATAGTATGAGCTCACCAGTATATATCTGACGTCGTTTTGAGTATACTTATCTCAGGTGAGTCATGAGGAAAACTATAGGAACTACTTGATAGTTGTGGAGTTTTAGAAGATCAAGGAGTTCTTAGTTGCCAAAACTTTGTAAATAAATAAAGTGTTGTACTCAGACTATTATAAGTTTTAATGAAAGTTTAGCTTGTTTCCGCTGTAAGTGTATCAATTGTGCAGAATCACCCGGGTTACGGGGTGGGTGTTACAGTTGGTATCAGAGCCCGAGGTTTTAGCGAATTAGGTATTGCAGGAATGCCTAAGCTTTAACCAGTAGTTCTCTACAAATTAATAGCACACTCAGACTAGGCCAAATAACATGTTCTCAGGAAAAGTACTTGCATAGTAAATTGAGTGACGCTAGAAGAAGTAAACTATGTTGTGCCTTTTTATGTGCTATATATATACGTATACATACATATATATATATATATGTATATATATATATATATCTATGTGATGTATATAGTTGCTATATTATAATGATGTATCATATAAACTAGTAACTCTTTATACTCATATTCATATAGGAAGGAGACAATGTCTGAACATAGAGATGAACAAGGGTCTAGAAATAATCAGAATAACAGAAGGAGAGAGGAAGGCTCTTATAGGACTCGAACTCGCTCTCACAGTGTCAGGTCCCGGTCTAGTACAAGCATGCGTCTAGATACTGAGGATATCCACAATATAGCTGTGGAAGTGGCTAAGGTAATGAAGAATGCACAAACCGGTAATGTTAACCAATCTGGAGAACGACATGAAGAAAGCTCAGCAGCCTCCACGCCAGTACAAAGGGAAGGAATGGGCGAAAGGAAAAACACTATTGCAACCATGCCACTAGAAGGAAAAGGTGAATATTCCAAATCAAAGGAATGTACTTATAAGCACTTCATGTCCTGTAAACCTCAGTCCTTTGACAGAAGAAAGGGAGCACTAGAAGCTCAAGACTGGCTCAATAGAATGGAGTCAGTATTAGACATATGTGAGTGTGATGACCGCAACAAAGTACGGTTCGCCGTACATATGTTTGAAGCTGAAGCCCTTCACTGGTGGACCATTGTGGTCCGAACAGAGGGAAAAGAAAAGGTTAAGGAGATGAAGTGGGAGGAGTTTATTCATAAGTTTCTTGCTAAGTATTGTCCTCCCAGTGAGACTGAGCAACTGGAAGTGGAATTCTTTCAGTTAAAAATGGGAAATAAAACCTATCGAGAGTATGTTTCTCATTTCAACGACATATCTCGTCTGGTTTCTTATTTAGCATTGACTGAGGAACAACTGATCAATAGGTTTATTTGGGGTCTACCCTCTGAAATGAGGGTGTTTATCAAATCCAAATCCCCCAAGATTTTTGCAGAAACTGTTGAGGCTGGCGCCGTCATGGCTGCCGAGATGATTCTGCGGCAGACTGAATCTCCCGCACCAAAAAGGAAGTGGGAAGAAAGAAAGGGGGACATCCGGAATAACAACTTTAAAAGGCCTAAAACATTTCCTCAATGTCAAAATTGCAAACGCTTTCATACGGGGGAATGTCGTTTTCCTTGTCCAAATTGTAAAAGGACGTGTCATGCTCTTCAAGAATACAAGGAAAAGAAGAAGTGTTTCAAATGTGGAGACCCTAACCACATGAGATCTGAATGTCCCGAACTCAAAAGAAATGATAGGACACAACCAAATCAGCCAAAAGGGCGGGCATTTGTACTCACCACGGAAGAAGCCAAGACCAATACAGACGTTATCACGGGTACGTATCTCGTAAATGATGTATATGCATGTGTGTTATTTGATACCGGTGCAAATAGAAGTCTAGTGTCGACTACCTTTAGACCTTACTTGAACCAGGCGTCCCAAAACCTAGATCATGCCTTTACAGTAGAAATGGCTGATGGAAGTCAAAGAGAGATAGTTGACATAGTTAAGAATTGTAAAATAAGCTTAAACAACCATGTTATCCCTATAGACCTAATGCCTATGGAACTTGGAGAATTCGACATAGTCATTGGAATGGACTGGTTGACACCATATCATGCGGAAGTTTGATGGAGAGGGTGAAACCCGAGCTTTAGAGTGTCTAAATATGATGTTTTATGTATATTTGATGTGTTTACTTGCTTAGAAGGAAGTAACTAGGAGAATCTGGTGATTTGCAAGTTAAACACGCAATTCGGTGTGTTTATAATGGATAAAGATGGAGTTGCAAGCATTGGATGGGATATTGCAGCTCGAGGATGAATATTGAAGTTTGTTCGGGTGATATGAAGGCCCATGAGTGAAAGGAGTATGAAAGAACAAAGTTCAGGGACCATACGGTGCTTAATTGGAAGTTGCTTTGTGCATAAATGTGCAAGAAACAAGATTCTACAAAGTATAGGGGTCGTTTGGTAATTAATTGGAAGTTAACTATAGTTGAAATATTGAAGAAATAAGAGATATTGAAGTTTGAGGGGTCTCCGGGTCATTAAATGAAAGATATGTGACGGTTATAAGTGAAGAGAAGTGAAAGTATAAAGTAGAGGGGTCAATGTTGACATTTGCTGAAAGTCATATATGGGTGTCTATGGTGAGACATGGAATCACGTTTTCACCCATGGTTTATAAACCATGGGTCACGGTTTAGGATGGTAGAGATATGTTTCAACAACAATCCTAGACCATCACCCACATTCTACACCTTCACCCAATGTTTAGGTATGCAAGGATACAAAAACAAACAGGGACCTTACACCTTGACTCACACTTCAGACCTTCACCCACGGTGGAGGTAATATTGCCAGCTCTGTGTGAACTGTGACCCACGGTTCTGAACTGTTGGTGACGCTGGGGCAATAGGGGGGAGCGAATTTGATGATTTTGATGGGCTTTTATAAGATAAAAAAAACCTAGTTTCTCATTATCCATCATACACAATCGATCCAAGGCATCAAGATACAGAAAGTTGAAGACTTTTTCACCCCAATTCCATCAAGATTCTCAATTCAATCACCGAATCAACCATGATTTCTTCATCAATTCAAGCTTTTGAAGATTCTTCGTGCGAGATGAGCGGCTAAACTTTTTGTGGTTTCCTCTGGATGGAGGGTTTGTGTAATTAGGTACTTTTATGTGTTTTAATCATTGTAACTTGGTAATCTAAGCATCCGATGCTTTTCACCATGGATTTAATTGACTGATTGTAACTGGTTGCATTTATTTAAACCTTGATTTCTAAGCATTCAGTTCCCGAGAGTTCTAATAATTGGGATATATTTGACATGGGATTAGGGATTGTAATTGTAATTGATAATCATTCGATAACCTCCCGTTATGTATTGACCGGAGTACTTAGTCATTGGTTATCACAATTGGTTAATTAGGTTAAACATTTATGTCTATGTGAATGTTTTGATTAAACACGTAATTGAAGTTAATTGGAAAACCTAAAATCTGGAGGAACCATCTTTCTTCTTACTGATTTAAATCACACTTTTTACTCGTTAATTTAGTTCTTTCACATAATCAAACAAACCGATTTTTCTCATTCAGTAATAGTTAATCAATCCTTTTCATTACGACACTTTCCATAGTCCTCCCTTGGTTCGATACCCTGCTTATTCTATACTGATAGTTTAAATAGGTTTTTGCATGTCACTAACGACAGACATCAAAATGGCGTTGTTTTCGGGGAGGCGTGCGCAAAGTGCTTAGTGTTAAGTTCTAGTTTTAGTTAAATATACAAAAATCCAAAAATAGTGTCTTTTTAGTCTGTTCTGTTTTGTTCGGATTTATGCGAGGTTTTCTTGTTTTTTGTTTGTGCAGGTGATCTAGGAAGTGTATGCATCACACTCGGAATTCCGGGAAGTCATCACCATTAGTGTTCGACCTAGAGATCGAGAGAACAGTAAAGTATACCAAACGAGTACTACATCGTGAGAACAAGATTCTACAATCACCTATACCAACATCTAAAACAATGGAGAACTTAGCAACACCGGAGAAACAACCCGCAACTTCACAACCGCAACAATTCTCACCAACACCTACCCAACCTTCACCGAACACTACCATACCAGTTCCACCACAACCACCACAGTCTACACAACCTACTTCTACATCTCCAGTACCATCATTCTCAACCTTTTTCCCAAACCTTGATAACATTCAACCAACTTCTACCCAAGCAACATCTCTTCAACACCCAACTACGACCCAGACTATTAATTTACAGCAGTCGTCTCCTTACGTTAGAATCATTCCTGATGACACTCCATTACCGAGTCAAACTCAAGCACCTAATGCAACATCAATTCCGCCAACCGCCCGACCAGTTATTTCACAGCAAAGTCAGCCAATGCCAAATCTTTATAGATCGACCATTTATGATCAAGGAAATAATTCAGGGGATTTCGACGATGGCTATGAGGAATATGATAACTACGTGGGTCAAAACGAGAGACAAATGGTCAATACGGGTATCTACGAGAGGTAAACAGTTGGGGCAGGTGGATTCGAAGGAATTAATCAAGGGAATTTGGGTTATCAGATGTTTGTGCAGCAACAACAAGTTCCATATCAACAACCGCAGGTGCAACCGATACCGATGCAACAGCAATATAATCAACCTGACCCAATCAATCAGCAGCCTGTTCCGAGAAGGCCAGTGGTGGATATTCCATTACCTCCACCGGTACCTCAGATGCGAGGTCAGGCAAGACCGCTGCCACGAAACTTACACCGACCGGCGATTTTACCGGAAGGAATTCCATGACGAAATAATCAAGGTCTGGTTCGAGGTATAGAGAGCCACTTCAGACCTGCGATAGCTAACAACCCATCACCGGTTGTGATCCCGCAGCTACAAGGAGGGCAATCATTCGAAGTACGAACACAATCAATATCCATTTTGCCTAAGTTTCATGGTCACGCACATGAAGAACCATATCTACACATTGCTGCGTATGATGCACGTTGCAACATAATCAGCAGTCAAGGTTTCTCAATTGATGATGTGAAATTGGTACTTTTCCAATTCACACTTGAAGACAAGGCACAACAATGGTTTCATTCGCTACCGTCAGCTTCAATTTTCACATGGGGCGAAATGCAGCAACAATTTTTAGATGAGTTCTATACTCATTTGCGTACTAACAATGCAAGGAAGGATATTCGTGGTTTTCGAAAACAGCCCGGTGAGTTATTTCACGAAGCGTTCAATCGTTTCAAAATGATGCTTAAGAACTGTCCACATCATGGGATATATTTGTGGGAACTTATGAATACATTCCACGAAGGCCTAACAGATGAAGATGCAAGGGATGTGAATTCAATATCCAATGGCACTTTCGGAACGAATTACGAAGAGGATGATTGGGAATATTTAGAAAGAACCGCAAGGGCGTCAAAACGCAAAGCTCAATCTTCTAGAAATGCACGACATTCAACAGTGAGAGCAGTAGAGAATCTACCGGAGGTAAATGGTCAGTTTCCACTGTGTGGACATTGTGGAGATCTAGGGCATATAGCGGATCAATGCCCAGCCCTTCATGGTGAAAGTGAGGGTGTGAACTTTGAGCAAGGCGGGGGTGGTGGAAGAAATTTCAACATGCAATCCAACACATATCACCCGGGCCTCAGAAATCACCTGAATTTAAGCTATGGGAATACAAATAATCAGCTAAATCCGGGATTTCAAGGCAACAATCAATCTGGTGGTCGATGAAACTTTAATCAGAACCGATTCCAAGGTAATTTTCAAAGTGGCTACCAAAGCAACCAAGGAGGATCAACTGGCTCTTCTAACACTTCGGGGAATAATGATATGATGGAGATGTTGAAAGCAATTCAGCTTGACTTACAAAATCAAAGGCTTTAATTGCAAAATCGTGCTCAAAAGGATGAGATGCGAGATAAGGCCGTTCAATCATTAACTACACAAATGGCCCAACTTGCAACTGAGATAGCAGAGTTGAAGCAGAGGAATGGGAAGCTGCCGAGTGACACTCAGACAAACCCTAAGAATATGAAGAATACTATGATCAGTGGGGTAAATCCGGTTTCTAAGAATATTAGTTATGATGACGATTTGTCTGCGTCTCATGTAATTGCATGTTTAAGTGAAGCAGCTGCTGAAGAAAATGGAATTGATTTGGGGGAACCGGTTGTTTCAATCAAGGTTGGAAAGTTAAAAATCCACGAGGCACTGCTGGATTATGGAGCGGGAGTGAGCGTTCTTCCAGGTAGCTTGTACGACCAGTACGATTTTTGGTCCCCTACAAGCTTGTGATAGTATGGCCATGTTTGCGGATGCGAGTTTAAAGCAACCTCGAGGGGTTGAGGATGTGGTAATCCATCTCGGCGAGTTCTACTACTCGGTCGATTTTATGGTGGTTGATTATGCACCCGCACCGACCTACGCACAACCGAAGGTAATTTTGGGTCGCCTATTTCTGTATACAACAAATGCACAAATCGACTGCAGGAATGGGATGGTAATTCTAAGTTACAAGAATTGTAAGCTGTATTTCAATGTATTTTTAAAATCTATTGCTTATGATCTTCTGAATGATGTGAGTCCCATAGGAGCTACTAATGAGATTGCTTCGAGTGGATGTAATTTTTGCAGGTCTGAGTTAACAAATGGAAGAAATCAGGCGGATAAGACAAGTGTGAGAAAGGAAGCAGAGAAGAGGGAACTACCTGATGGTGGGTTTAGATGGGGTGACCAAATTGAGCGAAACCCTAACCAAAGTGAGGCTATGATTCTCCCAAAAGATAGGATGGATATGTATGGAGAGACATGGGAGGGAAAACGTGCAGCTGAACCACCCTGAATGTCAGGTACGGTCTGGCTGAAGACCTAAAACTTAGCGCTCTCGGGAGGCAGCCCGAGGATGTAGAGTATTGTACTTTGGTTTGGATTGTTTTGGTGTGGTTGTGTTTTGACAGGTTCTTGATTCAATCATCACGGATGCAACAATTCAAGTGTGGGGTTGTTCTGCAACATCCCCGGTGAGATATCAAAGAATATATGGAATGCGTCTATTCCGGTTAAAGCACAACAGCCACATCACTACAGACACATGATCAGGTGCATGTGTTAATCTATCTTACTTTGTTTTTGGTGTGTTTTTGTCACACCCCGACCACGTAAAACAACAAGACGTGGCGGAAACGTCGGGGAGTGTTGTTAACAGAATCATTGTTTCGTAACCATGGAATAAATAATTTTGTTTTATTGAATAAATGAATTCATTGTTTTAAAACAATCAAATAAGTACAACTGTGATCTTCCAAGTTTTAAAGTCGCTAAGGCACAAGTCCGTCCTAAATGTAGCATGTATCAACAATCATCTCAAGACAGCACCTGAAACATATGTAAAAATAGGTACGTCAACATAAAAATGCCTGTGAGATACATAGGTTTTGTGAATATAGGATTCATGACTTATGAGTTTAGAAAAAGTCGTTTAACAAAAGTCAGTCATGATCCTTGTAAAATGTTTAGTTTTATAAATCATTTGAAAAGTGATAAACAAAACAATGATATATATATATATATATATATATATATATTCATAAAAGAATAATGTATGGTTAAGTGAATAACCATGTAAAATGGGTTTGTATTGAATGTATTGTTCGAAAAACAATATTTTTATAAAAAGGCTTATAGTATATGTGAAAATATACTTTGGATTTTAAGAGAATAGAATGAGTAATATATTAAAATATATTTCAGTTCCAATATCGTTGACCCAAGTGTACTAAATAATACCACGGTATGTAATGCAATGAAAACACTTATATATAAGAAGTACCAGCGGCGTATCTACCATGTTTTCATCACACTACACCCGTCCCGTTATCTAAACACTAACCAAAACCCAAATCGTTAGATAGATAGTACATTAAATATACCTTAGTTGTTTAAAATAATAGTTTTAAGTAGTATATTACAAGTATACTTCGGATTTATAAATAACATATTAAACTATGTTTTGGTTTCATAAATAACATATCAAAATATGCTTTGGATGTGATAAATAACATATTAAACTATGTTTTGGTTTTGTAAATAACATATCAAAATATGCTGTGGATGATTAACAAAATATATGTTGGTTTTGTACAATACCACACATGAGAGTATATCAAACTATACTTTTGGGAGTATATCAAAATATACTTTAAAAGTGTGATTTAAGAATTCATTCAGACCTAGTGCATCAAACTACACCTTTGAGACTATATGGATACTACAGAGGCAATCCCTATTTGGATGGAGAAACAAATTGGTTTCAGACATTCCATGACAACAGGAATGGGGTGTCTAATCCTATAGCGCTATATCATACTACCAATCGGTCTGGTGAACATAAAATAAGTACAATTCAACATTTTATTTTATGTTCTTTGAGAAATCAGTGTTTAAACCATATATAGTCATTTAGTTTGTCAAATGATAAGTAATAACATGTATAATCAATTATACTTTGAAATCATGAAAATAACAGATAGGTACACATGCTTCACCCCAAAACAGTTTGAAAACGGTAAAAGAGGGGTCTATGTACTCACTTGAGATTGCTTAGTAGTCCTTGTGTAACAACCAAACAATGCTAGAGATCACGGAAATCAAACGGCACCTAATATAGGTAACTACGTTAATAAACCAGACCTAAATCGGAGGATCGGATAGAATGAGGGCTCGTAAACCAAATGAGTATGGGGACTCAAGTAATATGGTTTAACAAAGCCTACATACTAAAATGAAACCTAACCTAAGTGCTTACGACCCATTACGACCCGTTTAGGTAGCTTATGCTACTTTAACGCGTCGTTCGCGTAAAACGCGCTCGGAATGCCTAACTAGTCCTATGATAAGTAAAATATGCCTTAACATGTCTAATATTGTTACCAAATCAGTTTAGATACCCAAAAGTTATGTTACATATGCTTAAAATGAATTTTGGAGTCAAAAGGGCATTTTGGTAATTTACCTAAGGCATATATACTACCTATCATACAACTACTCAAACGATGTGACCATAAGGTATAACCTCGGAAGGTTATTCCCTATACAACTATGGTCACCTAATGTGTTTGGTCGGATCCTAATGATCGACCAAACGGGTCGGGTTCGAAAGTATAAGCGATTGTCTAGATCGCTTACCTTACAACCCTATATAAGCACTAAACTAAAAGTGACGAGCTAAGCATGTTAAAACATGATTAACTAAGTTTAGAAAACAGGTTTGGTATCAAAACAAACCGTTTCGATACCCAAGAGTAGTTTGGTTACAAAATACGCACGAATGCGCATTTTGGCCGAAACTACGACTCGTCACTGAACCTAGATAACGTGGTAATCAGTAGGTATAGTCACTAGGGACTATGACCATCGTGATTACGCTCACGTTACGAAGTTCAAACGAACTTCGCATTGACCATAAACTGGTCAATGCATAAAGTCAAACAAAGTTTGACTTTTAACGCTAAAACGCATAAAAGAACGAAGGAACACTTACAACGGGTCCCCGCAAGCTAATCTCGATCCAAATAACTCAGGTATGAAGCAAGGGCTTCAACTTAGAGCACTTTTGATCAGATTTGTGAGGAAGAAGTGAAAACTAAGGTGGGTATTTATAGTATTTTGACAACCGTTAGGATCGTTTATCGAATACCGTGCTCGAATCTCATCCGTACATGTGTTGGAATGTTATGGTAACTCAATTTGCCCCCACCACCAGAGATTGACATGTGGCATTGGCCTTTGGAGTGTTGAAAAGCTATTAACAGCAGTCAAAACAAGTTTCTACATCTGACCCCTGCTTACGGACCGTAAGGGTGATGGCTTACGGTCCGTAAGCCATCAACTTTGGCAGAATTACACTTTTGGTCCCTGGACCTTGTTTCGTTGCGTAACGGCACTTCTAACACCCGTCAAACCCAATTTCAAGCCCCACAATGATGTTAAGACATAGGGAACATGAAATATGCTTGAAAACATCTCGGATGTCGGTTCGTTTGGCCGTACGGTTACGATGTTCGGTTAATTACGACGGAAGTCGTAACGGATGCAAAAACGGTCCAAAATGCGCGACGAATGGATTTTTATCAAGCCAGTCACTAAAACATAATATTTTAATGATTACATAAATTTTTGGATGTCCGTATGTATTCAGAACGTAAGTTATGCACAAAAATGCAAACTTATGCACTTTTTGACGCTTTTAGTCCCTGAATGACTGTAAAGTTTATTTTAGCACACCGAACCCCTCAAAGCCTATTTCTAAGCTATGTAAAGGATATTTAGGGTGTGTTTAACTTGTGGTCATGTTCCGGAATGTTTGTTACAGTACGAATCGGCATACTTTCACAGTTTGTCGAATTTAGTCCCTGTAAGCGAATTAACTTGATTTCGGCATACCAAACCTTCCAAAACTTATTTCTAAGTTATGTAAAGGTTATTTAAGGTATGTTAAGCCTATATCACTGTTTCGGAGTGTTTGTTACATTAAACTGGTTATCTTTACGCATCGTGCGCGTATAACCTTCCAGAAAGCGATTTAAGGCTTGAAATTGAACAAGAATTGATATGTGCAAATGATACGCATATTTATACAAATCCCAAGTATAAAATATAATATTTTATTGGTTTGGTCTTTGTTTGATGGTTGAAGTGATACAGGTGTCACAGTCTCCCCTACTTTAGGAAATTTCGTCCCGAAATTTAATTCTAGAGGAAACTTGTGAAGACAGTTGTGACGGTTTCGCCTTCAAATAGATCCATTGCACCCTCAAGTAAAACTCTGGGCCATGTTAGGATTCTTAGCGAATTTGTTAACCCTCAAAGTGAAGTCCTTGTTGTAGCAAAACATGGAATTTCGAACTATGGAGAGGAGAACGTTTCGTATGAAGACTCATCATAGGAAACTTGGTGTGTGATTGAGATCAGAATTGGGGAGTGTGAGAATAAATGACATTGGTCGAGGTCCAAGACTTCTCCCGTATCATTACTCTTGTCACTATATGTCTTAACACATGACAAAACTTCCTGTGGTTTCTGTGCACTGAATTCCATAATTATGTAGGCCTCCATAATTACGTAATTCCTTGCACAGTCCGCACAGTTCATTTCATGATGCGTAGAGGAAAATCAATTGAATAAACATGAAGCGACTTGACTAGATCACCAAAGGATCTTTTTAACTAGATCAATGAACGATCTTTTTAACTAGATCAACACATGATCTTCTTAAATAGACCGTCGTACGATCTCCTCAAATAGACCACTTAAGGGATCTTTTTAATTATATCATCACATGATATTTCTAATCAGATTTTCAAATCAATCTGTTTATCTAGACCACTCAAGGGGTCCAATTTTAGAATAGTACTTTAAAACCCAAGGGACTTGACTACAACGTAGAAGTCCATTAAGGATTTAAGATAGTAACTTTGGATATCCTACTATGAATCCCTCATATAAAATATGAAAGACTCTACGAGGATTTGGATGGATCACATACAACCACAAAACATGTAAGAAAACACATAAGCACAAAATTAGCTAACTTGATCCTTTAATTTGTTATCTTTAGGCATGGATATTTAAAGCACACTAGGAATCCAACCCATGGATTTCATTTGGCACTTAAATGATTTTCAAGGATCTATCTATAAAGATAGAAGTATTTTCAATAAGAGTTTGGCTTTGTTTCTTAAAAGAAACGAGTGTTTAAGGTTCTTGGGGAGATCACAAGTGATCATAAGATGACAGAACCACACGAGTAGTTTATCTTTGGATTGACATCATAAGGTTGCATCAAACATTCACACAATCGCATAAATTTTGCAGAAATAAAAACAACAAATCTTTATTTATGTAACAACCGAATTGTCTTGAAGCGTCAAAAGATAACAACCAAGGAATTACAAAACACTAATTGTTCACTGCTGCATCATTGTTCCCGTTTGCCTCATTGATGTTAAATGCTCGTCCTCGCGCTGGAGGTGTGTTAACAAGTCTTGGGAAATTGTTTCTGTAGTGAGTAAGATCACCACGGTTATAACATGACCCCGGTGGAAACCGTGCTTGAACAGCAGCAGGGTTTGCAGCAGCTTGATTTGCATAACGACAAACATTGATCAAATGTCCCAACCGTCCACAGTGGGTACATTTGTGACATTGCTCTTGCTCTAGATGATGACGGTTGCACTTGTTGCACAAAGGTGCGGTACCAACATAGTTTTGTCTTTTGTGAGGTTGTGCTGGCGGGTTTGGTGCAACCTATTTGTCTTGAGCAGTTATGGCACAGTTTTGAGAGGCTTTGCGCTTCTTCTTCTTGGAGACCTCAACCTGTTTTTCCTTTGGCTCTGCTTATGCAATCTTGTCAGATGGTCTTGGGTCGCCCTTCCGAAACAGCTTACCCTTCCTGTTATGGTATTCAGTCAGAGTGGCAGACAATTCAATGGCTTGTCTGACAGTAGTAGGGTTGCTGCCAGTAACGATTTCCTGAACTATGTCAGGAAGACCATCAATGTATTTCTCAATCGCCTTATCCAAAGGCGTAACCATAGTAGTGCATAACAGGCTCAATTCCTCATAGCGGTCAGTATAGACTCGATGTTCTCCACTGTCTTGCTTCAGGTCATCGAATTCCCTTTCTAAAGCTCTCAATTCATGATGAGGACAAAACTCCTTCATCATAAGATCCCTAAGTTAAGCCCAAGTCTGTGCTAATGCAACCTCAGCACCACGGTCTCTCATCACCCCGTTCCACCATGTGAGAGCCCTTTTCTGAAACACACTGGAAGCAAACTTGACCTTGCGATTATCAGGACACCGAACGTGACGGAACGTACTCTCAGTGCTCTCGAACCATTGTAGGAGCCCAGTTGCTCCTTCAGAACCACTAAACTTAAGTGGCTTTTCCGAATTGAAACTCTTGAAATTGCATGGAGCATTATGGTTGCTAAGGGCTTGATTCATTTGAGCAAAAAGATTTGGGAAGGCAGCAGCCATATGCTGCGCGATGATTTCCGCCAGTTCGGCATTCGCCATCTGATTGTCGCGTCGAGGAGGCATTCTAAAAGTGGAACATGAAAGGAAACGAGTGAGAGAATTAGACGAAAAGAATGAGATGAAACAAATCTGATGAAAGCAAGGATGGTGGTCATTTGTTTGTTACTACAAAGCAACAAACGTTCCTGGTGATTAATCAAAGTAAATAGGTCAAAAAATAATGTATCGCGAAGACATGCTCGCCTATAAGTGGACACTCACCCCAAGAGTTCCCAGGTAAGAGTGACTGGTCCGATATTGCGGATTTGTACGAACACTCTAGCCTTAGACAGAAAGCTCAGGGTACAGGCACCCACCCTTCCAGTTTGCACGTGTTCACATTATTTAGACTAACTTTGACGGGATTTTGAAAACTTAAAGGGTTCAAAACCATATAATAAATCATCCTAGAACAGATGATTAGTTTTCAAAGCGGGATAGAAATTTGTGTTCTTATTGTGGTTGTCACTTAAGAATAAGTGACGGTATTGTTTTAAAACTAAACACAAGAAAACTTGTGTTAGGGTCCTAGGAAGGTTATAGTCTAGGTCAAAGCATTACTAATAACCTAATTCCCTATAACCATTGGCTCTGATACCAACTTTTCTGTCACACCCCGACCACGTAAAACAACAAGACTTGGCGGAAACGTCGGGGAGTGTTGTAACAGAATCATTGTTTCGTAACCATGGAATAAATAATTTTGTTTTATTGAATAAATGAATTCATTGTTTTAATACAATCAAATAAGTACAACTATGATCTTCCAAGTTTTAAAGTCGCTAAGGCACAAGTCCGTCCTAAATGTAGCATGTATCAACAATCATCTCAAGACAGCACCTGAAACATATGTAAAAATAGGTACGTCAGCATAAAAATGCCTGTGAGATACATAGGCAGGGCCGACTCAAGGGGGAGTGAAATAAAGCAAGAGCTTTAGGCCTCCATTTTTCTAGGGCCACAAATTCTAAGAAAATATATTATATATTGGTAATTTTGACTTTGAGATTGTTAATATTGAGGTTTATGATCTATAATTATGCTTATACAAAGATGATTTATGAATAATAGGATTCATAGCAATTTTTTTCGTTTACGAAAAGGGCCCCAATTTTGCTATCCGCTTTGGGCCTAGAAAAATTTAGAAAATATTGAGCCGGCCCTATACATAGGTTTTGTGAATATAGGATTCATGACTTATGAGTTTAGAAAAAGTTGTTTAACAAAATGATCCTTGTAAAATGTTTAGTTTTATAAATCATTTGAAAAGTGATAAACAAAACAATGATATATATATTCATAAAAGAATAATGTATGGTTAAGTGAATAACCATGTAAAATGGGTTTGTATTGAATGTATTGTTCGAAAAACAATATTTTTATAAAAAGGCTTATAGTATATGTGAAAATATACTTTGGATTTTAAGAGAATCGAATGAGTAATATATTAAAATATATTTCAGTTCCAATATCGTTGACCCAAGTGTACTAAAAAACGCCACGGTATGTAATGCAATGAAAACACTTATATATAAGAAGTATCAGCGGCGTATCTACCATGTTTTCATCACACTACACCCGTCCCGTTATCTAAACACTAACCAAAACCCAAATCGTTAGATAGATAGTACATTAAATATACCTTAGTTGTTTAAAATAATAGTTTTAAGTAGTATATTACAAGTATACTTCGGATTTATAAATAACATATTAAACTATGTTTTGGTTTCATAAATAACATATCAAAATATGCTTTGGATGTGATAAATAACATATTAAACTATGTTTTGGTTTTGTAAATAACATATCAAAATATGCTTTGGATGATTAACAAAATATATGTTGGCTTTGTACAATACCACACATGAGAGTATATCAAACTATACTTTTGGGAGTATATCAAAATATACTTTAAAAGTGTGATTTAAGAATTCATTCAGACCTAGTGCATCAAACTACACCTTTGAGACTATAAGGATACTACAGAGGCAATCCCTATTTGGATGGAGAAACAAATTGGTTTCAGACATTCCATGACAACAGGAATGGGGTGTCTAATCCTATAGCGCTATATCATACTACCAATCGGTCTGGTGAACATAAAATAAGTACAATTCAACATTTTATTTTATGTTCTTTGAGAAATCAGTGTTTAAACCATAGATAGTCATTTAGTTTGTCAAATGGTAAGTAATAACATGTATAATCAATTATACTTTGAAATCATGAAAATAACAGATAGGTACACATGCTTCACCCCAAAACACTTTGAAAACAGTAAAAGAGGGGTCTATGTACTCACTTGAGATTGCTTAGTAGTCCTTGTGTAACAACCAAACAATGCTAGAGATCACGGAAATCAAACGGCACCTAATATAGGTAACTACGTTAATAAACCGAACCTAAATCGGAGGATCGGATAGAATGAGGGCTCGTAAACCAAATGAGTATGGGGACTCAAGTAATATGGTTTAACAAAGCCTACATACTAAAATAAAACCTAACCTAAGTGCTTACGACCCATTACGACCCGTTTAGGTAGTTTATGCTACTTTAACGCGTCGTTCGCGTAAAACGCGCTCGGAATGCCTAACTAGTCCTATGATAAGTAAAATATGCCTTAACATGTCTAATATTGTTACCAAATCAGTTTAGATACCCAAAAGTTATGTTACATATGCTTAAAATGAATTTTGGCGTCAAAAGGGCATTTTGGTAATTTACCTAAGGCATATATACTACCTATCATACAACTACTCAAACGATGTGACCATAAGGTATAACCTCGGAAGGTTATTCCCTATATAACTATGGTCACCTAATGTGTTTGGTCGGATCCTAATGATCGACCAAACGGGTCGGGTTCGAAAGTATAAGCGATTGTCTAGATTGCTTACCTTATGACCCTATATAAGCACTAAACTAAAAGTGACGAGCTAAGCATGTTAAAACATGCTTAACTAAGTTTAGAAAACATGTTTGGTATCAAAACAAACGGTTTTGATACCCAAGAGTAGTTTGGTTACAAAATACGCACGAATACGCATTTTGGCCGAAACTACGACTCGTCACTGAGCCTAGATAACGTGGTAATCAGTAGGTATAGTCACTAGGGACTATGACCATCGTGATTACGCTCACGTTACGAAGTTCAAATGAACTTCGCATTGACCATAAATTGGTCAACGCAGAAAGTCAAACAAAGTTTGACTTTTAACGCTAAAACGCATAAAAGAACGAAGGAACACTTACAACGGGTCCCCGCAAGCTAATCTCGATCCAAATAACTCAGGTATGAAGCAAGGGCTTCAACTTAGAGCAATTTTGATAAGATTTGTGAGGAAGAAGTGAAAACTAAGGTGGGTATTTATAGTATTTGGACAACCGTTAGTTTATCGAATACCGTGCTTGAATCTCATCCGTACTTATGTTGGAATGTTATGGTAACTCAATTTGCCCCCACCACCAGAGATTGACATGTGGCATTGGCCTTTGGAGTGTTGAAAAGCTGTTAACAGCAGTCAAAATGAGTTTCTTCATCTGACCCCTGCTTACGGACCGTAAGGGTGATGGATTACGGTCCGTAAGCCATCAACTTTGGCAGAATTACACTTTTGGTCCCTGCACCTTGTTTCGTTGCGTAATGGCACTTCTAACACCCGTCAAACCCAATTTAAAGCCCCACAATGATGTTAAGACATAGGGAACATGAAATATGCTTGAAAACATCTCGGATGTCGGTTCGTTTGGCCGTACGGTTACGATGTTTGGTTAATTACGACGGAAGTCGTAACGGACGCAAAAACGGTCCAAAATGCGCGACGAATGGATTTTTATCAAGCCAATCACTAAAACATAATATTTTAATGATTACATAAATTTTTGGATGTCCGGATGTTTTCAGAACGTAAGTTATGCGCGAAAATGCAAACTTATGCACTTTTTGACGCTTTTAGTCCCTGAATGACTGTAAAGTTTATTTTAGCACACCGAACCCCTCAAAGCCTATTTCTAAGCTATGTAAAGGATATTTAGGGTGTGTTTAACTTATGGTCATGTTCCGGAATGTTTGTTACAGTATGAATCGGCATACTTTCACTGTTTGTCGAATTTAGTCCCTGTAAGCGAATTAACTTGATTTCGGCATACCAAACCTTCCAAAACTTATTTCTAAGTTATGTAAAGGTTATTTAAGGTATGTTAATCCTATATCACTGTTCCGGAGTGTTTGTTACATTAAACTGGTTATATTTACGCATCGTGCGCGTATAACCTTCCAGAAAGTGATTTAAGGCTTGAAATTGAACAAGAATTGTTATGTGCAAATGATACACATATTTATACAAATCCCAAGTATAAAATATAATAGTTTATTGGTTTGGTCTTTTTTTGATGGTTGAAGTGACACAGGTGTCACAGTTTTGTTGTTTTTGGTGGTGTGAACCTTTGTTTTGTTTAGGGGATGCGTTTGGTTTGTTTTGTGATGAGTTAGCCGCTCATTTAGGATTGTTGGTTTGTTTTCCCGGGCTATATTTTAAAAGCACCATACATTGGGGACAATGTATCCCAAGTGTGGGGATGGGGGAGCCCGGGAAGGGATTTGCGGATAAAGCTTGAAGAGATTGAAATGTGGTTGAAATCGATGAAAATGAAAAAAAATGAAAATTTTGAAAATTTAAAAAAAAATCATCGCCATAAACAAGCTAATTGGATACGAAAACCTGAAGTTTCAATCACTAATAGGCTTCTTACCGGTAGTGGACTAGATTAGTCCCTTGTCATGGTTGTCCCTTTAAGTTTCATGAGAGTTGGTTTGACAAGTGTTTTTAGAAAATGAGTTGAAAAGAGATGTCTATCTAGGGGTAACATGTTTTAATTGCATATGCTACATGTCGTCAACCTTTTTACCTTTTCTTGGTGAGATTTTGAGCCTGTAGACGGATAGGATACATTATATGATGAATTCATTTGTTGAGTGCAGGCTACGTGTTATTCTGTGTTAGAACTTCTATGATTCGATGCGTCCTGAGACTGTGGGTTTGACATGTGCACATATATGATGAAGGCATTAGGATCTCCTGTTATACCCTTTTGTGTTTGTGTTTCTTTTGTGTTATTCACCAAATTTCCCTTAGTAGCCCTGTTGTGCCTAACTACCTTTCGTTTGTTCACCCACTGTTTATTGAGAAAAACCGACCGTGATGATATTGTTATAAAAAAAGAGAAAAAGAAAAAAAATGAAGAAAAAGAAAAATAGAGAAATATGTGAAAAAAAAATGAAAAAGAAAAGAACAAAAATATAAGTATTGTGAATATTGTATATGTTCTTGGGTAGAAACCAGCCCAATAGTATAAGCTGTATTTGAATAAAGTATCACAGTTTGGTTATTGTTTGTGAGCCAATTAGAAAAGAAAAAGAACCTAAAAATATATTCCTACCTTTACCCTAAGCCCAAAACCCGAAAGTCCTTTTGATATGTGCCAAGTTAGATGATATAGTGGAGGTATGATTGTCATACAAGCATATGATTACAGGATTTCATGTTTGCTTATTGAGTGTTTATATACTAGCACATTACACGCTAGTCCAGATATTAACCCGAGAGGAGAGTACATTGTGAGGGGTGTGTAGCATGTGTTAATTGTAAACATGTTAGTTTTAGATAGACAAGTCTTAAGTTTTTGAAATTTCATCATTAACTTGTCAGACTGTCAATCTTGATTGTGTCAGTCTATGGGATGGGTATGACTTGGGACTAAACAGGTTGAATCGGTTAAGGGGTTTAGATGTGTTGTTGCTACGGTGATTAGTCTAGTTGGTTTGCTTGGGGACAAGCAAAGGCAAGTGTGGGAATGTGATGGAGAGGGTGAAACCCGAGCTTTAGAGTGTCTAAATATGATGTTTTATGTATATTTGATGTGTTTACTTGCTTAGAAGGAAGTAACTAGGAGAATCTGGTGATTTGCAGGTTAAGCATGTAATTCGGTGTGTTTATAATGGATAAAGATGGAGTTGCAAGCATTGGATGGGATATTGCAGCTCGAGGATGAATATTGAAGTTTGTTCGGGTGATATGAAGGCCCACGAGTGAAAGGAGTATGAAAGATAAAATTTCAGGGACCATTCGGTGCTTAATTGGAAGTTGCTTTGTGCATAAATATGCAAGAAACAAGATTCTACAAAGTATAGGGGCCGTTTGGTAATTAATTGGAAGTTAACTATAGTTGAAATATTGAAGAAATAAGAGATATTGAAGTTTGAGGGGTCTCCGGGTCATTAAGTGAAAGATATGTGACGGTTATATGTGAAGATAAGTGAAAGTATAAAGTAGAGGGGTCAATGTTGACATTTGCTGAAAGTCATATATGGGTGTCTGTGGTGAGACATGGAATCACGTTTCCACCCATGGTTTATAAACCATGGGTCACGGTTTAGGATGGTAGAGATATGTTTCAACAGCAATCCTAGACCATCACCCACATTCTACACCTTCACCCAAGGTTTAGGTATGCAAGGATAAAAAAACAAACAGGGACCTTACACCTTGACTCACACTTCAGACCTTCACCCACGGTAGAGGTAATATTGCCAGCTCTGTGTGAACTGTGACCCACGGTTCTGAACTGTGGGTGACGCTGGGGCAATAGGGGGGCGCGAATTTGATGATTTTGATGGGCTTTTATAAGATAAAAACCCTAGTTTCTCATTATCCATCATACACAATCGATCCAAGGCATCAAGATACTGAAATTTGAAGACTTTTTCACCCCAATTCCATCAAGATTCTCAATTCAATCACCGAATCAACCATGATTTCTTCATCAATTCAAGCTTTTGAAGATTCTTCGTGCGAGATGAGCGGCTAAACTTTTTGTGGTTTCCTCTGGATGGAGGGTTTGTGTAATTAGGTACTTTTATGTGTTTTTAATCATTGTAACTTGGTGATCTATGTATCCAATGCTTTTCACCATGGATTTAATTGACTGATTGTAACTGGTTGCATTTATTTAAACCTTGATTTCTAACCATTCAGTTCCTGAGAGTTCTTGTAATTGGGATATATTTGACATGGGATTAGGGTTTGTAATTGTAATTGATAATCATTCGATAACCTCCCGTTATGTATTAACCAGAGTACTTAGTCGTTGGTTATCACAATTGGTTAATTAGGTTAAACATTTATGTCTATGTGAATGTTTTGATTAAACACGTAATTGAAGTTAATTGCAAAACCTAAAATCTGGAGGAACCATCTTTCTTCTTACTGATTTAAATCACACTTTTTACTCGTTAATTTAGTTCTTTCACATAATCAAACAAACCGATTTTCTCATTCAGTAATAGTTAATCAATCCTTTTCATTACGACACTTTCCATAGTCCTCCCTTGGTTCGATACCCTGCTTATTCTATACTAATAGTTTAAATAGGTTTTTGCATGTCACTAACGACATACATCAAAGTTATATGTGACAAAAGGATCGTCCGACTCCGATTACCCAACGGCAAACTGCTAACTGTATCGGGAGACCGCACTGACAAGACTAAGAACCTCATCACGATAGCACAAGCACATAAATGCCTAAGGAAAGGGTATGTTGCCTTTTTAGCATATGTTGTAAACACTACAGAAAAGCAGAAGGTTGAGGACGTGCCAGTAGTCTGAGAATACCCCGAAGTGTTTCTTGATGAGCTCCCGGGACTATCATCGGATAGACAGGTTGAGTTTCGCATTGACCTAGTTCCCGGTACATCACCGATTACTAAGTCGCCGTACAGACTAGCCCCGACACAAATGCAAGAACTCAAGAAGCAATTACAAGAGTTGCTTGACAAGGGGTTTATCCAACCTAGTTCGTCGCCGTGGGGAGCACCCATCTTGTTTGTCAAGAAGAAGATGGGACGATGCGCATGTGCATCGATTATAGAGACTTGAATAAAGCCACTATAAAGAATAAATACCCTTTGCCCAGGATCGACGACTTGTTTGATCAATTACAAGGGGCAAGCTATTTCTCTAAAATAGACTTGAGGTCTGGATACCACCAAGTGAAAGTTGCACTAGAAGACATACCTAAGACTGCCTTCAGGACTAGGTATGGTCATTATGAATTTTTGGTAATGCCATTTGGATTAACCAACGCACCTGCAGTGTTCATGGACCTCATGAACAGGGTTTATAAACCTTACCTCGATAAGTTTGTGATCATTTTTAATGACGATATCCTTATCTACTCTAAGAATGAGGCAGAACATGAACAACACCTGAGAGCAGTCCTTGAATTGCTCAAGAAAGAAAAACTCTATGCAAAGTTCTCTAAATGTGAATTTTGGATACGTGAGGTGCAATTCCTAGGTCACGTGATAAATGAATGTGGAATACAAGTTGACCCTGCAAAGATCGAGGCCATCAAGAAATGGGAAGTACCGAAGAATCCCACTGAAATCAGAAGATTTCTGGGGTTAGCAGGATACTATAGAAGGTTTATTCAAGACTTCTCAAAGATTGCAACACCATTAACCACACTAACCCAGAAAGCCTCTAAGTTTAATTGGGGACCTAAACAAGAAGAAGCCTTTAACACGTTAAAGCATAAGTTATGTAGCGCCCCAATACTGTCACTTCCTGAGGGAATAAAAGATTTTGCCGTCTACTGTGATGCATCTCACTATGGTATGGGATGTGTACTCATGCAAAGAGGCAAAGTGATTGCCTACGCCTCTAGACAGTTGAAGATTCATGAACGGAACTACACAACCCATGATTTGGAACTTGGTGCCATAGTGTTCGCATTGAAAATTTGGAGGCACTATCTTTACGGTACAAAGTGCACTATCTATAGTGACCATAAAAGTTTAAAACATATATTTGAGCAGAAGGAGCTCAATATGAGTCAGAGACGATGGATGGAGTTATTAAGTGATTACGACTGTGAGATCCAATACCATCCAGGTAAGGCAAACATAGTAGCAGATGCTCTAAGTAGAAAAGAGAAACCTCAACCAATAAGAATTCGTGCAACCAGAATAGAGGTTAAAACTAGTATCTTAGATCAAGTTAAGAATATACAACAAGAAGCCTTAAAAGAGAATCATATTGTAAAATAAAGGATGATTGGGAGACTGAAGCTACTAACAATGGGAAATGATAATATCCTTAGGTTCAACAATAGGATATGGGTTCCTAATTTTGGAGGACTGCAGGATACAATCTTAGAGGAAGCTCATAAGTCTAAGTATTCCATTCACCCTGGCAGTGACAAGATGTACAAGGATTTAAGGAGAGATTATTGGTGGCCAGGAATGAAGCGATCTATTGCCCATTATGTGGAAAAGTTCCTTACATGCCTTAAGGTGAAGGCAGAACATCAAAAATCCTCTGGATACTTGCAACAACCAGAGATTCCAGAATGGAAATGGGAGAAAATCACCATGGATTTTATCACGAAGCTCCCAAGGTCAAGTCACAGTTATGATACTATTTGGGTAATAGTGGACAGACTGACCAAGTCTGCACACTTCGTGCCAATTCGTGAGGACTATAAGATGAACAAGCTAGCTCAAATTTACATCAAAGAAATAGTCTCACGACATAGGGTGCCTGTATCGATCATATCAGACAGAGATAGTCACTTCACATCTAAATTCTGGCAAAGTTTCCAACAAGAGTTGGGAATCAAGCTTAATCTAAGCATTGCATATCATCCTTAGACGGATGGGCAGAGTGAACGGACTATTCAGACATTATAAGATATGCTTCGGGCTTGTGTAATTGATTTTGGTGGAAGTTGGGACACTCATCTACCACTCATCGAATTCGCCTACAATAATAGCTATTACGCCAGCATCAAAGCTGCACCTTATGAAGCTTTATACGGAAGAAGGTGCCGAACTCCTATCTGTTGGACGGAAGTAGGGGAAAGTCAACTATCAGGACCAGAAATCATTGTGGAGACCACAGAAAAGATCCAGCAAATAAAAGAAAGGATGAAAAGTGCTCAAGATCGACAAAAGAGTTATGCAGATCCGAGGCGTAAACCCCTAGAGTTCCAACTAGGGAATAAAGTAATGCTTAAGGTATCACCTCTGAAAGGAGTGATTCGGTTTGGAAAGAAGGGAAAGTTGAAACCCAGATACATTGGACCGTTTGAAGTAACAAGCAAAGTAGGACCAGTGGCTTATCGGCTAAAACATCCTGAACAGCTGGCAGGAATACATAATACTTTTCATGTATCAAATTTAAGGAAGTGCCTAGTGGACGAAGCCCAACAAATACCCCTGGAAGACGTACAGGTTGATGACAAACTCAACTTCATTGAAGAACCACTACAAATCGAAGATAGGAAGGTAAAAAAGTTAAGCAAGAAGGATATCCCGTTAGTCAAAGTCAAGTGGAACGCACGTCATGGACCCAACTTTACATGGGAACTAGAAAACATAATGAAAGATAAGCACCCTCATCTTTTTAAGTGATGACAAATTTCGAGGACGAAATTTTTGTAAGGAGGGAAGGATGTAATACCCCGAACCTTAATGTACTGGTTATAAACATATGAATTATGTAATTTATATTTCATATATTGTTAAACGGGTAAGATGATTGTGTGAAAGGTGAAATATCTTGACAAGCCTTGGCTAATATATGAGACCTTTTATTATTAATAATTAAATATATTATTTTTGACCTTACTCCGTTTTTAATGAAACTTAGGTTAAAACGTAGATAAAAATATGCTCGTTCTAATGACATATTCGCCGTTTTATAAAACTATACGAGAAAAACGAGTGAAGCAGCTGAATTAATATATATATATATATAGGGTTGAGTTCATTTCAGAACTCTAAATAACTACAGAACTTTCAGAACTCCTAATAAACAATCATTTTACATATAAGGTTTTGTATTTAGGATCTTTTTATCATCTATTATATGTATTTCTTTGATTACATACATGTTAAAAGTAGTCTACATTTGTTTAATTGCCAAAATTATATATATGTGTCATAACTAATTACATATATGTAAAAAAAACTAGTTTACATATGTGTAATTATAAAATTACATATAAAAAATGATAAAATTACTCTTAACTTGTATGTAATCGTAAAAATACACATAATAAATGATAAAATTATCCTAAACATAAAAATATATAAATAAAAAGATTGTTTATTAGGAGTTCTGCGAGTTCTGTAAATATTTATGGTTCTGAAATGATCCTGGCCCTATATATATAAGCAAGCAAGCTAGCAGGTCAAGCAGGCAGGTAGGCACGTCAATTGAATCCCACATCGACCAGAAAGGTTTTTGAGGTGCTTGCTTGATTACTTTAAATAAGAGTCTCAGTAGTTTGTTTAGGTACCAGTTTCTTTAATGGAAACGCTCTAGTATAGCGAATCCCGAGTATACGATACCCCGTTGGGTGTTGTTAATAGTCGATTTTGGAGCGCGAGTAGGAGCAGGAGTAGGGAAACTCTACATCAACGTGTCGTAGATAGTTTTAAGGTATGCTCTCGTTTACGTTTATGTTTAGTTATTTATTATTCAATTTTAGTAGTTAATAGGAGTATTATTATTAGTAGTAATATTATTATTAGTAGTAGTGGTAATGTTAGTATTATTTTTAGGTACTAGGGTGATTGTCAGGGGCGGGTATTGGGTAGCCTAGCCTTAGTTAAGCATAGACTGATCAACCATGCTTAAACAAGGCATCACTAACCAATATCCAACCATGATAATGACTAGTTAGGTGTACCATTACCTAACCTAGGATTATGTAATTGTGTCAGGACCTAACATAACCCAGTCGTACTAGCGGCTGTTAAGCAATTGCTAATCAGGTGAGTCATCATACTTGCCTTTTAAACTGTGATAGTATACTCGTCCATGACGTGATGTCGTGGTCACAATCAAATTTAATCCAATTACTACTAAATAGTTAGTGGCAAGTGGGTATTGAACACAGGGAGTTTGTGGAATATGTGTTATTTGAAGTGTTTCTCTAAGTTAACTAAAATTAAACAAAATGCAAGTAAAGTAAATTTCAAGAGTTGGATTGATTGAATTGATTTTAAAACTAAGATTACTAATGTAATTGCAAAATAAAAGTGTCGGTTGTAAACAAATTAGAGACGACTGACCATCTTTAGTTTCCGGTTTACTTCAACGTTTGTGCTATCATTCACTAGAAAGAACAACATAGACATAGTTCATGTGTAATTACTTGATGTGATAAAAGGGAACTAAGTACTCAGATTCCTAGAACGTGAGGTTGCTGCCCGATGACCAATTAACCCTTACCCAATCCTAATTCTACCCATGATATCTCGATTGCCAACGGCACCAAGAACGTATGGTTTCAAAAAAGAATAAGAATAAGAATAAACAATTTACAACCAAATAAGAACACACCATGATAAACAAACATAAATTAAGTTTACCATTCTAGAAATATGAAATCAAAGCACAATTGTCTCAAACAAACCTTCAACTAAAGATGATCACAAAGTACTTAGCCACTCATGGCTTGAATCAACATCATCATGCAAGTTTCAATGTTCATAGCAATTAAAAACACAAACCGAATGATTCGAAATTGTCTTTAAGCACCAAGAACACTAGAAATCGCCCTTACAACTGTGTGTAACCGAATGGGAATGATTCGAAGTCAAGAGGCACCATAAAAAGTCATTAAAAAGGGCAGTTACAAGTTTCACGCGGGTCGGCGCCGTAACCTACGGCACCCGCCGTAGGCTACGGCAGTAATAGAAATGCTACGGTGGGCCTGAACTGGGCTACGGTGGTCAAAAATTGCCAGTCGGCGCCGTAAGCTACGGCTTGCCGTAGCCTACGGCAGGCTTTAAAATGAAAACTTGTTTTTAGCATAACTTTTCCGTTTCAACTCCGTTTTCTTCACCGTTTTCTCCTATGTTCTCGTAATTTCATCCTCTATCATGTTATATTCTTAATTATTCAATTCCAAAATTTTAGTTTTTTCATTTATTCTCCGTCTTTCAATCTCCAATCCAGTCGCGTCTATTCGAAGCTTCATTTCCACACTTTTAAAGCCCCGAACACACCTGGAACGTGAGCAACCGTAGTTATCTAATTCAAGATAAATACATGGATAAATGCGAGATTAAATTATCGTTTATAACATTTAAGGGTTATCCTACGGACTACCCGTCACATCCCCACACTTAACTGTTGCTTGCCCCCAAGCAACTCATCAAAACAAATCATAACTCCTCAAGTGATCAAGTACAAACCAAGCAACGATTGTCCTCATTTACTAACTTTTTCTTAATACCGCACATAACACACCCCTCACAATAACTCTCTTCTCGGTGGCAAGTAATAACTAGCAAAGATACGCAATATCACACTCAAGGTAAACGGGTAGTTGAACAATAATACGCTTGTACTAAAATCGGTCATTCGCCTAAATAATTTGCTAAACATGCACGTGAATCAAAGGGACTTAGAGGTTGTAACGTGGCTAGGCAAATGGGTAGGAAATGGAAATATATATACAAAGTAGCTAACAATTCAACCCGGTCTTTTATTTCCAACTAAGAAAAACATAAACAACTATGTACAACATATCTCATTCATTATTTTTTTCATTTATTCTCCGTCTTTCAATCTCCAATCCAGTCGCGTCTATTCGAAGCTTCATTTCCACACTTTTAAAGCCCCAAACACACCTGGAACATGAGCAACCGTAGTTATCTAATTCAAGATAAATACATGGATAAATGCGAGATTAAATTATTGTTTATAACATTTAAGGGTTGTCCTACGGACTACCCGTCAGTCCATAACTGGTAATAATGAGAATGCTGCAGTATGCATGTGTCAGTAGGGGTATATGGGATCCAATTATGCTTAATGAGGTGTGTCACTCTGGGAAGGGTAATAAGGTGTTGTACCCACAGGCACTTCGTGCTTATAAGATCCAGCGACACACACTCATACCTATGTGACGGCCGTAGGGGGACACAGCTGGAGGACCAATATGTCTCTTGTACGGTGGTTTGTGACAAGTCAAATATGACCTATAAGGTTCAATGAGGCCCAACCTGACTATAATGTGGTCACATGCCCATATTGTGTATGCATATAATGTAAATTGTGGCCTGTCTTTATAAAAATTGTATAGTATGAGCTCACCAGTATATATCTGACGTCGTTTTGAGTATACTTATCTCAGGTGAGTCATGAGGAAAGCTATAGGAATTACTTGACAGTTGTGGAGTTTTAGAAGATCAAGGAGTTCTTAGTTGCCAAAAGTTTGTAAATAAATAAAGTGTTGTACTCAGACTATTATAAGTTTTAATGAAAGTTTAGCTTGTTTCCGCTGTAAGTGTATCAATTGTGCAGAATCACCCGGGTTACGGGGTGGGTGTTACACTTGAGACCAATCTCATAATCTCATAACACAGTTATCATAATCTCATTCCTTCAGGGGATCCAAGTAAAGACATGGAATAATTGAAGTAACTGATTGATTCAAAGAAGAAAAAACACATGTCCGATTTGTAGAAATACCTCTCTGCAATCCAGCAACCACCACCGTCACTGCCACAACAATAACCACAACCACAACTGCGACCATCACGCCGCCGCCGACAAAGGTAATTCTTGACCTTTTCCAAAGTTTTGGCAACTGAAGCATGAATTTTGTTTTTGGGGGTCGGGGCAAACTCCGGTGATCTAGGAATACAATTGGGGAAGATGAACACGTGGGGGAGGCTCCAATCCATGCCTAGAGGAAGCGGAGAAGTGCCGTCATGACGTTTTGCTCCGACGGGGTTTCGGTTGGAGGCGTCTGCCTAATAACAGGCGGTTGTCGTCTAAAATAAAGCTCCTCGTCAAAGTCAATCGGTTTCCAAAGAAGGACCTGGTGATTGCCGGATTGAAAACCCGTAATCGTAGAAAGACGCGTCGAATCCGTACATGCTCATCTTTTGCTTCAATTTCTGATATGCTGTTGCTCAACAAATCGGTGTAAATGATGAAGTGGGTTTGGGTACTCTGAAGCAATTATCCATTTTTGGGGGTCAGGCCAATCTCCGGTGATCTATGTACACAATTGGGGAAGATGAAATTAGGGGTTTTATTGGACTTGTCTGTGTGTTATAAAGAAGGAGATGAGGTTGCATACACATCATCGCCATGTAATCTCGCCAACTCAGCAAACTGGTGCCATGTCGGACAAAAAACAAACCCAGTTAGTGGAGATTTAACTGGGTGGTGCCATTGCAAACAAAAAGTCAAGTTGGGGGTGTCGGGTATCAAAGTGTTAGTTGCGGATGGCAACGCCCAAAGGCCGATAGTTGGGGGTGATGAAATCCAATAACCCAATAAAAGTTTAAAATAAATGTCTTATTTGTGTGAATTGTTTTTATAAATTATTTACGTTTATTTCGATTTAAAGTTTAAAAAAATTTTGTTTATTCTTGCTTGTTATATTATTAGTTTGTAAAAATTTATTCTAGTTAAAATTTGAATATTGAAAGATATGGCCCAAACCTTGACATCTTCTCCTTGATCTCAATAACATATATACAGAATACAAGACCCAATAATATGGGAAATAGATAAATACAAATCAATTCCTAAAATACATATCTAGGTCTATTCTATTACACCCCCGCAATCGAAGCGAGGGGTGGCCGAATGTTGAGACTGGACCTGAAATCATCAAATAAAACCTTTGGTAAACCCTTGGTGAAAATATCAGCAACCTGAAATCGCATTGGTGTGTGTAATATGTGGACCCTGCCACGTTGAACCTGTTCACGGACAAAATGGATATCGAGCTCAATATGTTTGGTACGTTGATGTTGAACCAGATTGCCAGAGAGATAAATGGCACTGATGTTGTCACAACAGACTAAAGTGGCGGTCCGAAGTGGGTGACGAAGTTCAAGAAGGAGGTTCCGTAGCCAACAAATTTCTGCAACCACATTAGCAACAGCCCTGTATTCGGCTTCGGCACTAGAGCGAGAAACGGTGGATTGTCGTTTAGAGGACCAGGAAAGAAGATTGGGACCCATGTAGACGCAATAACCAGAAGTGGATCATCGTGTGTCTGGGCAGCCTGCCCAATCAGCATCAGTATAAGCCCGAAGAGAAACAAGATTACACGGTGACAGTGTGAGTCCGTATGAGGAAGTTCCCTGAAGATAACGAATCACGCTTGAGGGCGTTCCAATTGTCGAAAGTCGGGGCATGCATGTGTACACATATCTGCTTAACCGCATATATGATATCAGGTCGGGTAAAAGTGAGGTACTGAAGAGCCCCAGCTAAGCTACGATATAATGTAAGATTGTCAAAAGCAGGACTGGACGTAGTGCTCAACTTAGATTTAGTATCACCTGGGGTGGCGACCGAATTACATGATTACATACCTGCTCTAGCAATAATGTCTTTGGCATATGATTGTTGCGATAAGAACATGGTGTTTGCAGTTCGAGTAACATGAATCCCCAAAAAATAACTGAGCGGTCCAAGGTCTTTCATAGCGAACTCAGATGCGAGAGAGGACATGAGTGTTCGACGTAGAGCATTCGAAGAGGTCGTTAGAATGATGTCGTCGACATAAATTAATAAATACGCAGTATCACCCCCGTGATGGTAGGTGAACAGTGAATTATCACATTTACTCTGTATAAAACCAATAGAAAGCACAAAATCCGTGAACCGTTGGTACCATGCTCTAGGTGCATGTTTGAGACCATAGAGAGACTTTTTAAGAAGACATACGTGATCTGGGAAATATCTGTGACAAAACCCCATCGTTTGATACATATAAACTGTCTCATTTAGATTTCCATGAAGAAACGCATTGGTGACATCCAGCTGATTAATCGACCAAGACTGAGATAGAGCAAGTGCTAAAACCATGCGAATAGTTGCGGGTTTAACTACCGGGCTAAAAGTCTCACCGCAATCCACACCAACTTCCTGTGTGCGACCGTCACAGACAAGACGTGCCTTGTACCTTTCCAATGTGCCATCCGACCTGTATTTATGTCTGAACAACCACATACTACGTATAACACGCGTGTTTGCCTGCCTCGGAACTAGTTCCCATGTGTTATTTTTAATTAAAGCATTAAATTCGTTTGTCATGGCATTAAACCAGTCCGGGTTTGAGAGGGCGTCTTTGGGGTTGTTGGGTATGGGAGAGATGGGCGTACTGTGAAGGTTGAATATTTGTTTCTGTTTGCTAATGCCGGACATGGCACGTGTACGCATAGTCCGGGTAGGTGGCGGTGGAGGAACAGGAATGGCACTAGGAGGTGTGGGTGGTGGGCTGTTAGGATGGTAGTGGTTGGGCTCGGTGTGGGCGGGGTTGGTTTCAGTTTGGGCTGGTTACGGAGTGGGCTGGGTGACGGGTTGGGATGGAGGGTTGGATTGCGGAGAGGGGGCTGGACCGAGAGGAGTGTTGGCCGAGGTTTGGGTGGGTTGGGCTGGTGAGGTAGGGGTGGTTTGGGCTGTTGAGGTAGGTGAGATTTGGGATGGTGGGTGGCGATAGATGGGATGAAAGGAAGGGTGGATAGGGTCGTCCAAAAAGTCGTAGTTATGGAGTGGGGGTTGCGGTTTGTTGGCGAAGGGGAAAATAGTTTCGTCAAATAGTACATGACGATTAATGGTGATTTTGTGGGTGGAGAGATCGAGGCATTTGTATCCTCGATGGTTTGGAGGGTAACCAAGGAAGACACATGGGGTGGAGCGGTATTCAAGTTTGTGTATGGTGGTGTGGGGTATGAGAGGGTAACAAATGCACCCAAAAACACATAGGTGGTCATAAGCGGGGTGGATGTGATATAGACGTTTGGTAGGTGTTTGAAAGTTGTGGACTTTGGAAGGTATGATGTTTAAGAGATATGTGGCAACGTCAAGGGCATGAGACCAATAGGTGTTGGGCATGGAGGATTGGGCCAAAAGAGTTCTCATAATGTTATTAATGGATCGTATTTTTCGCTCGGCTTTTCCGTTTTGGGAGGAACTATGAGGACAAGAAAAACGAAAATGCATTCCATTATTGTTGCAAAAGGTTTGAAACTGATGATTGACATACTCACGACCATTATCACATTGAAGTTGTTTGATTTTACGGTTAAATTATGTTTGGATGAAGTTGGTAAAAATGGTGAACATGGCAAAGACATCAGATTTATTGGCTATGGGCTAAGTCCACAGAAAATTGGTGTAATCGTCTAAAAATAAGACATAATAGCGATGTCCCCCATTGCTAAAGATGGGAGATGTCCAAACATCACTGTGAATAAGATCAAATGGCATTAAAGTACGAGTAAAAGAAGTAGCAAAAGGGAGACGAATGTGTTTCCCATAAATACAAGCACGAAAAAGTTGATTATTATGAGAACTACATTTTATTGAAGATGAAGTTTTTAAAGTTTGTAAAACAGCCGGGCCTGGATGACCGAGCCGTTGATGCCAGATGTCTTGGGAAATAGCAGCAAAGGTTGAAGCAGCAGAAAGGTGTGTGATGTTGGACGGGCTGAGAGTGTAGAGATCCCTCGAGCTATTGCACCGTAGGATAGGTTTCTTGGTCTGAAGGTCCTTCACAGTAAAACCATAAGGGTCAAATTCAACAGATAATTGGTTATCAGTGGTAATGTGATGGACAGAAATTTAGTTTTTGACTAGGTTAGGTGCATAAAGGACGTTTTTAAGTTTAAAAGGCGGGAAGGGTGGTTGTAAGGTTATGTCGCCCTGCCCCAAGACCAGAATGGTTTTGCCATCACCAACAATAATGTTACGAATAATACTATTAAAAATAGATGAGAACATAGTATGTTGAGGAGACATAGTACATGACGCCCCGGTGTCCATTGTCCAGGAGGAATCATTGTGTTGAAGTGCCAAGTTGTAAAGAGCCTGTGCGATATCCATAGGTGAATACCCGGTGTTGTACGAGTGAGCCGGGTTGCCGTTGCCGCTGCCAGTGGAGTTGGGCCTTGGGCCGAGAATTCTTTGGGCTGGATTTGGTGCGCTGTGTTGTGGAGGTTGGGCCGAGGGGTATGGACAAGGGGGCACGGGAGCCCATTGGTTCCAAGGGGTAGTTGGGCCGGCCCAAGAAGAGTTCCAGGAATTGTAGTGAGGGCTGTTGTTATTGAACCGACCACGGCCGTAGGAGCGGCGTCCACGGCTACCCCGTCCACGGCCGCGTCCCCGGTTGCAGTCGTAGTTTTCACCACGGGATCGATCACGTGTGTCGGTGGTGGCGCGGTTGGAAGTGTCTTGTGTGGTGGTTAATGCGATACCCGCAGCTTGTGTCGATATTTTGGCTTGAGCCGTTTTACATTCCTCAACTTGGCAAAGACGAGAACGGGTGTTGTAAAAATCAGGTAAGGGGACGGTTTGTTGTAGGATGAGTGCGATGTTTTCGTACTGATCGTTTAGGCCGGTAAGGGTTTGCATGACAAGTTTTTTTTCCGTGGTGGTAGAGCCAAGACTGGAAAGTTGGTCGAACATAAGTTTCATGGCTTGGCAATAGGTGGACATGTTGGGAAATTGGTTAAAGCGGGTATTGGCGAATTTGTTTTGGAGGTCGATGGTGCGGGATTCTTGGTTGTCAAGGAAGATGTTTTGTAGGGTGGTCCATGCGCTGTAAGCAGTGGTGTCGTTTTTCATAATGTTGTGTAAGTGTGACACATGTGTCACTTCAACCATTAAAGAAATACCAAACCAATGAAATATTGTATTTCATACTTGGGATTTGTATAAATATGTGTATCATTTACACATATCAACTCTTGTTCGATTCCGGGCTCTAAGTCACTTTCTGGAAGGTTATACGCGCACTGATGCGTAAATATAACAAGTTTAATGCAACAAACACTCCAGAATAGTGACATAGGATTAACGTACCTTAAATAACCTTTACATAACTTAGAAATAAGTTTTGGAAGGTTTGGTATGCCGAAATCAAGTTTATTAGCTTACAGGGACTAAATTCAACAAACTCCAAAAGTATGTCAATTTGTACTGTAACGGACATTCCGGAACTTGATCATAAGTTAAACACACCCTAAATATCCTTCACATAGCTTAGAAATAGTCTTTGAGGGATTCGGTGTGCTAAAATAAACTTTATGCTCATTCAGGGACTAAAAGCGTCAAAAAGTGCATAAGTTTGCATTTTCGCGCATAACTTACGTTCTGAATACCTCCGGGCATCCAAAAATTTATGTAAGCATTAAAATATTTTATTTTAGTGTTTAGCATAAGAAAAATCCATTCGTCGCGTCATTTGGATCGTTTTTCGCGCTTATGCGCATTCCGTCGTAATTAAGCGAACATCGCGATTGTACGGCCAAACGAACCGACATCTTAGATATTTTTTAGCACATTTTAAGTTCCCTATACTTTAACTTCATTTTAGAGCTTTGAAATGGGGTTAACGGGCCTTAAAAGTGTCGTAAATGACTTTAATTCATGACAGGGACTAAAATTATAATTCTGCCAAAGTTGATGGCTTACGGACCGTAAGCCATCCCTTACGGTGCGTAAGGCTTCCCCAGATCTGCAGAATTGTTGCAAACAGCAGTTTGCAGCTGTTATACACTCACTTTCCACTTGCAAACGGTTTTTACAACACCATGGGCCATTTCTATGGGCTCTAATGGTATTAGAAAACAAGGGGCACACTTGGACGGCCTAGATCGCAGCACGTTTCCCGACGAACGATCCTAACGGTTGTACGAAAACTATATATACCCCTTGCTCTCATTTGTTGCAACCCACATTGATCTGAGATTTTCTCTAAGTGGTTGTGATTATTCACTACCTACCTGAGAAATACTTGGAATCAATCTTGCGGGGACCCTTTGTAAGTGTTCCTTCGTTCTTTTTATGCGTTCTTAGCTTGAAAGTCAAACTGCATTTGACTTTCTACATTGACCAGTTTATGGTCAATGCGAAGTTCGTTTGAACTTCATAACGTGAGCGTAATCATGATGGTCATAGTCCCTAGTGACTATACCTACTGATTACCACGTTAATTAGGCTCAGTGACGAGTCGTAGTTTCGGGCAAAGTGCGTGTTCTCACGTATTTTGTAACCAAACTACTCTAGGGTATCAAAACCGTTTGTTTTGATATCAAAACTTGTTTTCTAAATTAACTAAACATGTTCTAGTATGTTTAGCTCGTCACTTTAGACTTGTGCTTATTTAGGGTCGTAAGGGTAAGCGATCTAATCAATCGCTTATGCTTTCGAACCCGACCCATTTGGTCGATCATTAGGATCCGACCAAACACTTTAGGTAACCATAGTAGTATAGGGAATAACCTTCCGAGGTTATACCTTATGGTCACGTCGTTGGAGTAGTTGTATGATAGGTAGTTTATATGCCTTAGGAAAATTACCAAAATGCCCTTTTTATGCCAAATTTCATTTTAAGCATATGTAACATAATTTTTGATATCTAAACTGATTAGACAACAATATTAGACATGTTAAGGCATATAATACTTGTCATAGGACTAGTTAGGCGTTCCGAACGTGTTTTACGCGAACGGCGCGTTAAAGTAGCCTAAGCTACCTAGACGGGTCATAACGGGTCATAAGTACTTAGGTTAGGTTTCATTTTAGTATATAGGTTTTGTTAAACCATATCATATGAGTTCCAATACTCATTTGATTTACGAAACCTCATACTACCCAATCTCCCGATTTAGGTCCGGTTATTTATGTAGTTATCTATATAGGGTGCCGTTTGATTCTGTGATCCCTCTAGCTTTGCTTGGTTGTTGTTCAAGACTTCTAAGCACCCTCAAGTGAGTACATAGACCCCTCTTTTACTGTTTCCAAACGTTTTGGGGTGAAACACATGTGCCTACTTGTTATTTTCATGCTTTCCATGTTTTCATATCATATACTTGCTATGTTCATTAGTACACTATTAGTACATGTTTTACATTACATTTTCTGCTATGTATGATGACTTGGCATGCTAGCATATTGTTTTACATTGCATCTCTGTTGCATATGTTCTCGTAACAAATGGACACATTATTTACATCTCTACCTTGTATGTTCACTTAAGCATACTAGGTACATTACTTTCATAAAACATGCTTACATTTGATATACCATTTGGTTTGTTTAACGGGACTAAATTACATTCATTAACACTGATCATGTCGCTCGGTAGTAGGTAATGGTACCATAGGACTTGACAAATCCTAGGTTTGTTTGGGTGGAAGGAATGACCGAATCCGAAAACATTTCTTTTGATAACCTTCACTCTAAGGTTATCCGTCTGTCTCAAGGCTTGAATGTAGGCGTTTAACATTACCGCATAAATGTTGTATCAGTAAAGCATGCATTATTCTACAAAGCATAACTTTTGATTTATTCAAATACTCTGTTTTGTACATTTTTGCTTGTGGTTTAAGTAGTCTCATTTTACTTACCATACATGACTTTTGTTTATACATTACATGGTTTATATTGACAATAGACTTGGTTTTCTCATAAACATTTGACAATTGGTTTAAACATTACATTTTGATGGTTTTTACATAAACATTTGATATTTGACTATACATAAACATTTGACTATACATAAACATTTTTACATTGATGGTTTGTTTTGGTAAGTGATTTAAGTAACGAGACGTGTGTAGTATGATACAAGCATGGTGGATACGCCGCTGGTACTTCCTATATATAAGTGCTTATATTATATTACATGTCGTAGCGTTATTTAAATCATTTCAATTCGGACTTATACATTTTACACAAATGACATATTTTTCACAAGACATTGTTTTACAAAACAACTTATTTTATACAAACTCATTTACTCGGTTAATTATTTAACCTTACATTACTCTTTTACATACCAACTACTTTATCATCGCTTTTCATCTGATTTACAAAACAAAACATTTTACAAGGATCATGACTGACTTTTGTTAAACAACTTTTTCTAAAACTTATAAGTCATGAATCCTATTTTCACAAAACCTATGTATCTCACAGGCATTTTTATGCTGACGTACCTATTTTCACATGTGTTTCAGGAGATGATGCATAGGATTGATCAAGATACACTTAGGTGGACTCGGGCTTTAGTGACAATAAAAGATGCAAGACTAGTTAATTATGTTATGTTTCTTGTTTGTTAAGACATTGTAACTACTTTTGATTCAATAAAACAAAAATCCAATTTCCATGTGTTATGAAACAATGATTCTGTTACAACACTCCCCAACGATTCCGCCACGATTTGTTGTTTTACGTGGTCAGGGTGTGACAGAAAAGTTGGTATCAGAGCTCATGGTTATAGGGAATTAGGTTATTAGTAATACTTTGACCTAGTCTATAACCTTCCTAGGACCCTAACGCAAGTTTACTTGTGCTTAGTCATAAAAAAAATACCGTCACCTATCCTTAGGCGACAACTACAACAAGAACTTAAATTTCAAATCCGCTTTGAAAATCAATCATCTGTTCTAGGATGATTGATTACTAGGTTTTGAACCCTCTAAGTTTTCAAATCTCATCAAAGTTCGGGTCTTTTGATGTGAACACGTGCAAACTGGAAGGGTGAATGCCTGTACTCTGAGTTTTCTGTCTAAGGCTGGAGTGTTCGTACAAATCCGCAATATCGGACCAGTCACTCTTACCTGGGAACTCTTGGGGTGAGTGTTCACTTATAGGCAAGCATGTCTTCAGCAATACATTATTATGACCCGCTTGCTTTGATTTGTCACCGTCTCATTTGTTTGCCTTAGGTAACAAACAAATGATCGCAAATTCTATGCGTTGCCATTTTGTTTTGATTTTCCGATAACCTTTCACTTGTTTCTTCCTATGTCTTTCATTTTCTTCTAGAATGTCTCTTCCTCTCAGTAACGGTCAAATGGCCGAGCAGACTGTCAAATTTGCCCAGCAAATAGGCGAAGTGATCCTGAAGACTGTCGAATTAGCTACTGCCATGTATCGACTCCAGAATGAAGCCACGCAGGAGCCATCACAGAAAACAGAAGCCAAGCCTTCACCAAAACCAAAGAAACGTAAAGCTTCAAAGACTTCTCTAGTCGTTGCACCAAATCAAGCAGGACCTAGCCAAGTGGCAACACCGTCTGCTAAGAAGCAATACAAGGGAACGGCACCGTTATGCGACAAATGTACGGGGCATCACCAAGCTCACTTACAGTGTCATTTGTGTGTATCATGTGGGCGAGTTGGTCACCTGGCAAGTGTTTGTCGAACTAACCCGAACCAAGGTGGTCCAAATCAACCACAAGCTAACCCTGTCCAAGCTCACTTTCCACCTGGATTGTGCTACAACTGTGGCAAGATGGGTCATTTCGTGAATAAATGCCCAAAGCTTGCTAATACAAATCTGAACCTCGGATGAGCAGTTTGCTGAGTAGAAGATGTTGTTGTCTTTTGCTTTTGTTTCTTTTGTTTTCTTGTAATGTGAAACAATCTGTTTTGTTCATAAATAAATTGTTGTTCACAATTCTGATGTACAATTGTAGTTACATATGTGTATGGCATTACCTATGATACCTACATCAAGGAACTATGTTCTTTACAAACTACTCTTGTGATTCTCTCTTTTCAAGTGATCGCTCATGAATTCCCCGAAAAATTTTAAGTACTCGTTTCATTCTAGGAGACGAAGTACAAGAAATAAAGCGAAATTATGAGTAATCGTGCTTTTGCACATCTGTGCCTTTGAATCCTTGGTTAGATAACTAAGGATATTTTCAAATCTCATACCCATTACGTTCTGGTTTTTTTTTCTTTTCAACATGCATAGTATGAGTATTTCAAAAACAACCTTCATGATTTCAAAACATTTCATATAGTTTGAAAACAATTTTTCAAATGCATTGTCTATATTTCAAGAACAACCTCCATGATTTCAAAAACATTGTCTATGTTTTCAAAAACAACCTTCATGATTTCAAAACATTTCATATAGTTTGAAAACAATTTTTCAAATGCATTGTCTATATTTCAAAAACAACCTCCATGATTTCAAAAACATTGTCTATGTTTTCAAAAACAACCTTCATGATTTCAAAACATTTTGAAAACAATTTTTCAAATGCATTGTCTATATTTCAAAAACAACCTCCATGATTTCAAAAACATTGTCTTTGTTTTCAAAAACAACCTTCATGATTTCAAAACATTTCATATAGTTTGAAAACAATTTTTCAAATGCATTGTCTATATTTCAAAAACAACCTCCATGATTTCAAAAACATTGTCTAACATTTCATATAGTTTGAAAACAATTTTTCAAATGCATTGTCTATATTTCAAAAACAACCTCCATGATTTCAAAAACATTGTCTATGTTTTCAAAAACAACCTTCATGATTTCAAAATGTTTCATATAGTTTGAAAACAATATTAATACAGTATAAAGTGCATGATTTCAAAAGCATCATTCATGTTTTCAAAAACCTTATACATAATTTCAAAATTCATCTCGCTTGATTTTAAAACATTTTTATAAATATACCTACCTAATACACCTACTTTATGATTTCAAAAGTATTAGATATAAGGTTTCAAAAACATTGAACACATTTTTTTAGAACTCCATGCATAGTTTTCAAAAATATTTTTCTCATACATTGACTTAACCTCCAAATTCTGCTTCAAATGTTGCCTTGACATATCTAGCATCTCAATGTCATAAGCATTTTTACTTCATGTTTTGACTTAAGCACATCCAGTGCAAGGTTTCAAAATCATCTTCGACTTCTAAAATCTATATAGGATCTTTTTATCTTCACATTAGACCCTTGTGGATGATTATCATTCAAATCAGAGTCCTTAATTGGATTTCTTGTATACCTAAATTCGAACATTTCGATTCCTTATAATCGAAATCGAATTTTCTCTTTAAAAGATCTTTCTATCTTCATAGTTAGATTCTTGCTAATGTTTAAAGTACCAAATGAAATCCACGGAATGGATTCCTAGTGTGCTTTAAATACATGTACGCAATTAACAAAACAAATTAACAAATTAAAGATTTAGATAAACAATTTTGTGGTTGTGTGACTATGTGTTTATGCATTTTGCGTTTTCTTTTATGCATTTTTGTGTTTTTGTATACTCTGGATATTCGTTATCCAAATCCTCGCAGAATCTTTCATATCTTCATATGAGGGATTCGTAGTAGGATATTCAAAAGGTACTACCTTAAATTCCTTATTGGGCTTCTACATGATAGTTAAAACCCTTGGATTATATAGTACCATTCCATCTTTCATAAGAGACCCTTTGAGTGGTCTAGTCAAAAAGTTTGACTCAGAATCTGGTTAAAGAATGACATGTGGTGATATGGCTGAACAGACTCCTTGATAGTCTATTTTGATCATTTATTGATTTAATAAAAAGGACTCAATGGTGGTCTAGTCACACTCATCACAGGTTTGTTCATTTGGTTTTCCCCTATACATTATAAAATAGACTGTGTGAACTATGCAAGGAATTGTGTAATTATGGACGCGTACATAATTATGAAATTCAGTGCACAGGAACACGGTAAGACTTATTATGTGTAAGAACCGATAGTGGCAACAATAACGAAATGTGAACAATGTAATAGAGGTACGGTGGACGCACCAATAACACTTTATATACTTGTATATAAGTGTCCCTCTCACATTGCAAGCATGATGTTATTTAAAGTTACTAGACGTTCAGAACTCTAACCAGTATTGTTTGATCTTTTCAACTCCATGTTTCAAGCTCTCACAAGTTTCCTCTAAAATAAATTTCGGGACGAAATTTCCTGAAGTAGGGGTGACTGTGACACCTGTGTCACTTCAACCATTAAACAAATACCAAACCAATGAAATATTGTATTTCATACTTGGGATTTGTATAAATATGTGTATCATTTACACATATCAACTCTTGTTCGATTTCGGGCTCTAAGTCACTTTCTGGAAGGTTATACGCGCACTGATGCGTAAATATAACAAGTTTAATGCAACAAACACTCCGGAATAGTTACATAGGATTAACGTACCTTAAATAACCTTTACATAACTTAGAAATAAGTTTTGGAAAGTTTGGTATGCCGAAATCAAGTTTATTAGCTTACAGGGACTAAATTCGACAAACTCCAAAAGTATGTCAATTTGTACTGTAACGGATATTCCGGAACTTGATCATAAGTTAAACACACCCTAAATATCCTTTACATAGCTTAGAAATAGGCTTTGAGGGATTCGGTGTGCTAAAATAAACTTTATGCTCATTCAGGGACTAAAAGCGTCAAAAAGTGCATAAATTTGCATTTTCGCGCATAACTTACGTTCTGAATACCTCCGGACATCCAAAAATTTATGTAAGCATTAAAATATTTTATTTTAGTGTTTAGCATAAGAAAAATCCATTCGTCGCGTCATTTGGATCGTTTTTCGCGCTTATGCGCATTCCGTCGTAATTAAGCGAACATCGCGATTGTACGGCCAAACGAACCGACATCTTAGATATTTTTTAGCACATTTTAAGTTCCCTATACTTTAACTTCATTTTAGAGCTTTGAAATGGGGTTAACGGGCCTTAAACGTGTCGAAATGACTTTAATGCATGACAGGGACTAAAATTGTAATTCTGCCAAAGTTGATGGCTTACGGACCGTAAGCCATCCCTTATGGTGCGTAAGGCTTCCCCAGATCTGCAGAATTGTTGCAAACAACTATGTGCAGCTGTTATACACTCACTTTCCACTTGCAAACGGTTTTTACAACACCATGGGCCATTTCTATGGACTCTAATGGTATTAGAAAACAAGGGGCACACTTGGACGGCCTAGATCGAAGCACGTTTCCCGACGAACGATCCTAACGGTTATACGAAAACTATATATACCCCTTGCTCTTATTTGTTGCAACCCACATTGATCTGAGATTTTCTCTAAGTGGTTGTGATTATTCACTACCTACCTGAGAAATACTTGGAATCAATCTTGCGGGGACCCTTTGTAAGTGTTCCTTCGTTCTTTTTATGCGTTCTTAGCTTGAAAGTCAAACTGCGTTTGACTTTCTGCATTGACCAGTTTATGGTCAATGCGAAGTTCGTTTGAACTTCATAACGTGAGCGTAATCATGATGGTCATAGTCCCTAGTGACTATACCTACTGAGTACCACGTTATCTAGGCTCAGTGACGAGTCGTAGTTTTGGGAAAAATGCGTGTTCTCACGTATTTTGTAACCAAACTACTCTAGGGTATCAAAACCGTTTGTTTTGATATCAAAACCTTTTTTTCTAAATTAACTAAACATGTTCTAGCATGTTTAGCTCGTCACTTTAGACTTGTGCTTGTTTAGGGTCGTAAGTGTAAGCGATCTAATCGATCGCTTATGCTTTCGAACCCGACCCATTTGGTCGATCATTAGGATCCGACCAAACACTTTAGGTGACCATAGTAGTATAGGGAATACCCTTCCGAGGTTATACCTTATGGTCACGTCGTTGGAGTAGTTATATGATAGGTAGTTTATATGACTTAGGAAAATTACCAAAATGCCCTTTTTATGCCAAATTTCATTTTAAGCATATGTAACATAATTTTTGATATCTAAACTGATTAGACAACGATATTAGACATGTTAAGGCATATAATACTTGTCATAGGACTAGTTAGGCGTTCCGAACGCGTTTTACGCGAACGACGCGTTAAAGTAGCCTAAGCTACCTAGGCGTGTCATAATGGGTCGTAAGTACTTAGGTTAGGTTTCATTTTAGTATATAGGCTTTGTTAAACCATATCATATGAGTTCCAATACTCATTTGGTTTACGAAACCTCATACTACCCAATCTCCCGATTTAGGTCCGGTTATTTATGTAGTTATCTATATAGGGTGCCGTTTGATTCTGTGATCCCTCTAGCTTTGCTTGGTTGTTGTTCAAGACTTCTAAGCACCCTCAAGTGAGTACATAGACCCCTCTTTTACTGTTTTCCAAACGTTTTGGGGTGAAACACATGTGCCTACTTGTTATTTTCATGCTTTCCATGTTTTCATATCATATACTTGCTATGTTCATTAGTACACTATTAGTACATGTTTTACATTACATTTTCTGCTATGTATGATGACTTGGCATGCTAGCATATTGTTTTACATTGCATCTCTGTTTCATATGTTCTCGTAACATATGGACACATTATTTACATCTCTACCTTGTATGTTCACTTAAGCATACTAGGTACATTACTTTCATAAAACATGCTTACATTTGATATATCATTTGGTTTGTTTAACGGGACTAAATTACATTCATTAACACTGATCATGTCGCTCGGTAGTAGGTAATGGTACCATAGGACTTGACAAATCCTAGGTTTGTTTGGGTGGAAGGAATGACCGAATCCGAAAACATTTCTTTTGATAACCTTCACTCTAAGGTTATCCGTCTGTCTCAAGGCTTGAATGTAGGCGTTTAACATTATCGCATAAATGTTGTATCAGTAAAGCATGCATTATTCTACAAAGCATAACTTTTGATTTATTCAAATACTCTGTTTTGTACATTTTTGCTTGTGGTTTAAGTAGTCTCATTTTACTTACCATACATGACTTTTGTTTATACATTACATGGTTTATATTGACAATAGACTTGGTTTTCTCATAAACATTTGACAATTGGTTTAAACATTACATTTTGATGGTTTTTACATAAACATTTGACATTTGACTATACATAAACATTTGACTATACATAAACATTTTTACATTGATGGTTTGTTTTGGTAAGTGATTTAAGTAACGAGACGTGTGTAGTATGATACAAGCATGGTGGATACGCTGCTGGTACTTCCTATATATAAGTGCTTATATTATATTACATGTCGTAGCGTTATTTAAATCATTTCAATTCGGACTTATACATTTTAGACAAATGACATATTTTTCACAAGACATTGTTTTACAAAACAACTTATTTTATACAAACTCATTTACTCGGTTAATTATTTAACCTTACATTACTCTTTTACATATCAACTACTTTATCATCGCTTTTCATCTGATTTATAAAACAAAACATTTTACAAGGATCATGACTGACTTTTGTTAAACAACTTTTTCTAAAACTTATAAGTCATGAATCCTATTTTCACAAAACCTATGTATCTCACAGGCATTTTTATGCTGACGTACCTATTTTCACATGTGTTTCAGGAGATGATGCATAGGATTGATCAAGATACACTTAGGTGGACTCGGGCTTTAGTGATAATAAAAGATGCAAGACTAGTTAATTATGTTATGTTTCTTGTTTGTTAAGACATTGTAACTACTTTTGATTCAATAAAACAAAACTTCAATTTCCATGTGTTATGAAACAATGATTCTGTTACAACACTCCCCGACGATTCCGCCACGATTTGTTGTTTTACGTGGTCGGGGTGTGACAGTAAGAGATCTTGAGTTTTGGTGTCGTATATCCATTGTAAAACAATGGCATCGATACGTTCCCATGACTCGGAATAGGTGGGTTTCGGTGGTGTGGGGGCGGCTTGTTTGTCGGTGGAGGTTGAGGTGTCGGTTTTTCCTGGTTGAAGGTGTTCATAACATTCATAGGCTTTGCAGTGGTTTTTGAAAAGTTCAGCCCAGGTGTTGTAGTGGTTTGTTTGTTGATCAAGAACCAAGGGGATGGAGTTCTTGATGTTGTTGACTGTGACGGAAGGATGGATGGATTGAGAAGACATGTTGAGGGAGGAGAGGGGACTGCTGGAAATGAGGAACAAGGAGAAGAAAATCGGCAAAGAGAAGGGGGGCAAGAAAGAAAAAAAAGATGTTAGGGTTTCCTAGGCTCTTGATACCACGAAAGATATGGCTCAAACCTTGACCTCTTCTTATTGATCTCAATAACATATTTACACAATACAAGACCCAATAATATGGGAAAGAGATAAATACAAATCAATTCCTAAAATACATATCTAGGTCTATTCTATTAAATATAATTTCTTACAACTAACAGACGATATAGATATCTTATTTGTATTAAACAATACAAACTAAGTTTACGTAAATTAAAAAAGTTAGTCATTTTAATATGATATTATTTTATTTAAAGGTTGTATTACCCAATAAAAATCATTGCTATAAATTATTGCTGATTAACTTTTTTATAATCTATATATTGGTTATAAATCATCTATACATAATAAATTGGTTATAAATCATCTATACATAATAAATACGTAACTGATAACACCATGTGTGATAACTTTGTGAGCGTAGTGAAACTCGCTTTTCTTTTTGCAAATTGCAACCAAATGGTTAAATGAAACAGTAAAAAATTTAAAAAGTTCAGTAATATCCAATGGTTCTCAATTTAATCATCTTTTTTGTTATAACTATCATCCAATGACATTGAAGAAACGAACACAATCATCTTTTTAGTAAACAAACGAACACAAACGAACTTCCCGCCGAACGGTTCACGAACTGTTCGCCGAACGTTTGGTTCGTTTGCAGCCCTAAGTTTGTTTATAACTAGGTTTATGACCGCGCTCCGTAGCGGGTTCGTGCAGTGGAGATTTTGTCGGTACCTTCTGGTTCATATGAAGTCAAAACATGGTATAACACCTGGAAGAGAAAACCCAAATATAGTAGCGTTAAAGAAAACACAAAATACAAGAAAATAAAGTGGTAGTGTAACAAAAGGGTTATCAACACGTGCTTAGTGCTTGAGCAAGATAATAAAAAATGATTGTTTCGGGTTTGTTAAAACCGAACCGTGTCAACGCACGAACATAACCTACTCATTTTAAAAACCCTTAATACTACATAAGCTTTCCTGTAATTTTATAAAAATATAAGCTTTAACATTATAAATAATACCTATATACATTTCATTTAATAAAAAAAAAGAGAAAAAAAGAAAAAAGAAAAAAAACATGGGCCAATGGTAGAATGTCACATGTCCTAATCCCTATTCACATTTGGAAATATTATATAGTGGAATAGGTTTGACATGTTGAGGAAACTTCTGATCACCGTGAGTTCTTGAGAATGATTAAACTGCAAAACTAACAACCATCGTTAGGCTCGTCGCGAGAAGGAGAGGTTGTGATTCTTTTTCTCGTAACCACCATTCAACATGAGAATAAGCTTCTCTTTTTGAGTATAAAGTGTGAGTGAGAGAGTAAAGAGTATGGAATGAATTCACATGAATGAGAAGTCTGGTATTTATAGCCGGGATGATGATGATGATGAGAAGGTATTGGAGAAAACGTTGCCTTCAGGATATCCCTTTTGTCCCCTTGCTGACTAGCATCCGCATAGTCGTCGATTAATCGCTAGTCCGAGTTTCAGCGAGTAATTTTTATCTAATCGGCCAATTAATAAGTATGTGGTCATTAGTGGTTAAAACTAGTCCTAATAGGTCATAAAACGGTGGCAGTTTAGCGATTTCGGCAAAAAATATGGGCCGAAGAAGGTGTCAAACATGTCTACTTAAGAAAATACATATAAAATTGTGTGTATATACATATAAAACTGAAAATTACATATAAAATCTCAATCCGATTAACCGCTAGTCGGTACCCCACCAGCTGACTACGTGTAGCGATTCTTACAACACTTGGCAGCAGAGAGGGTGTGTATTTGGGGAACGACATTGGCTAGATGTTGCTTTCACGGTGTCCTTGTGGTCTCCTCTATGATAATCGTTAGTGTTAGTGTGGATTGAGAGGAGAAGGAGTCCACGGAACGTGATTGGCCAGACGTCACTATCAGCTGTCCTTTGGGTCTCTCCTGCGATAACCGCTATGAAAAGGACTATGTATTTCGAATAATGTATTTTTTTATAAAATAAAAATTGAAAATACATATTTCAAATATTCGGGTAGGTTCGAAATCCCAAGTTCGAATTTGATTCGGATGGAGACCCGACTAGAAAATTCGAAAACCAACTCCGAGTTTGGTTCATATTTCGAATTTCTTCAAGTCCAATCTGAATAAATGAACACACGTAATAAGTGTCGATACTCAAGAAAATTTTATTTAGGGTTTCTCTTGGCATACACAATGTTGTTTTAGTTAAAAACATATTTTTAACGCTAAATTTTGATCATTGACGTACCACTAGAGTATCATTGTGCCACCAGCGGAACCACCCGATCATATCCATCTCCACTAGACAATAATGCCTATACTCCAATTCAGGAGGAAACCTAATAAATCTAGGAAACCCCCATGTAGGAATCAAACCCAGTATCTGATTGTCCCTAAGTCTTATCTCACCCTAAGGTGCCACTAGTTAAAACACATCTAACTAGGTTTTGGTTAAAAACAAAAATAAACATGATTTGGCAAAACGACTTGCAATTGTTTTCAGTACCATATAAGAAAAAGGTTAGGTTGGACCGTATGGTACCGTCGCTAGCCCGTCTTCCCTCGGCGACGGCCGGCAAACCACGCCACCCCCCTGCCGTCCCGTCCTCGTCGTCCTTTTCTTGCCGTTTGCGACGGACCAAAAAAGTGGGGCCCAACTCAAAAGTATCCGTTATAAAAAAAATTAAATTCTCTTTTATTTTCTTGCCGTATGCTTTCTTCAACTTGTATCATCAAACTTCAACAGGAGAGATTCATAACGGTTGAAAGCTCTGATTTTTGTTGGTCTTTTGCTAGGGTTTGCAATGAGGGGTTGAGCAGAAGAAGAACAAGAAAGGTAGAGAGAGAAGAGGGGTTTCTCCATCTGGGTCTAAAAAAGATTTGATTGTTATGACGGTATTGTTGTTGGAGTTTAAATTAGTTGCATTTAGACCCTTGTATGTTTGCGTTTATGTCAATACTAGCGGTAATTTTAGTGCAATTTTAGTGTAATTATGGATTCACCAGTGTTAAAAAAACATGTAAGCTCCAATACTAGCGGTAATTTTAGTGCAATTTTAGTGTAACCCTTATTTGATTTTTAGTGTAATTTTTTTTTTTAAGTTTATGTAATGTTTTTTAATATTAATGAAAATATTTTGTTACTTTGTTTGTTAATTGTTAAAAAAAGTAGAAGATTAAAAAAATAAAAAAACATAAAAGTGGTGGAGGACTATGACTAGGACCATCCTCCCATACCCTCTAGTTTTGAAGGATGGACCATCCTTGGGAGGACTATGACGTGGCGCCTACGTGGCGGATCATCCTCCAAGGATGGACCATCACCATACCCACTAGCCTTATATTTGTCATATTTTTCACAAGTATTTTTATTCACTTGCTACACGGTGTTATCTGAGGTTTTGGAATGGATTCAAATCTTTCAAGTGATTTCATCACTCTGATCGTTCTTCGGATTTACCTGTTTTCCCATCATTACGTTAACTCTAAAATTCACACAAACGCATGACTTAGACGAAAGAAATTTATGGAGCTTGAAGGGGTATGGTCCCAGATCTCGCACCAGCATGGCTGCGAGTGACCATTACCCTTATCAAAAAACCCCCACCAGCAAGAACTTATATGTGTCCGTGCGGGCACGCGTGAACACAGCAATCGAATCCAAGCTGTCAAGTGATAGGAAGAGGACTTACCTGGTGTATGAAAATGGGTGTTGTAGCGATGCGGCTTGGAACCGCATCCTATGAACATTTTCGTCACGACAAGGGATCTGGACAACAGCAACAGTCACCACAGGTGGCGATGCGGCGCGGCACCACATCCCACATATGTCTTGGCCAGAACGAGAACGCGGCTACCGCGAACAGCGATGCGGCCCGGCACCGCATCCTGTCCACAAGGCAAGTGGGACTGACACCACAGAGCAAGTGGCACCAATGACAGTCGCCTGTCAGCCCACACGTAAGCAACAGACTGACACCACAGTAGGACGTGGCATCACCACCATAACCGACAAGCCTGACACACCTACGAAAGGCGGTGCGTGTCAGTCTAGCTACTCAATTACCCTCCTTCACTCCTCGGCTATAAATATGTAACACCCCAAAACCCGAAAGTTTATATTCGTTAAATGTTATGATATGGCACATCAAGAAATAAATAACTAGGTTATTTATCCTAGTTAAAAGAATGGTAGAAACAATTAAAGAATTAGAGTTGTGCCAATTATAAATAAGAGAGAGAACATGAGGGACTAAGATTGCCAAACTTGAATCTGAGGTTAATTAAAACAAAAATCTCACACACACTAGGTGTGTGTGCGTGAGATCGATCAGGAGGAAGAGGGAATGGGTGTAAACCCTAGTTCACAAGAAAGCTTCAAATTGACAAGGAGATTAGGCTCAAGTCCGATGCATGAACTCATTTTCTTGATGATCTAGCCCTAGCAAACATGTGTTAAGTTGTAATTTAAGATTTGATGATCTTGTATGAAGTGGGTTATGATCAATCCACGAATTTGTATGAAATTAAGCATGAATATGTGTTAACATCATCATAGGGAACATGTGTTATGCATAATTTTGACTAATTTGATGTTTAAGGATGTAAACCCACTAGTTGGGTGATTAAGATGACATGGGTGTTCATCATGTCCCATTCTTGTTAAATATTCATGAATTATGTTGTGTTATGATGAATTATTGTTAGATGAATTGAAAGAAATGGGGTGTTGATATGTTTGATGTTTATGTGTTAATGATACTTGTTGATTAGTAAGAAGATTTGATGAAATATGAATGAACTTGGAAGATTATGCATAAACTAGTTGTACATGGTGCCTAGGAAGTAGTACGCACACCACGTGTTTGATAAAATGTCCAAATGACAATAATATGTGAAGGTTATGTTATGATGATGTTGAGTATGCTATATGCTTGTTTGAATCGACTAATGAAATACATATGTGAGATATGAACTTGATATGATCGCTCATATGAATAATCATGTATGCTAATAAGGATGTAAATGTAATGACATGAAAGTATAGGAATCATGTCAAGATGGATGGGAGCGTGGAAGGCTAACCAAGAAGACTCAAGTAAGCAAATGCAAATACGGACACGTAAGGTAAGTGAATCCCGGACTTACACTTTAGATGTAAAATGTATTGTAGTATAATGATTATTGTGAATCATGTGAGAAAGTATGAAACAATGGAAGTAATAAGGTAAGTTTATGGTAAATGAATCGAAAGTGGTTAAGAAATAGTTTCTATTAAGTATAGATAAGAAAGAAGCTTACATGATGGTATTATGCATAAAGATGAAATAAGTAGTTATACGCGTAGGTATGGGTTAGTTTGTAAGTAAGTAATTGGGACTCATAGGAGAGTATGACTATAAACTCGTAAGTATGGAGAATTATGTGTATATGAATTACATGTATAGACGTGTGTGTTTAGGACTTGTAAGTAATATTGGGTAGAATGTAAGTTGTATGTACATGTACAAATAGAAAGGGTATGTATGCATGAATTGGAATTTAGTTATATGTACAAATGAATGAGACTTGTTATGCGTATACATGGATATGTTCGTATGAATGAAATCTAATGATGCTAACCATTTTCCTATTGAGAATGAAATGGGAATGCAGGTATACTAGTGATGGAAGTTTAATGTAGACACCGAAATCCAATGCGGGTGGTTTGAATGGATGGATGAATGGACTAACATAAGCGAAAGCATGATATGTTGACGCCTAATTATGCATGTTTAAATTTTATATATGATGACACCGGTTGCTAATGATGTGATTGTACGTGGTGTCTGCAGGTTGTACAGAACTGTGGATTCTCATCATGGAGTGCAAAAGGTTGAAGATCGAGTCAAGACATGGATTGTACGTGTGGGTGCATGGTCACGTAATTTAAAATAAGTATGGCAGATTTTATAAATTTATAGAAAGCATTAATGTATTTAATGTAAAAGAGTGATTTAATGTATTTCTAAGTATGTTAGAATGAATATAATGAAATAAAATTTTAAGTTCGTATTTCCGCTGTGACTTTTGGTTAAAACGTGTTAGGGCGTTACAAAATACCCATCCCGAACCAGGTTTGAGGTATCTCTTCACAACTCTCTCACTACTACTACTATCACACACTTTGCTTCACAAGCAAATTACTGATTCTCGCGCCGGAGAGTGGTAACAAGGAGCACCCCCCACCTCATCCTCCTTGTTACGAGTCACGGTTTGTTTCCTTTTGCAGGAGATCAACCAGCGGACGATCCAGCCACCGATCCTCGGAAAGAAGGGATTAACCCTACTTGACGAGACCAGTGAATTAACCACCCTTGGTTAACCATTGTTTCATCATTGGCGCCCACCGCTACTCTTAGCACTTTTTTCACATCTCTTTCTTTCTTGAGATCATGTCTGGTCGTCAAAACAATGCTACCGGGGAAAGTCTAAACCCCGCAAACCCAGGGCCTGCGGGGACTGCTCCCCCAGCCAACAAATTGGCCACATCGGCACATCCACACAAGGGGGCACTCCCCCCACATTTGCACCAGATTTTTCACAGTATGCTTCTGTGATACCTCCAGGCATGGACCTTCATGCCTGGTATTACCAACAACAAACTATGATGGCCGCAGCATACAATAGAGCTTGCACTGAAGCGCAAATTCCCGGCGGTCCCACCCCCGCACCACATACACCTGCGGGTCGTATCTTGCAATACGACGGAAGGGCCCCCACACACCCAGCCTCCCGAAGTAGGCACGAAGACCGCGGTTCCTCTTACTGCGACGTCCGCACGCTCGATGAAGACGATTCCACATATGAATCCCGCCACAGGGGCCCAATAAATAGCCGCCTAGGCCCTCATGGCGAAACTAGGCGGCAGTCTACAGCCCACCGCGGCTCCGGCATCCACAGCCTCCTGGGACCACAACCCCACAACGAGGGGTATGATCGTACCGATCTGGACGACCATACATATTGCGGGGAGTCCCACATAACCAACAGCCGACCAGGAGGACACAATTATGTTCCTCCCACTTGTTAAGATCAGATGCTCTCATGATTGTGTTAGTTTGTGGTGTTTGAACAAATCAAATGGATATGAGTAGTTTTAAGTGCAGCGGAATGAATAACAAACTTTGTGAACACAATCAAAGGAGAAAATAGTTTGATAAACATTTGCTTTTCATAGAGTCGAAAGATTACAATCAAAGCAAAAGATTACAATGCAAGCTTACAAACTAAACTCCCCCTCAGCCTGATACTCCAGAGTTGGTTGCACAAGACGAAAGGATTGAATTGAGGAGAAGAACTCTCTCAAAACGAATCAAATATAACAGTACAGAGTACTGTCATATTTATAGGCAAACCAAACCACTGATGTACCTCAGCTGACGTCACCATGATAGTGACATCTAACAGCCTAACAACCTATAAACACTGTTCTATACAAAACTACTGATGTCTAACAACTGATTGATAATAAAATACAAAACAAGTTTAACACTGTTCACGTTCCACTGTTGTAGCCTAAGTACTGATTGTTTGAACATCAGTGCTTTCTTCAAAAGGTGATCAGTCTTTGAATGAGCAGAGCTTGAGTCTTCAGCAGTACTTAAGAGACAGCAGTAAATAGAGCTCAGTGTTTGTCTTTTAGCAGTCTTTAGTTGTTTCATCAGTGTTTGGTTCATCAGTTGTTCTTCTGAGCAGTACTTAGAGTGTATCAGCAGAAAGGTAACCACTGTCAAGGGAAGAGCTTAGAGTAAACAGCTGCTTATTGTGAATCCACTGTTGTGATCAGGTTTTGGCTTTACATTATCTGTTCCTCTGGTTGGGTTCAATCCCAACAATCTCCCCCTGGAACAGATAATGCCAAAACCTGTCATTATTCTGGATCTTTATTACTCATCAGAAGTTCCCTTGCTTTTCTTTTGAATTCTTCTTCAAATTCTTTGGAACTTGTGTCATCTTCATCCCGGCACAGTGTAAGTTCAAGGAGATCCTGCAAATCTTCAACACTAAGGCATAGTGCTTCTTTCCTTGATATGTACTTCACTTCGCCATTGGATCTGACCAAGGTCAATACGTGGGTCTTTTGATCAGACATCCACTTTAGTACTTTCGAACCCAATGGGTTTCTTGGGAGAGATTTATTTGTTGATGAGCTTTGAGATATTGGCCTTGAGAAGACTTGCAGAGTTTCAGACATTCTTTTGAAGGCCATTTCAATAACATTGTTAGCAGCATCTATGTCTTCTGCAGTTTCTTGTTCTATCTGCTCCTGTCTCTTTTGTTGATCTGGCCCAATGTCTGAAACTTCTGAAGCAGATGGTGATGCAGGCTTTGTCAATACCTTCTTAAAAAGGTTTTGAAGTTTTTCTGAGTTCTCTTCTTTTAGACCCATTTTCATGATGGTTTCTTTGAAGTACTCAACTTCTTTTTCTTTTACCTCTTCACTGGTCAGCTGTTTTCCTTTTTCTTGGTTTGTCACAAGAGTAGTCCGGAACAGTGTTTTGAGGTTTTCTATCTGCTGTTCAAGCTTCATCATTTGTTCACGCTTCTTTGAAGTGCTTGATACAGTTATCTTCCTTTTCTTCAGCCTTTCATAGGCTTCATCCGTTTGCTGCTTTGACCATTTTGATATGGCAGTTGCAGTGTCCACTTTTGCATCTACCAGCTCCTTTTTCTTTCCTTTGTACTCAGCAGTGAGGTCAGCAATGAGCTTTTTGTATTTGCTCCAGTTTGGAGCATTTTTCGTTTTTGTAGGATCATTCTTGATTCTTTGAATCCTTTCTGCCTCATGCTTTAAGGCAACTAATGGCCATTCTTTAAACTGTTGTTCTTCAGCAGGATAGAATTTCTCTTTAATGATGTAGGCTAGATATTGTTCTCTTAACCTTTTCTTTTGATCAGCCTTTTCTTTGAGTAGCTCTTGTGCAAACTCTTCTATCTGCTTTACTTTTGTGAAGTAGAACTCCAGTCTTTTAGCAATGCCTTCGTTACTCAGACCTTCACTTTCACTGTCAACCTTAGCTTTCACTTTGGCTTGCCTTGCCTTGATCTTGAGATAATCATCCATATCTTCTGGTGCCATGTAGCCTATGAGTGAGGAGAATCTTCTTTTTGAAGGATCCTCTTCTGTATAGAATTGCCTCATCTCATTTTTGATAGCTTCAAGTTCCAGTGGATATTTTGCAGCATTTGGATCATGTATCCCTTCATCGGTAGAGATTGGCTTTCTTTTTCTACTAAAGAGCTTTGGTTGTGGTATAGGAAAGGTTAGAGCAGTGGTGGATAGTTGACTAACAACTGTTGAAACAACTGGTGTCTCAACTGCTGTTGTCATTACAACTACTGATGTATCAGCAGATGTCTTCAGCTTTTGAGCAGGGGTTGGAAGAGGTGAAGTAGTTTTTGATGGTGGTGATGACTCATTATCAGGGGTGAAAATCCTTCTCCTTTTTAATGTAGGAGAGGCTAATGATGTCATTGGTGGATCAATGGTTTGAGATGAGATGGCAGTGGCTTGTGTTGAAGGTGTGTGTGTTGATGAAATGGCAGCTGTTTGGCTGCTGACAGTAGTTTTTGTAACTACTGATGTATCAGCTATTTGAATTGAAGTGGAAGATTTTGAGGTTTGAGGTGGTTTGGATGGTTGTTTTGCTTGTTCTGGTTCAACATACAGACCATCTTCAATTCCCTTTTTCTTCATCTTCTTGACATTCTCCCCCTTTTTGGCATTATCTGCCAGGGGGTTATCCATAAACAGGATAGTGGAGGGAACCTTTTCACCATGGGCAGTCTTTTGAATGCTGGCCTTTATAGCCTTGATATCTGCTTGAGTATCTTTGAATCTTGACTCCACCATATTTGTCAACATTTTTACATGTGTTTCATGCTGCTGATCAGCCATCTGCTTTTGGTGTTCAAGTAGGGGTTGAAAGATATTCCAGAGCTCATTTGCAGCATATGCTTGTGGTGGAGCAAGTGCTTGAGGTGGAACAGTAGTGGCTTGTGCTTTTTGAGCTTTTAAAAATTCTTGCACCATATCTTTAATTTCAGCAACTGAATCTTCAAGTTTTTCAACTCTTTCCGTCAATTTCTGATATTTTGAATCATCACCTACATTTGTAGGATCATCTGAGTCCCCACCAGTGGTGGTTGTATCAATGTGTGACTTAGGAACAGAGTCCCAAAAATCATCCATTGATGCCCCTTGTTCTTGGTACTGGGGACTTCTTTCTTCAGCACTTGATAGACCTTTGATGGTACCAGTGGTTGAAATCAACTCACTGGTGGTTACCGATGGTGCTATTGAAGAAATTGCCTTCAAGGGAGTCTTATTAATGAAACAACTGTCCAACTGAAGATCTGTTGATCTATCAGATGTAGTTGCTGCTCCACTTGAACTACCACCAAGAGTTACTTGTAACTCAGGGGGTGTAACCTCCTCAATTGTTGCTGGGATAGTAGGAGTAGTAGCATCAGACCCAGTCACTTGTGGGGGTATACTCTCAGTGATAGGTGATAGAGAGGAACTGGTTTGTGTCTGAGCTATAGCAGCTGCATGCAACAAAGGTAGCATGGATTGTGGCATTATGATTGGTGAGGGTATAGGTGTTGAGAGAGACATGTCCTTGGGATCAGGACTGTGGAAGATGAATCCGAATGGATCCAGAGCTTCATAATTTGGTGTCCCTGTGATTACAACCTGATCCTTTTGTGAGGATGCAGGAGGAGTTTTAGGCATAGGTTGAGATCTTTCTTCCAACTGCTGTGAGGAAGTAGCAGCAGTGGTTTGTAGTGACATTTGTGTTGTCACAGGCAGTTGCTCTGGGATCTCATCTTCCAGAGTTGCCTTTTTCTTGGGTTTGGTGGGTTTTCTGGATGGTTTTCTTTTGGTCTTTTTGGTAATTTCAGGTGTGGGTTTCAAAGCAGTGGTAGTGCTGCCATGATCACCTGGAGCAGTGGGCTCAGCAGCTGATACCTGAGGAGCAGTTGTAACCGCTAAAATCTGCTCAGGTACCCCTGCTTTTGTTTTTATTGGTGCCATCATTCTTGAAAATGTTTCTTTTGTTAAGCCTTTTATTTGAAAGTAGGCACCTTGTTTAAGCAGATCTTCAGTTTCTTTTTCAAATTTTTGTTTGAAATAATAGCTTAAAAATCTTGGAAACAGCAAAAATGCTTTACTTTCAACGTTTTTCACCATGTCATTAAAGATCTCCTGTGAATAATTGTAGTTTTTATTATTCAAAATAGCGTAACCCAGGCATTGAATTTTTAATGGTATTTCGTTGAATGTTGTTGTTTTATTAGAAACACAACTCAAAAGTGTGTGAAACAAAAATATGGGTGCAGATGGGAAATAACCCTTTTGTAGGGTATCTACCTTAGATTGTTCTGCATAACCCCTTTTCAAAAAATCAGCTTTTAACTCGTTTTTTTCAAAAGAAGTTTTACCATTCTGATCATCGAGTTTGAAGACTTCTGATATTGACTGCGGTGTGATTTTGATCGCCTTATCATGTATCGACGAGTTAATGGCTACGAATTTATCGTCTTGTTTTTCAAGTGTCGCCTTTTTCCAAAACTCGTTCTGGGTTTGTAGATAGATGGGAGAATCTGCCGTTAACAAAGTTTTGTACTTTGATGCAGATAATGTATCAATGATGGAGTCGAAAGTGTGGTTATCTGTAGGTTTTGTGAGCAAACCCAGATAAGTATGAGGAGATTTGTATGGTATCTCATTGGATTCTTCGGTCGTTTGAGCGACCTCTTTTGAAGGTGAAGTTGATTTTGGTTGTGATTTTGATTTTGACTTTGATTTTGTCATTTTTGCGGAGAATAGCGAAGAATGATTTTGAAGATTTTGAGAAGAAGGGTTGGAAACTGCTTTGAGAAGAGAATTTTGGAATTCAATTCGACAGTGTAAAACCCTGTTTGGGGTTTAGGGCAGGGTTTTATTTAGGGGAACAAAAAAAATGATCGCTGATGTGGCAACGGTTATTATGATCTGAAGGCTAAAAACTGACCACGTGTCAAACACTGATGAAATGGATGAAGGATGGAAAACAGTTGTTTTAAGAGCCACTGACGTTTCAAGCATCAGTGGTTACAATGGTAAAAATTATGAACAGTGGATGATTTTTACTATCAGTGGATAGCATATCAGTGGATAGGACACTGATTGTGAATATCAGTGCTTGTCAAGATAATGAAGGATCAGAGGCTAACTTTCAGCAGTGGACAGTATTTAGAGATCAGACGTTGGAACAAAACAGTGGTTAGGGTAAATGGTACATATTTGAAGGACAAGTATTCCAGCAACAGTTTTGAGAATTTTCATTCATGGTTTTGCCACATGTCCATTTTGAAGAACAGTGGTTTAGTACCCCAGATGATGAGAACTTTTTGCTAAGGCAACTCATTTTCGTTTAATATTCAATTAAAACATGAGTACCCTAGTAATTCAAGCACAGTTAGCAATCAACCTTTAATAAGAAATTTGGAGCAAACCTGAGTATGACATGATCTTGAACATGTACCATTCCCTTTTGACCCATTCATGAGGACAATAATACCAACAAAAATAAGGTACTATGTCCTGATAGGTAATTGAAACTAATGCCAACAAAAACAAACAAAAGTTCAAAATATATTACTCCAAAAAAAATGACTAATATATCCTGATTATTCGAGAAAATCCTTTATAAAAAATCTTAAAGAATTATCTGAGAACAGCATCAAAAAGGATCTGGTAAACTTTCAATAGAAAACATAATCATATCATTCTCAAGTTTTATTAAAATGGTCAGTGGTTTGACTGCCGTGGTAGAATATTTTGAAAACATTTTGACCACTGTTTGGTACCATTTTCTTTGTCAGTTGATTGCAAACATGAGGACACATGGACACATGAGTTTTGGAGATCCTGTTGTAGATCTAGTTACTATGTGATGATTTTAAAAATTTGTCTAGTCCTTTTGTAAGTTCAATCACTGGAAACACTAATGTCACTTGAACTTTCTTGAACCAATGATCACAAACAGTTGCTTAATGACCATTATTACCCCAAGCTTTGACTCTTAAGTGTTTTAAGTTTATACCCTTTTCTTCTGAATTCAACAGTTTTGAGATAAACACACTTCAGAGTTTTTGTGAATATTAGTCCGAAATCATTTTGCAGCAATGTTTTGAGAGACTTGGTCATGTTTGCACAACTTTTTCAACGAATCTCACACTACATATGATACGGACTATGTTGACCCCTGATTTTCTTAATGTATTATTAACAAAGTTGATTTGTTCCTTTTGAGGATCTCAACCTGTTTCCAACACATAAGATCTGAATGACTAAAGTTTTAATTTCCCTCTTTTTGAGTTAACAAAACAACAATGTTTTTATGAACATAGGTTTTGTTAATATGAGGTTTGCACTTTAGTATTTAATGAAAACATCACATATTACACATCAACAATTGAAATCAATTTAGAAAATAGGAAATAATCTCATAGTTTACTCAAACAAAATTTTCAGATCTGGAAACCATGAGTGTCTTGTGCATGAATTCACCCGTTGTGTGAAATTTGTGTGTCATATGACATCTTGGTTGATATACAGAGTTTTTGAATATCCATTTTGAACATGATTTACTCGATACTCTGTTTTTCAACAAAATGCAACCAACCTTAGTATCAATGAATTTTTGAGCCGAACTGTTATGTCAAATTGATTGTTAGATCGAATTTGACTGTCCAAGCTCTGATACCAATTGTTAAGATCTGATGCTCTCATGATTGTGTTAGTTTGTGGTGTTTGAACAAATCAAATGGATATGAGTAGTTTTAAGTGCAGCGAAAATGAATAACAAACTTTGTGAACACAATCAAAGGAGAAAATAGTTTGATAAACATTTGCTTTTCATAGAGTCGAAAGATTACAATCAAAGCAAAAGATTACAATGCAAGCTTACAAACTAAACTCCCCCTCAGCCTGATACTCCAGAGTTGGTTGCACAAGATGAAAGGATTGAATTGAGGAGAAGAACTCTCTCAAAACGAATCAAATATAACAGTACAGAGTACTGTCATATTTATAGGCAAACCAAACCACTGATGTACCTCAGCTGACGTCACCATGATAGTGACATCTAACAGCCTAACAACCTATAAACACTGTTCTATACAAAACTACTGATGTCTAACAACTGATTGATAATAAAATACGAAACAAGTTTAACACTGTTCACGTTCCACTGTTGTAGCCTAAGTACTGATTGTTTGAACATCAGTGCTTTCTTCAAAAGGTGATCAGTCTTTGAATGAGCAGAGCTTGAGTCTTCAGCAGTACTTAAGAGACAGCAGTAAATAGAGCTCAGTGTTTGTCTTTTAGCAGTCTTTAGTTGTTTCATCAGTGTTTGGTTCATCAGTTGTTCTTCTGAGCAGTATTTAGAGTGTATGAGCAGATAGGTAACCACTGTCAAGGGAAGAGCTTAGAGTAAACAGCTGCTTATTGTGAATCCACTGTTGTGATCAGGTTTTGGCTTTACATTATCTGTTCCTCTGGTAGGGTTCAATCCCAACACCACTGAACCCCGCACTACATACCTCCGCGCTGCTAAGCGCAACCAAACCCAGCCCTACAGGCCAAGGTCCGTGGCCGAAAACTCCAAATTTATACCAGAGATCGCCCACACCGACGTCACAACGACCAAGCTCCCACTCACGATTAGGAAATACAGTGGTTCATCCGACCAGGATGACCACATGAACATTTTTACAGGCGCTGGGTACAATGGCAAAAGGGACGAGGCCACATGGTGCCATTTTTCCCCCAGACCCTCACCAGTTTGGCGAGGGCATGGTTTGATTCTTTTCCAGTGGGATCACTGGCTTCATTTGAACAGCTGTAAGCAAAATTTCTTGCACATTTCAGCCAGCAACGACGTCATAAACGCGATTCCATGGACGTCATGAACATCTGGCGCGGAGACAACGAAAGCCTAGAGTCGTTTGTCATCCGCTACAAAAAAGAATGCCTCAAGATCGGTGGAGTTGCAGATCAAATGGCATGCAACCATTTCATTCAGGTCGTCAAGGACGATGAAATGGTTATGACCATCTCAGGCAAAGAGGGCTTGCAAGAAAGATGGGACGACGTCATGGCCGCGGTCAAGACGTACGCCCAAACTCAGCGGTCCCTCAAACCGCACACTGCCAAGGCACAGCCCCAGGCGGAAGGACAATACTCCCGCCAAGACTCCAAGCGCAATAACAAGCCCAACCGGGATACGTGGAATCGCGGCAACGATTCCAAACCGTATGTCCCGTGCAGTCACCAGCCCGACGCAAGGGCAACGATCAATGCCCAACGCGACAACCGGGCATCCAAGAAGTAATCTCAAGACCATAATTGGACCGAGATCAACCAGTCGCCAAGTGACGTCCTCCTCACGGACGCACAATTACTGCGACCGGCCCAACCAATGAAGTCCAAAAAGAACCAAGATCTCACGCTTTACTGTGAGTATCACAAGGACTTGGGCCACACAACCAACAACTGCATTAGTCTCCGACTGGAGATTGAGCGAGCCCTGAAAGAGGGAAAGCTGCAACACTTGTTGACAGCCATGCAAAAGCAAACCAAGCGCATCACCCCCCACAACAAGGGCACCTCCACGGGTAAAAGGACCATGTATGTGGCCTCAACCCACATGATCAATGGAGGACGTGGAAAGCCGCGCAAGGCGGCAAGAAGACCGGATAATGACTGGAAAGACGAACAAGTCATCTTTCCAAAAGTCCAAGGCGGATCGCGCGAGAGGCGCGCCGTCGTCATTACAGGCTACCTGGCTCACTACTACACGGAGCGATTATTCATCGACCTGGGCAGTACTTCTGACATTATATATGAGAAGTGCTACAACCAGTTTGATCAAGAAGACAAGGATCAGTTGCAGCCGGTAGATTACCCTTTGGCCGGATTCGTGGGGGAAACCGTATTCCCCCTGGGCCAAATCACTTTCCCCGTGCGCCTTACCAACAGAAGGCACACTCGAACGGAGGAGCTAAACTTCATTGTTTTACCGCACACCTCCCGATACAACGTACTTCTTGGGCGAGAGTCCCAAGGTGATTTCAACATGATTACCTCCGCCCCCCCACTCTGCCATCGGTTTACCAACCGAGACGGGGGTTGCGATAATCTATGCCCGCAGAGAGGTTATGTCCACGGACGAGCTACGTCCGACAAAGACGGCAAGGCTCACCCCCAACACCCAACCAGAGAAATAGGTTCTTAATGCAAGACACCCAGAACAAACGGTCATGTTGGGACATGCCTTGTCCAATAACACAAGAGCGCGCCTGAAGCAACTCCTATTCAGAAATCAAGATATCTTCGCATGGACCCCCACTGACATGACAGGGGTGCCACGTTAAGTCGCGCAACATTTCTTGAATACCCTGCCAGGTATAAAGCCGGTGATCTAAGGCCAGCGCCACCTTGGATCAGCAAAGAACGAGGTGATGCATGAGCAGGTCAAAGAACTGCTCTCCGCAGGTATCCTGCGGGAAGTCAAATACCAGACTTGGTTGTCCAACCCAGTCATTGTAGAAAAACCAACCGGGGCTGGCGTATGTGCATCGACTATAAAGATCTCAACAAAGCCTGCCCCAAAGATTGTTACACACTTCCAGAGATCGACGAAAAAGTCGATAATCTCGCCCCGTTTTGATGGAAGTGCTTCCTCGATTGTTACAAAGGCTATCACCAAGTGCAGATCGCAATCGAGGAGGAAGATAAAACGGCATTCCGCACACCTACCGGAAATTACTGTTACACAAAAATTCCGTTTGGATTGCGCAACGCGGGCGCAACTTATCAAAAGTTGATAAACGACACTTTTGGTGATCAAATCAGCAAAACTGTCGAAATCTACATGGACGATGTAACACCTCGTAAAATCACGACCATTATAATAAAGACACGTGTCATAGACTTTAAACGTGTTATAAGTCCGGATCATGATTGAAAGGTAACTTAGAGGATTAAAAATGTCAACATCTTAATTATTACCTCTGATTGACCTTTTTTAATGTTACCGAACCTTGGTAAAATAAGTATAAACTTTCAAGAATATCTGATGAATGCTTCACATGTATCCGATTAAATCTCATAGTAACTAATTCAAATATTCAAGATATGGGATCCTATGTGTTTTTACGACAAATTCTCACCCTTTGGCTTTTTCAAAAGACTACAAGACAATGCCATTGCATGGCCACACTCCCAAGAAGTCTCAGGTCTGAACATATGGTCCCCTCCTGCTAATAATAACCAAAGATTCGAAGTATGATAGGTTGCATGGTCAAATGTTAAAGATTCTCAAAATTTTTGACTTCTAACCAAGTCTTACGGACCGCGGAGATACCACCTTACGGACCGTAAGGTGGCTGATCTGGGCGATAAAGATTAAAAAGCGGATACGGACCGTAAGGCCCTTAGATTACGGTCCGTAAGACCTGTAACTGGGTAGAAAAATGGACAGCTGCCTGTTCAGCCTGTTCCACCACCTTAGATGAATGGTTTCTGAATTTAGGGGCTGCACCAGTGGTTTTTCATGCAAAGGGGACACTTGGATTCATCAGGGATCAATTGTAGACTCATCTGGAATGATCTTGTGCAATTAAACTTCAGATATAACGAGCCTTTGTTGCAACATTGTTCTTACACAATTGAAAATCATTCTCATACACTCTCTGGAGCTCTCTGGACTTTAAGCAAGCTTCCATCAGCTCTTAATTCGTGCTAAGGACCATTGTGAGTGTTCTTAGCCTTCCAAATTGATGTTTTATTAGTTTAATGACCGAAAGTCAAAGCCGTCGTAATTAAGCTTTGACTTAGTGATTAATCACTAATGGTCCAGTCATTTTTCGAATTGAAAGTGGCTATGAGTTGGTAATTATGTGGGTAATAAACCCTTAAAAGGGCACCCTCTGATTTCCACTCTAACTAGGTCAATTGTCGGGTCAAACTTAATTATAAAAAGTCAACAAAAAGCTATTTTGCAAATAAACACATAATTAACAATGTAGAAGCCATGAAACCTGTTTTAACACTTATATAACTTGTTAATTAATGTAAGAACATGTCTAAGCATGTTCAATCCGACAATTTTGAGTTTAGGCTCGGTTCGGAACCGAAAGTCGCAAAAGTAGACTTTTGCTTTGACTTTCAGTCCTGACCCGATTTAGCTTAATTAGAATATGCCTTAGAGTTCCATTAGGACCAGGTTATAGGTTAGTATAACCCTCTGAGGTTATACAACTTGGTTCCTAATTAATCCGATTCATTTGCATGTTTCCGTTAATTGCTTAAATATTGACCATTATGCCCTTTTGACCTTAAAACGAGATTTTTTGAAAATGTGAAAGGACAAAAACTTTTGTTACTGATTTATAAACATGTCCTAAAAAATTTAACATCAATTTGAGGTCTAAATTAGGAGTTATGGTTAATAGCGTAATTTAAAAGTTTTTTTATTAATTAAGCGGCATAATTAGCATAAAGCCTATCTAAACCCAAATTTTTACACCAAACCTTTTACCCACTGATGTAGTATAATATTTTGAGATTTTTGAAGATTTTTATTTATTTTTAAACTGATCATGGCATGGGGTTCTTGCTTTGATTCGGTAATTGTTAGTTATACCCTTTTTGCTAATAAAATGAGTTTTACATAACATATTGATACCAAATCTTTTGCTACTGATTTTATATGATAAATAAAATATTTTAAGCCTTCTGGGCTGATAAAAATCTCAGCTTCATTTATATAACCCGAAAATCGCTTAAAACCGACAATTAGCGTTTTATACGCATAGTATGGGTTAAAACTATTTTTGGCATATAAGACTTAATACCTACTGATGTTTTAAGTAAATCTTTATATTTTAACAGTAAGATAAAGTTTTAAACTCAGATTTCCCATTTTGACCTTTAAAGCTTATGTGAAATGACTAAAATGCCCCTACGATGCATAGTTTGGTTGTAAATGATAAATTTTACATATATGCAATACCTTACTGATATAACCTACTAAAATAAATATTTTTACTGATTAGTTTAGACCAGAACCTTAGATTATTATTTAACCTCTTTTATAATCTTTAAAATGACCAAAATACCCCTACGGGGCTTAATTTGAGTTTAAATTCGTTTTGGGCAGGATGGAAGGTATCCTACTGATATCACAACATATTTAAGGCATATTAACTTGTGAAACCTGTATATGACTCTTTTGGTTACCCGTTATGCATTTTTCGCGTTCGGTACGTTTTTTGTGACTAGTTTGCATAAATTGACCGAAACGGGTCAAACCTTATCATTTTTATCTCAAAATCCAGAATGTGTTTAGTTTACCCATATTATACAAGTCTTCAAACTTGTCGGGTCTAAACCACATTCTAATCCGGCCGTCACTTTATCATGCGTTTTGAACCGTATACATTTCTTTAAAACTAACCCGGTCTAAGTTTAAACTTAAGTAAGACCCGTTAGGAAACTAATAGGTTATTAAAACCTTCGTTCCAGATTTAGGAGCCCAGTAAAAGATAACTGCATTTGCTGATTTGTACGTCTGAGATAAATTTGTACAATTTGCTCAGGTAAATACTTTTAACTTATTTTCCCTTATACGGGCTTGGGGTACGGTACATAAAATACCGCTTGGTCGGGTATTGAATTTTTAATCGTATGAAGGTTAAATTATTGAGATAACCTGTTTAATCGGTTTTGTTTATTCTAAGCCTTTGGGGGGTTAATGACCATGTCCTAGATATCCTCGGCTCATTCATTGAAATGGCCACGACTTAAGCACGGGGTGTAGGCATACACCTGCCGGTGCGTATGTAAAATAATGTACCCACCTATTTGAGAATAACTCGTCGTGGGATATATTATGTGGTGTGTCTATTAATCTTTAACCTGGTATTCAACCCGGGCTACTGAACGTATAATAAACATGTGATTCTTTTACAAGATTATTTTTAAATAATTATCCCAAGTTATAAAAGATTATTTGTGCCTTATGCATTTAAATCAATTTTCTTAAAGATTTTCAAATGAGTCGGTTAATTGTATTTACCAGTATAAACTTACGTATTTTCCAAAAAGGCTAAGTGCAGGTACTAGGCGGAATAGGCTGGCTACTCCTAGCATCAATAAAGAGTCTTCCAAGCTTAGATGTTTACAAACTTGTTGAACAATGTTCCTTTTAACTTTGATCCGCCTGTGGATTCCTTACAACCGTTTTTTGTAATAAATGATGTTACTTTCATTCGGTTTGTAATGTTTTTATCTTTCGACTTCCGCTGTGTATTAAACTGTGATAAATTGTCTATGATGATATCAACTACGTCACGATACTCCCCACCGGGCACACCGGTAATACGTGGAAATATCAGGGTGTGACAGGTTGGTATCAGAGCCAACATTGAGTGAATTAAACACTAGCCTTTTGTGTTTAATCTCAATTACACAGTTTGCATATTCCTCGATTTCCGAGTCTAGACAAAGAACTTAAGACTAATCCTAATTTATTTTATTTTGTCCTTTATTGTTATTCCTTATTGTATCTTTTGTTTGTTTTGACAGGTTAAACAAAATGCCACCAACGATCACGAGGCCGGACCTTCCCACCGGCGAACACCGTCTGCAACAATGAGCACCAGTCCTCAAGAAGACTGGAGGACCTACTTAGAGCCTGCGAGGCGTTCTCTCTCGCTTAGCTCCTCACCTTCCTACAATGATTCCTTCGGACTCCATCAAGGCAACGAGTCCGACCATTCACGCCATTCCTACCTACCACTGCAGCGGTCGGGGTCACACCGCGCGTTTCAAGTCTCGACCCCATATTTCCAGAGCCCGTTTAACCCGGCAAATCTGATTGAAGAACCAATGGGTCATAACCCATTGGGCCCCGAAGACCATTTCCCTAAAGCTCAGAACATGGAGATGGATGACGACCCGGATCCCGCCGAACCACCATCTGGGACACCTACTCACCCCATCGAGATTTCAAATGGGTCGTCTTTTCATGGATCACCTTATCATGGTCCAGACAGCTATGAGGCAAGGTTTGCCCAATACGACTGGGTGTTTACTCCCAGTTACAACCCTTCTCAGCAACAGCAGCAGCAGGATCCCTCGGAGGATTCACGTTTTGTAGCGGTCACTCCACCGCCACCACCACCAGTGCAGCAACCACCTCCGGAGCCACCGAGGCGTAGGAGATCAGGAGCATGGATGTCCGTGCGAGGAGGGGATTTCCAATTCAGCACCCCTCAGCATTCAAGTGGTAGTCATTACCCGCCACTATATGAAGACCCGCAGATGGGTGGGCCTTCGAACCCTTTTTCCGAGGTGAACTCTGCGTCAGTTGCACCGCCACCAGTGGGGTATGATAACCCAATTCCTTCATACGCCGGTGCAGTGGCGTATAACCCTTTTGAGCAGCCAGCCCATACTAACTACAGCTACACCGAAGTTGACCCATACCTTGTAGCGGTGAACTACAATGCTCTTCATCCCGAGGGGCCCTATGGAGTCCCATATCAGACTGGGTACCCGACCTATGGGTACCAATACCCGCCACCTCCTCAACCTCCGCAGCATCAGCAGCCGCCGCAGCCGCCACTGATACCGCCACCACAGCAACAAGAGATTCTACAAAGGTTGAGCCGGGTGGAACGGGAGGTTCAAGAGGAGCGTAGAAGCCACCGGGGATTTCTTAAAGGTTTGGCAAGCAAGGGAAAGAGCAGAAGGGATCATTGAGATTCCATGTTTGTTTGTTTGTTTTTCTTTAATTTTCAATAAAGTCCCTGCGTGGACACCTATTTATGTATCCAGTCCCTGCGAGGACTTGTAGTTTCAGTTTAGCCCCTGTGTGGGCAAGTTATTTTTGTTAAAAGTCCCTTTTAGGGCATATATGTACTCTTTTTATTTAATTATGGAATGTGGAATTTAAATTTTCAATTATCACTATATGAGTGGATATAATATATGAAATAAAATAAAATATCATTCCTTTTAAAGATTAATCTGCTATTATATATTAAAGAAAATCTTAAAGGCAAAACCTAGCCATATGTCATATTAAGACAGGGCCATGATGGTAGTTCCTTGTAAGATTCAAAATCCTTGTTAACGTCTGAAAACATGTTAACACTCCTGGCAAATGTGATTCGATAAAATCACATAAGTCATCCTTATATTGGATCCTTCCAATTCCTTTCTTATTATTTTAAACATCCAATTGTGATGTAGGGCCTACGGGCCATAATCATTGTCATATAAGACAAAAGACAGTTGTAGCCTATAACTCCATGTCAAGAAAGGTAATGAACTATGATTCAATGCCTTAATGCCCCGATCATATAAGATCATGGCTTGTGGTTTAAATTGTCCCTGTGACTTGGCCTTTTGTGCCATTATAATATATTAATAAATTATGAATGAGGATGATTATAATGAAAAATCCTGAATGAATATGCTTAATAAATTAACCAATATGGTTTATTAATACCATGGTTAATAAAATTATCAAGATGACAATTCTGATATGGACTTCTGAATAAATCATTGTCATTATCTTATGTAGCAATCAAGCTACATGGCTGGGTCAGACGAAGTCAACAGTCACCCGAGGGAGAATCATGACACTTCCAAAGTTAACGTAGTGGGCGCGGAATTGCAGGCATTAATAGATAATGTCGTTACTCGAGCTCTTAACAGACAATTTAATGAATCGAGTGAAACTCGTGTTAGAACTCAGTCAGTACCTCATTCAAAACCACCCTCCAAGACTCATACAGCTCGCAAGAGTGATTCTCATCACTCATCAAATCAGAGGAGTGTTCCATCTAGGAAAGTTATGCTCAATCAAGAGCCGCGTGTTAAGGGTTGTTCTTATAAGTATTTTGTCTCCTGCAAGCCTAGAGACTTTACATGGGAGAAGGGAGCCGTTGATTGTATGACCTGGCTCGATAAGATGGATACAGTGGTTGACATTAGTGGTTGTGCAGAGCAGGACGTTGTGAAGTTTGTGTCACAATCGTTTAAGGGAGAAGCTCTAGCTTGGTGGAGGTCACTGATTCAAGCTACAGGAAAGATCCACTTATATAGCATGTCTTGGGAGCAGTTTGTTGCTCTAATCAAAGAAAATTTATGTCCTCAACACCAAGTTGAGAAGATCGAGACCGACTTTCTGACATTGGTTATGAAGAATTTAGACTGTCAGTCGTATCTTATGAGCTTTAATACCATGTCTCGATTGGTTCCATACTTGGTGACACCGGAACCAAAGCGTATAGCCCGTTTCATTGGGGGTTTAGCCCCGGAGATCAAAGCGAGTGTGAAAGCATCAAGACCTACTACCTTTAGGTCAGTAGCTGATTTGTCATTATCTCTTTCCCTTGATGCAGTCAGGCAGAGATCGCTTAGAAATTCTGATGCGGGAAAGAGGAAATGTGAGGATGATAACTAACACCGTTCTGATAAGAAGCACAAAGGGAACTCCGACCACAAAAAGAGTTCCGGGTTTAAAAGGGATGATCAACAGTCGGGTGAAAAACCCAAGTGTAAAATTTGCAAGAAACGTCATCTGGTGAAATGCAGGTACGAATCAAATCCCAATCGCAACCCAGGGCCTGTGGGATTTGTAAGTCAAATGAGCACAAGACGTTAGACTGCAAGAAGATAAAGGATGCGACGTGCTATAACTGTAACGAGAAGGGGCACATCAAGTCCCACTGCCGAAAGTATGCCAAGAAACCCGAAGAAGGCAAAAAGACCAATGCTATGGTCTTTCAAATGAATGCACGGGAAGCAGTTCAGGATGACAACGTGATAACAGGTACCTTCCTTATAAATGATGTTTATGCATGGGTTTTGTTTGATTCGGGTGCGGATAAGTCATTTGTGGATGATAAATTTTGTAAGTTATTAAATCTGCCCTTTAGAACCTTAAGTATAAAATATGAAGTAGAATTGGCCGATGGTACCATAGAAACTGCTTCAACAGTGTTAGATGGATGTTTCATATCCATTAGGAACCACTCTTTTCCATTGTCTTTGCTTCCTTTGAAATTAGCTGGATTCGACATAGTAATAGGCATGGATTGGTTATCTCATAACCAAGCTCAGATCGTTTGTGATAAGAAGCAAGTGGTTATTAAAACATCGTATGGTGAGCCGTTGACAATTCAGGGAGACACTCAGTACGGGTTACCTAAGCAAGTGTCTATGCTTAAGGAATCAAGGTGTATGAAGAAAGGTTGTGTCATTCATATGGCACAAGTGACTATTGATGAACCAAAGCCCAAGATCGAAGACATTCCCATCATTTCTGAATATCCAGATGTATTCCCTGAAGAACTACCTGGTTTACCACTAGATAGGCAAGTGGAGTTTAGAATTGACATTATACCTGGAGCAGCACCTGTTGCAAGAGCACCTTACCGGTTGGCCCCAACTGAGATGAAAGAGTTGAGAACTCAGTTGGATGATTTGTTGGCAAAAAGATTTATTAGGCCTAGCTCTTCTCCTTGGGGAGCACCAATCCTGTTTGTGAAGAAAAATGATGGATCAATGCGGTTATGCATTGATTATCGAGAGCTGAACAAAGTTACAATCAAGAACAGATATCCATTGCCAAGGATCGACGATCTATTCGATCAGCTTCAAGGAGCAAGCTACTTCTCCAAGATTGAATTGAGATCAGGTTATCATCAACTGAAGGTTAGAGAGGAAGATGTGCATAAGACTGCATTCAGAACTCGTTATGGTCATTACGAGTTCTTGGTGATGTCGTTTGGGCTCACTAATGCACCAGCAGCGTTCATGGATCTCATGAATCGCGTTTGCAAACCCTACTTGGACAAGTTTGTCATTGTCTTCATTGATGACATTCTTATTTATTCAAAAAATCAGGCTGATCATGAGAAGCACCTTCGATGTATCCTTAAACTTCTCCAGCAAGAGAAGCTCTACGCCAAGTTTTCAAAATGTGAGTTTTGGCTTCGTGAAGTCCAATTTCATGGACATATGGTTAGTGAGCATGGTATCCAGGTGGATCCCGCTAAGATTGAAGCTATCATGAATTGGCAGGAGCCGAAGACGCCCACAGAGATTCGCAGCTTCTTGGGTCTGGCAGGATACTACAGGCGTTGTATTGAAAATTTCTCAAGGATTGCTGCACCCCTAACTTCGTTGACTAGGAAGAATATAAAGTTTGATTGGGGTCCTAAGCAACAAAAATCCTTTGAGATTCTTAAGCAAAAGTTGAGCAGTGCTCCTGTGTTAACATTGCCTGAGGGAATAGAAGAGTTTGTGGTATACTGCGACGCATCACACACAGGTATGGGATGTGTGCTAATGCAGAAGGGAAAAGTCATTGCCTATACTTCCAAACAACTAAAGGTGCACAAAAAGAATTACACTACCCACGACTTGGAGTTGGGTGCCGTTGTGTTTGCACTAAAACTATGGAGGCATTATTTATATGGTACCAAGTGTGTGATCTATTCTGATCATAAAAGCCTTCAACACTTGTTCAACCAGAAAGATCTGAACATGAGACAGCGTCGATGGATGGAGACACTGAATGATTATGATTGTGAAATCCGATACCATCCAGGTAAGGCAAATGTGTTCGCCGATGCTTTGAGTAGAAAGGAAAGGGTTAAGCCCATTAGAATCAATGCCAAGAGCATTGAATTGAAAAACATCTTAAATGATATATTGTTAGCCGCTCAGAAGGAAGCTGTATTAGAAGCTAACTATCCAAATGAAAAGTTGGGTGTAACTGCTGAACAGTTATCATATGGCAAGTATGGAATCCTAAGATTGAATGGACGAATATGGGTTCCAATTTATGGAGGACTTAGGGATGTGATTCTTCAAGAAGCCCATAACTCCAAATATTCTGTTCATCCTGGCTGTGATAAGATGTACCAGGATTTGAAGGCAAATTATTGGTGGATAGGCTTGAAGAAGTCTATAGCCACTTATGTGGCCAAATGTCTGACATGTGCTCAGGTTAAAGCCGAACACCAGAAGCCGTCAGGTTTGCTGCAACAGCTTGAACTTCCCACCTGGAAGTGGGAAATGGTAACTATGGATTTCATCACAAAGTTACCAAAGACAAAGCGAGGAAATGATACTATCTGGGTTATAGTTGACAGGTTGACCAAGTCAGCCCACTTCCTACCTATTAAGGAAACACAAAGCTCAGATAAGTTAGCTCAGATGTACGTGGATGAGATTGTATCTCTTCACAGAGTACCAGTGTCTATCATCTCTGATAGAGATACGAGATATACATCGCATTTTTGTAAAAGCTTTCAACAATCCCTAGGCACTCGATTAAACTTCAGCACTGCATATCATCCTCAGACGGATGGTCAAAGTGAGCGTACTATTCAGACACTCGAAGATATGCTACGAGCTTGTGTTATTGACTTAGGAGGAAGTTGGGATGATCATCTTCCATTGATTGAATTTTCCTACAATAATAGCTATCATTCGAGTATTCAAGCTGCACCTTTTGAAGCTTTGTATGGAAGAAAGTGCAGGACGCCCGTTTGTTGGGCAGAAGTTGGAGATGTCCAACTAACAGGACCTGATATTGTCCTGGAGACGACAGACAAGATTGTGCAGATACGTGATCGTCTCAAAACTGCTTGGGATAAGCAGAAAAGCTACGCAGATAAAAGGCGTAAACCTCTAAAATTTGAGGTAGGTGACAAAGTTCTACTTAAGGTATCACCCTGGAAAGGGGTAATGCGATTTGGCAAGAAAGGCAAGTTAAGCCCAAGATACATAGGACCATTCGAGATCATCGAATGTGTCGGAACTGTGGCTTACAAGTTAAACCTGCCTGAAGAGCTTAGTGGAATTCATAATGTGTTTCACATCTGCAATCTGAAGAAGTGTCAAGCTGATGAATCACTAGTCATGCCACATACGGATGTGCACATAGATGAAAGCTTAAAGTTTGTTGAAAAACCTTTGTCGATTGAGGACCGACATGTTAAGAAGCTTCAAAAGAAGTAAGTACCGATTGTAAAGGTTAAATGGGATGCCCAGAGAGGTCCCGAATACACGTGGGAGGTAGAGTCCACAATGAAACAGAAGTGCCCTCATTTATTTCAGTAAATCTCGAGGTCGAGATTTCTTTTAAGGGGGTGAGGATGTAACACCTCGTAAAATCACGACCAATATAATAAAGACACGTGTCACGGACTTTAAACGTGTTATAAGTCCGGATCATGATTGAAAGGTAACTAAGAGGATTAAAAATGTCAACATGTTAATTATTACCTCTGATTGACCTTTTTTAACGGTACCGAACCTTGGTAAAATATGTATAAACTTTCATAAATATCTGATGAAGGCTTCACATGTATCCGATTAAATCTCATAGTAACTAATTCAAATATTCAAGATATGGGATCCTATGTGTTTTTACGATAAATTCTCACCCTTTGGATTTTTCAAAAGACTACAAGACAATGCCATTGCATGGCCACACTCCCAAGATGTCTCAGGTCTGAACATATGGCCCCCTCCTGCTAATAATAACCAAAGATTCGAAGTATGATAGGTTGCATGGTCAAATGTTAAAGATTCTCAAAATTTTTGACTTCTGACCAAGTCTTAGGGACCGCAGAGATACCACCTTACGGACTGTAAGGTGGCTGATCTGGGCGATAAAGATTAAAAAGCGGATACGGACCGTAAGGCCCTTAGATTACGGTCCGTAAGGCCTGTTCAGCCTGTTCCACCGCCTTAGATGAATGGTTTCCGAATTCAGGGGTTGCACCAGGGGTTTTTCATGCATAGGGGACACTTGGATTCATCAGGGATCAATGGTAGACTCATGTGGAATGATCTTGTGCAATTAAACTTCCTATATAAGGAGCCTTTGTTGCAACATTGTTCTTGCACAATTGAAAATCATTCTCATACACTCTCTGGAGCTCTCTGGACTTTAAGCAAGCTTCCATCAGCTCTTAATTCGTGCTAAGGACCATTGTGAGTGTTCTTAGCCTTCCAAATTCATGTTTTATTAGTTTAATGACCAAAAGTCAAAGCCGTCGTAATTAAGCTTTGACTTAGTGATTAATCACTAATGGTCCAGTCATTTTTTGAATTGAAAGTGGCTATGAGTTGGTAATTATGTGGGTAATAAACCCTTAAAAGGGCACCCTCTGATTTCCACTCTAACTAGGTCAATTGCCGGGTCAAACTTAATTATAAAAAGTCAACATAAAGGTATTTTGCAAATAAACACATAATTAACAATGTAGAAGCCATGAAACCTGTTTTAACGCTTATATAACTTGGTAATTAATGTAATAACATGTCTAAACATGTTCAATCCGACAATTTTGAGTTTAGGCTCGGTTCGGAACCGAAAGTCGCAAAAGTAGACTTTTGCTTTGACTTTCAGTTCTGACCCGATTTAGCTTAATTAGAATATGCCTTAGAGTTCCATTAGGACCAGGTTATAGGTTAGTATAACCCTCTGAGGTTATACAACTTGGTTCCTAATTAATCCGATTCATTTGCATGTTTCCGTTAATTGCTTAAATATTGACCATTATACCCTTTTGACCTTAAAACGAGATTTTTTGAAAATGTGAAAGGACAAAAACCTTTGTTAGTGATTTATAAACATGTCCTAAAAATTTTAACATCAATTTGAGGTCTAAATTAGGAGTTATTCTTAATAGCGTAATTTAAAAGCTTTTTATTAATTAAACGGCATAATTAGCATAAAGCCTATCTAAACCCAAATTTTTACACCAAACCTTTTACCCACTGATGTAATATAATATTTTGGGATTTTTGAAGATTTTTATTTATTTTTAAACTGATCATGGCATAGGGTTCTTGCTTTGATTCGATAATTGTCAGTTATACCCTTTTTGCTAATAAAATGAGTTTTACATAACATATTGATACCAAATCTTTTGCTACTGATTTTATATGATAAATAAAATATTTTAAGCCTTCTAGGCTGATAAAAATCTCCGCTTCATTTATATAACCCGAAAATCGCTTAAAACCGACTTTTACGCGTTTTAAACGCATAGTATGGGTTAAAACTATTTTTGGCATATAAGACTTAATACCTACTGATGTTTTAAGTAATTATTTATATTTTAACAGTAAGATAAAGTTTTAAACTCAGATTTCCCATTTTAACCTTTAAAGCTTATGTGAAATAACCAAAATGCCCTTTCGGTGCATAGTTTGGTTGTAAATGATAAATTTTACATATATGCAATACCTTACTGATATAACCTACTAAAATAAATATTCTTACTAAATAGTTTAGACCAGAACCTCAAATTATTATTTAACCTCTTTTATAATCTTTAAAATGACCAAAATACCCCTACGGGGCTTAATTTGAGTTTAAATTCGTTTTGGGCAGGATGGAAGGTATCCTACTGATATCACAACATATTTAAGGCATATTAACTTGTGAAACCTGTATATGACTCTTTTGGTTACCCGTTATGCATTTTTCGCGTTCGGCACGGTTTATGTGACTAGTTTGCATAAATTGACCGAAACTGGTCAAACCTTATCATTTTTATCTCAAAATCCAGAATGTGTTTAGTTTACCCATATTATACAAGTCTTCAAACTTGTCGAGTCTAAACCACATTCTAATCTGGTCTTCACTTTATCATGCGTTTTGAACCGTATACCTTTCTTTAAAACTAACTGGTCTAAGTTTAAACTTAAGTAAGACCCGTTAGGAATCTAATAGGTTATTAAAACCTTCGTTCCAGATTTAGGAGCCCAGTAAAAGATAAATACATTTGCTGATTTGTACGTCTGGGATAAATTTGTACAATTTGCTCAGGTAAATACTTTTAACTTATTTTCCCTTATACGGGCTTGGGGTACGGTACATAAAATACCGCTTGGTCGGGTATTGAATTTTTAATCGTACGAAGGTTAAATTATTGAGATAACCCGTTTAATCTGTTTTGTTTATTCTAAGCCTTTGGGGGGTTAATGACCATGTCCTGGATATCCTCGACTCATTCATTGAAATGGCCACGACTTAAGCACGGGGTGTAGGCATACACCTGCCGGTGCGTATGTAAAATAATGTACCCACATGTTCTTGAATAACTCGCCGTGGGATATATTATGTGGTGTGTCTATTAATCTTTAACCCGATATTCAACCCGGGCTACTGAACGTATAATAAACATGTAATTCTTTTACAAGATTATTTTTAAATAATTATCCCAAGTTATAAAAGATTATTTGTGCCTTATGCATTTAAATCAATTTTCTTAAACAATTTCAAAATGAGTCGGTTAATTGTATTTACCAGTGTAAACTAACGTATTTTCCAAAAAGGCTAAGTGCAGGTACAAGGCGGAATAGGCTGGCTACTCCTAGCATCAATAAAGAGTCTTGCAAGCTTAGATGTTTACAAACCTGTTGAGCAATGTTCCTTTTAACTTTGATTCGCCTGTGGATTCCTTACAACCGTTTTTGTAATAATTGATATTACTTTCATTCGGTTTGTAATGTTTTTATCTTTTGACTTCCGTTGTGTATTAAACTGTGATAAATTATCTATGATGATATCAACTACGTCACGATACTCCCCACCGGGCAAACCGGTAATACGTGGAAATATCAGGGTGTGACAGACGACCTAGTCCTCATGAGCATGGAAGAGGATACCATGCTCAACGATATCGAAAGAACATTCCAGACTCTGCGTAGCGTCAACATGAAGCTCAATCCAAGGAAATGCTTGTTTGGAGTGGAAGAAGGAAAGTTCCTTGGAATCATCGTCACCAAAGACGGATTCAAGGTAAACCCGGAAAAGATTCAGGCGATCGAGCGCATGCCATCGCCTTCCACAATGAAGGAAATGCAATGACTAGCTGGCCGGCTAGCCGCGCTGAACATATTTTTAGCCAATCATGCAGCTAAATCTTATCCTTTCATCAAAACTCTGCGGAACTGCTTAAAGAAGGAACAATTCCAGTGGACCGCAGAGGCTGAAAACGCTTTTTGGGAGATGAAAGAGTGTCTGATCCAACTCCCAACTCTAACTTCACCACGCAAGAAAAAACCACTTATCTTGTACCTATCCGCCGCACACAACGCGGTAGGCGCGGTACTCATAGTGGAGCGAGAGGGAGTTCAAACACCCATCTACTATATCAGCAAAATGCTCAACGACCCAGAGACAAGATACTCCATCTTGGAGAAGTTGGTACTCGCACTGGTGCACGCATCAAGACGGTTACGACGTTACTTTGCGAATCACGTTATCACCGTGTTAACCAACTACAGGATTGGGCAGATCCTCTCCAAGCCTGAAATCTCTGGGAGATTAGCAAAATGGGCCATTGAACTGGGCGCGTACACATTGATCTATAAACCGCGTCCAGCGATCAAAGGCCAAGTTCTAGCTGATTTTGTCGCCGAGGTACCGACGAATCGCATCCAAGAATGCGAAGAAGAACAAAACCCTACACCACCACCATCCTCATCGAATACCTGGGCACTATACACCGATGGTGCATCCAACAAGGATGGTGCAGGTGCAGGTCTGCGACTCGTTAGCCCCGATGGCCAAGAGCTCACATATGCAATCCGCCTCGATTTCAAAAGCACAAACAACGAGGCAGAGTATGAGGCTCTACTGGTAGGGCTGCGTCTGGCAGTCAAACATGGCGTCCAACATTTGGAAGCACACGTCGACTCACTACTAGTTGCAAGGCAAGTGCGCGGTGATTATGCCGCAAAAGGGGATATCATGATCCTCACCTCGAACAAGCCCTGCAACTGAAATCAAAGTTCACTTCCTTCAATATCCGCCACATCAACAGGAGTGAAAACAAACCCGCGGATGCACTTTCAAAACTTGCATCCACCAGCTTCCAACATCTGGCAAAGGAGATACGCATTAAGTTTCTACAAAATCCCTCAGTACCCCTGTGCCAAGTCAACATCATCTAGTACGATACAACATCCTGGATGATGCCAATCATTGCATACTTACAATCAGGTGTTACTCCCGAAAGTAAAGCAGAGGCACGCGAGTTGCAATACAAAGCATGCCATTATCAGATGGGAGACGGTATTTTATACCGTAAATCATACCTGGGGCCACTCCTACGATGCATCGACCCCCAAGATGCCACGTATCTAATCAGAGAGATACACGACGGAATATGTGGCATACACGCGGGCCCACACATGGTGGTGGCCAAAATCATGAATGCGGGGTACTACTGGCCCGGCATGCACCTGGACGCGGTCAAAGTCTTGCGTAAGTGTTTCAATTGTCAGCGGCATGCTCCCAAAACCTTGCGCCCCAAGAACAACCTGATCCCCGTCACCACCGCATGGCCATTTCAAAAATGGGCAATCGATGTGGTGGGACCATTTCCAGACGCACCAGGTGCGGTGAAGTTTATCATAGTGGCTGTCGATTATTTCACAAAATGGGTAGAAGCAAAACCGCTCGCCTCCACCACCGCTATGATAACAAGGAAATTTGTTTGGGAACATATCATCTGCCATTTCGGTCTACCAATGTGCATCGTTACCGACAACGGCACCAACTTCGCTGCCGAAGACTTTCAAAACTGGCTAAAAGAACTGAACATTGAACACATATTCTCCTCAATGGCGCATCCGCAAGGGAATGGCCAAGTAGAGAGTATCAATAAAAGTTTAGTCGAAGGCATAAAGGCGCGGTTGGGAACAGCCAGGCGTGGCTGGGTTGATGAACTTCCTAGTATCCTATGGGCTCATAGGACTAACCCAAAGACAAGCCACGGTGAGACACCCTTCAGCCTGGTCTACGGCTCAGAGGCGGTGATCCCCGCTGAAATAGGTCTCCCTTCACCCCGAATGTTGGCTATCAACAAGATAGACAACAGCGATGAACGCAGGCTTGACTTGGACCTCTTAGAAGAAAGGCGTGAAAACGCAGCAATCAACGAGGCCATGTACAAAACCAAACTTGAAAAGTACTACAATGCACGCGTTCGCATTTGTACCTTCAACCCGGGAGACTATGTCCTTCGCGACAATGAAGCATCTAACGCAGAACGCCCAGGGAAACTTGCCCCCAAGTGGGAAGGACCCTACCTCATCCAAGAGGTCATGGGCAAAGGCGCGTATAAACTACAAACATTAGAAGGCGAACCTATCGCACGCACATGGAATGCACAGCAACTCCGACGCTGTTACATGTAAGCCATGTTTTACATTTTCCATGTAACCTATCGGGACGTAGGCGATTTGGCAATAAATAAATGAACATTTCAATACAATATTGTTTATCCTTTTTATTACAAATGCGTGTTCCACTTTGCGGTATCCGCAAAAACAGACTGGCAAAATCTTCATTCGCGATACCCATACAAAGTGGTGACCCCACACAAATATTGTAATAGACCAGAAAGAGCAAAATATAAATGCCTATCCGACCGGATACGCGCATACGGTTTTTAACAAAACCTATACAATTCCTAAACCCTAACGGGATCATAATGGAAATTGACTACGACTCAACCGCGTTTTATGGCCAACAGAGTCATTCATATACTTGCATATCATCTAGACATGCAAAGGGCATATTTAGAGATAATGTTACGTAAGACCTTAAGCATTGGCCTTCCCTAACATTAACTCACACATGTTCAAACGCAAGAAATAAAACACTTGTGCAAATTGAACATAAAGATTAACTTTGTATTCCAAAAAATTTCTACACCTACGCGCAAGAAATTTACATAAGTTTTTCTAACATTTACATCAAAGAAGAAATAAAAAAGATGGGCACGTAGGCCATCCTAATCTTCTTTTGTACCACTGGTGCCCGCATCACCCTTTGTGCCACCAGCAATTTCCTCCTCCTCTTTAGGATCACCATACAACAACCGCAAGCGGTCCACGTAATTTTCCGCCTCCAAGCATTTATCAATATCATCAATGGCGGAAATGGACAGGTTGTTGTACGCGTTAACGGCTGCAGCATACCGCGCTTCAGTATCTACGCCATGGAACCCAGACCTTTCATCAGTAAATTTGCTTTGGAAAAAGGGGTTCACATGGGTAATGCATTGATTGTAACCCGCCTTGAATCCTGCCTCCCGCGCACGCTCCTTGAGCTCATTTACAGCAGCTGCGTTCTCAGGCGCGTCAAGAATGGTTCCAACAATCTGCAAAACACAAGTAACTAGGGTAAACAAAAGCAAAACCTAAAGACAACAAAGGCACCGCTACTTACATGCCCAATACCGTGATCACGCATCCAGTCACGGTCTGCCTTAAGCTGATCCAAAGAGGAAATCAGGCTATCTCTGGCCTCAGCAGCCTCCCTTGCCCGCGCTTCAGCTTCTGCCGCGCGGGCAATGACCTCCTCAATAATGGTCACCCAGTTCTGCACCTCAACCTATGAACAACAAAGCATACACAAGTATAGAAGGATAATCAAGTATACCTGTGAAACAAGGAAACAAACTCAAGTGTAAATACAACTCATACCTTGAGGCCCTCGACAACTTTGTTTAAATTGTTGCGGTCAGCACCCGCCTCTTCAAGAGCCTTGGCACCGCGTGCCTCCGCTTCTTTGGCCTCTTTGGCAAACGCTTCAGCTGCGGCCTTCTCCTTCATCAAAGCAGCGTTCGCTGCTTTAAGATTAGTCAGCTCCTGACGAACACGGAAAAGTTTTTCATTTTCCCGAGCACAAGCTTCCCTCCAACCCTTGCGTTCATCAGAAAGCAATTTGGCAAGAGTACGAACCTGTTTAAGGCCAGCTATCGCAGCCCAAGCTTCAGTTTGCTTTTGCTTCTCAAAAGCAACCCTCTCCCTTTCAAGCTGCTCCGTACCCTCCCGAGCAGCCTTTGCCGTCGCTTCAGCCTCAGCCCGCAGGCGAACGGTTTCCTCTTCCTTGCGGCCAAGGACCCTGTAATCCTCTATAATCGCATTCGCCATTATAGAGCTTCCAAGAAGCATGGAAGAGATCTGGTTTATCCGGTTCTCACGAGATAAACCACGGGCACGAAGAACCTCGAACGGGGTGCCCAAACCACTTAAGATATCCCTACAAGCTGAGGGGTCATTCAAAATATCATCCCCTTGCATAACACTCCAAGGGGGACGATGGTAGTTCACACCCCGGTCTTCCGTGTAAGAACGGTAATAGAACTCCAGTTCAGACTCACCAGGCTGAATGGACGGTTCTTCAAAACCCGTACCCGCAGAGGTAGAACCAGAAACCTTCTCGGCAGCAGGGGATTTTGGCTTCTCAGCATCAGGAGACTTCAGTTTCTCCCCCCCCCCCCCCTTTAACATCAAGATCACGCGGCTCAATCAAATTGTCAGATGAATCCACCGTATCAAAGATGGTCTGACCCACGGCTTTCTTCCCAGTATCCTCCGCTTGCGCAGAGGGCAGAGTAACCACTTCGATAGAAGGGCTTCTCCTGAACTCCTTATTGGCTCCCGAATCCGCAGCCGCGTCTCACGGAGGAGAGGAACGAGCCTTAAAAAAGGAAAAAGTCTCCTCAAGCGGTTCTACAACAAAGCATAAAACAACCATAAGTTACAAGTTAAAAATGACAAAACACTTGTAAACACATGGTCAACTTACCGGTCACAACCGCAGGCTTTGGCTGCAAGATAGCAGTTGTCCGAGTCGTTCTCAACTTCGGACGTTTCCGCTCACCAGCAACAGTGGCATCTACCTTCCGCTTCTTCTCACCAGCAGGTTTAGAACCTGTAGAGGACCCACCCGTAGCCACACCACCACATGGAACACCCAAACCCTCAAGGGTGTCAGACACTACCACGTAATCGGTGTATCTGCGTAAACGAGTACGAGAGATACCTGCCACCTATGGCACCAAAGGAGGAACAAAAGCCGGCTCATGCTTTTTCTTCGGATTGCGGATCCGCACGGATTTCTCCACATGCTTCTTGGGAACACCTGTTGCATCAGGGTCTCCCAAGGCCCCAAGATTACCTACGTTGCATTCATCAACAAGTAATCAGCAAGGCCAACTTATTTGTAAAACAAGAAAGGTATATCTATTGTACCTTTGCCTTGCGGCAACTCTGCCTCCATCACCTCCCGTTCAGGCAACCGAAAATTGTCACGAATGATGAAGTTGAATCCCTCCTCATCATCTGCACAAGCAAGCACCTCAACCTTGCCCTTAAAGTCCGGGTCAAAAATCCTCCAAAGGGGAGCATCCTCTGATAGCACATATATTAAAAGGTCAGTGATAAAAATAGGAAAGCAAGAAACCGCACGGAGAAAAGGGATACTTACCACCATTTTTTTCCCGCACAACGGGCCTCGCCTTCCTACTCATTCTTCCCAGCATCATCCGCAACACCCACAACTGCGTGTTGCTTAGTTTCTTCCACCTGATAATCCGCAACCTCGGGAACCAGTCCACCACATCCACCTTGGGAACATGGATGGTCTCCGTTATGATCGTATCGGTCACATTTCGAAAGGTCAACTTGCAACCGATAGCAGCTTTAATGTAGAAGAACTTTGTCTTCCAGTTTGTAATACCCTTGGGAGGAACCATCAGCTTAGTGTTGCCGTTTCGTTGACAGAAAGAGAAGAAACCCGTATGCACTGGCATCTGATAGAACCGCCGGAAGTCTCCGACGGTGGGTTCCATACCAAGAGCACGAAAGGTGTACTCAAAGTTTCGAACCCGAATCATCCCAAACGGGCTCAGTTGAGAAATATGGATTTTATACCACTCCAAAATCTCAGCAACAAAAATAGTCAACGATTTCCTCTTTTATACTCATCGCAATTAATGCGGAACAGTAACCGAAACGTCGTGTGTAAAAAGAACGAACCATGCGACGACACGTGTACAGCAACAGTTCCGCTGACGGTTACCACTCGCGAGTAGCCACCCACGCGCCTGACAAAAGCGACTTTTACACTCATACTACAGTGCATTTATTACCTCGGGCAGTGCAAACGTCCTTTCGTTTCAGCACATGCCAAGAAATCCTACCAACTCACACGTGCGTTCTGCCACATATGCAACAAAAAAGCGAAGACATCCAAAATTAAGCGGCATGCGGTTTCTCTGGTATACCGCACCATAACCCATACCGCATGTCGTTTTTTACATACCCCTCAAAAAAGGCAAAAATATATATCTCTACATTATGTAAGGGGTATAACCAATATCCTCATATACCCACGAGCACACGTGGAATATGCGGAGATGACACACACGAGCCCGCACAGGTGTGTCAGATACTCAGAACCAGCGTTGTTCTTTGGACTGCGAAAACCGATTCTCAGGATGAGGTAAACCGCATTCCATTCAAGCTTCTACAAGCTTCAAATCCCTCGTGTCCGGTTCACAACCACAGAGGGGACGCAAACAGCTTCTCCTTAGGAAAAAGGACAAGTATGCTGAGCAACCGCACATCAACAACCCTGACTCCTGATCCTTCAAGAGCCACATCCAAGCATAAAGCTCTTTTAAAGCGAGTCTTTTGTGGCAAACCGAAGACACTCATGAGTCACTGCGGTTAAGTATAACTCCGCAATCGGTAGCTATAGAAGAGCCACGACTAAGTCACCACACAGATGACCGCAGCTACTTCTAGAAAAATTGCTTTCCAACTAAGCATGAAGGAGAGTGGCTACAGGATGAATGCGAACGAGTTTCACCCAGATTCCTAACCATCTACGGGGATCTCCTTGAGCAACAAGCCAAGAAACAGTGGTAACAAGTCTGCTTATAACTTTGTTTGCCCACCTATGAGCCGCATAGAAGAAACAATGGTGGGCACAACCATGCCTATGACCTAGTTTATTTGCCCATAGTCCAGATTCACATTGTTCGACCAAACACGGCCAACAATGACGCAAGTACATCACATCGTTCGACCAAGCATGGCCAACAATGCAAAGGAACGAGGTAACCGCAAAGGACGTGCGGTTACTTGAGAGCTAAACTGGAGAACATGAACACCCCACAAAATAGGGATCCGTGTTTCATGTCCAGTTGATAAACATAAAGCGAGAGCAAGGCACTTACAGCATTGCATCAGCTACCGCAGAGGTTACAACTAGAGTTGCGGCCACTGCATCTTCAGTCACGGTCTCAAAGGTTGGTTCGACACACCAACAGGTGGCAACCAACCTGATGAGATCAGAAAAAAGTAGACCATACTACCGGATCAAAATCCTCGGCTGAGAATTTCGCATCAGACAGAACTTGCTCACCGGTACGGAAGAGACGTCACACGACTCTACCAGATCCCCCGATTGATTTACTTGAAGCAGGAGCCATTAGTCTGGCCTAGAATCTTCTTCAGCTTCCAAACTACCTTCTAGACACCATAGTCCAGTATTCCTCCCACATGCAACTTGCATAAGGAAGCAACACTAGACTAGGGGGACTTGAAGGGGTATGGTCCCAGATCTCACACCAGCATGGCTGCGAGTGACCATTACCCTTATTAAAAAACCCCCTACCAGCAAGAACTTATCTGTGTCTGTGCGGGCACGCGCGAACACAGCAGTCGAAACCAATCTGTCAAGTGATAGGAAGAGGACTTACCCGGTGTATGAAAATAGGTATTGTAGCGATGCGGCTTGGCACCGCATCCTATGAACATTTTCGTCACGACAAGGGATCAGGACAACAGCAACAGTCACCAGAGGTGGCGATGCGGCGTGGCACCGCATCCCGCATATGTCTTGGCCAGAATGAGAACGCGGCTACCGCGAACAGCGATGCGCCCAGGCACCGCATCCTGTCCACAAGGCAAGTGGGACTGACACCACAGAGCAAGTGGCACCAATGACAGTCGCCTGTCAGCCCACACGTAAGCAACAGACTGACACCACAGTAGGACGTGGCATCACCACTGTAACCGACAAGCTTGACACACCTACGAAAGGCGGTGCGTATCAGTCTAGCTACTCAATTACCCTCCTTCACTCATCGGCTATAAATACCCATCCCGAACCAGGTTTGAGGTATCTCTTCACAACTCTCTCACTACTACTACTACTATCACACACTTTACTTCACAAGCAAATTACTGATTCTCACGTCGGAGAGTGGTAACAAGGAGAACCCCCCACCCCATCCTCCTTGTTACGAGTCACGGTTTGTTTCCTTGTGCATGAGATCAACCAGCGGACGATCCAGCCACCGATCCTCGGAAAGAAGGGATTAACCATACTTGACGAGACCAGTGAATTAACCTCCCTTGGTTAACCACTGTTTCATCAGAGTTGTTTCTAAATTCTTGTTGTTCCATTTTTTTGAACGGCAAAGAATCTTACGTGTAAACTCACCCTGCTCGGGGCTATGTCCAAGGTCGACTCCTAGACCGCTATGAGACCTTGTCCCCCCTGATGCATGGGAACCAGATGGTCAGGTTCGAACCCGAGATTAAAGCCCGGATTCATCCCTTCACCCCAGATGTCCATAAAAATGGCCCAAACAGGAATTGGAGATGCGCCTCCACTTGCGCCTCCACTAGAGAGGGCATCCGTGTTGTTCCATTTATTAAAATTAAAATTAAAGATTTAATATATAAAACTAAATGATTAATCTAATTGGAAGGACTTCAAAACTTTGTTTTATGGATGATGGTGTCAATGGTACCAAAATGCTGCAAACTTAAAACATATATTGAATTGTGTGTTAAGTTGATGTAGAGGTAATTCCAGTTTTTACTTTTTAGCAAAGATAGTAACTGGCTGGCGGCTACCTCATTCTTTTACTATTTATAGAAGCTAAACACATCCCCACAATACATTATAAGAAGTTGAGAAAATTTGATAAATCATAAAGGGAAACCTTTAAAGTAGTTGCATAAAGGAAGACTATTCACAAAATAAAAGAAAATACAATTTTATTTTATTATTTACAAATTACAACTGGATAAATAGAATGAAACTACATAACAAATACAATTCTTCTGAAAAATTACAAATAAAATGAAACAAAAGATCATTAATTGATTACAAACAAAGTAAATAAACAAGAGAAGAAAGACAAGGTTTTGGCTAAGGCACGTTCAAGATGTTTCCCTTCTGTTTCCCAGGGTACAACAGGCTAAGCAGATTGTACTGCCGGCAATAGCCTAGCACCTGAAAGTACACCTGAAACAAGAGTGCGTAGATATGCAAAATTTAGGAATTCGTTTCATGTGTTGTGTGTTGTGTGAACCATATGATTTTCAGTGTTCTGTGTGTTTTAGAACAAAGCATAAAGTTTTGTATATAATCAATTTAAAATTCTAAGTGTCTAAATTGAATACGAAATTCAATAAAAATAAAGTCTTGAATTCAATGTTATAATGAATTTTGAGACTTGACAAGTTGGAATGTAAACAATCTTTGGCTGGCCACACCAAACCACTGACTCGAGTCAACACACACCTAAAAAAAGTAAAGGTGGCTCCAAGCGACAATGCCAGCGTGCGAAGTGTAAAGTGCACCATGAAAATGCCACATTACAACCATCGCCCCCATTCCAGTCCTGGGCGCGTCGAGTGCTTCGTACGCTCCTGGCTACCACTTGGTGTGACTTGTCACATAGGAATACATTTGTTGGTGCATACATCTGTCGTCTTCGTCTTATATCGAGTCTCAGGTTCATTGTGGTTCGGAAGAAAGATGATGTCATCATTATTGATGATGACATCATATCAATGACATCACCCATGACATCAAGTGGAGATAAAATGCATAAATGAAATCAGATTCCATGTACGGACAAAAAGTCTTGTTCGCTTGTAATTGTAATTGTTATATTCGCTTGAGATGATCTGACCGCTTGAACATGTGCATGTTCATTTCAAGCGGTCAAGCTAGGCCTATATATAGTCATCATGTGTGTCATTTTGAAGCGAACAGAACAGATCAGAGCCTTGTAATCGATACCGAAGTACTGCCGGTATTTTTCGTGATTGTAATTACTGTTAAATCAATATACACGAGGTTTAAAGTGATATTCAAGCTGTTTCTACATTCATTTCTTAGTTTCCGCCTCTGAAACGGATTAAATCTCTTCTGAATGACTCGTTTGGGTCACAGTTTTCTTCAATTAATTGATAAGTGTATGAACTAATTGTGTTTTGTTTGTGTATCGACATGTATTTTTTTTAAAAGTGATACAACTCATTTGAAAATTCGAAACATGGATGAAGATTTTTACAATGCATTCGCTACACCGGTTAACTCAATGAGTATTGCACAAAACACGATGATGGAGAACGAAACAGGAACGATGCAAAAACCTCCGAAACTCATGAACATCGAGGAGTACAAGAGTTGGGAAGAAAAGTTTGAAAACTGGGTACAGGCAAATTATCTAGATGCATGGGAGAATGTCGAAACAAAATACGTTAGACCAATGAATGACGATGAAGAGAAAATTCCGATTAAAGATCTTAGTGCTGAAAACCGGAAGAAATACAAAGATGAGAAGATGATGTTAAGTCTGATTCAACAAGCAGTTAAAGAAGACATCCTGGTTCTATTACAACATAATGGAACATCTTATTCAATCTGGAAAGCGTTAAAGTCAAAGTTTCAAGGCAGTGAGGAAATGGTCAAGAACAAGAAGTCTTTACTGAAAAAAGAGTTTGATTTGTTCCGAAGATTGAAAAATGAGGACACTAAGCAAATCATTGAGAGATACTGTAATCTGTTGGCAAACATGAAACGATTGAAGATCAATAAAGACAATGAGGAATTAATTGAAAAATTATCAGATGCGTTACCGTATGAAACGTGGGGTACTTATCTTATGATGCTCAGAAACAAGAAAAGTTTTAAAGATTTGACACTGAGTAAGTTTATCGAAAAAATTGAAGCCCAGGAGATGGAGCAGAGAAAGGTTATTCGGATGAAAGATTTAGATGGTGAACAGGATATTGGATTGTATTACAAAGCAGGGGTGAATGAGAAGTCTTCAAATCTATCTCCTAAAATAGAAACTGCTTACAATACCAAGAATGTTTCTGGAAGTTCATCATTAGAATCAAACAGCAAAACAAGTTTTACATCATTTCCGTCTTTTGATCCGAACATTTCAACAACAAAGAATGGCAAGAAACTTCAGTGCAACATTGTACTGAATTTGGAAAATGATGAAGATTATTCAGCAGAAATTGCTAAGAGTCACATGTCTTTATTGGGAACTGTTCTTGAATCTTATGGTAGTTTTGTTGCAGGTCGAATCGGGAATCCAATGCTGACAAAGGAAGATTACGATCAGATCAATGCTGAAGAAATGGAACTAATAGACATAAAATGGTGCTTGGCCAGTGTGTTGAGGAGAGCTGAGAAATTCAAGCAAATCACTGGAAGAGATGATCTTCATGAGGCTGGTACTTCTACTTTAGGTTTTGACAAATCTAAAGTCACTTGTTTTCGTTGCAGGGAGAAGGGTCACTTCAAGAGGGAGTGCAAAAATCGCGAAGCAAGTGGAGCTCAGAATCCTTTTAACAACAACAATGATTACTACCGAAAAGCCATTTACCATCAAGTTGCTCAGCAACCACCTCAACAACAACAACATCAACATCAAGCACAAACTGCACATGGAAGGAATGTGATTGAAGACTCTGGAAAGAGAGCGTGTGCGGTGAATCAAGATTCTTTAAAGAGAGTTAATGGTAGTGCCTTGATAATAGATCAAGATGACGAAAAGTTACCTGAAGGATTTAGTTGGGAAAATTTCACTTGGGATAATTATGTTCCTGATCAAGATACAGCTCACAAAGTTTTTGTAGCCCAAGTTGAAGAGGACAGTGATGATGATACTGGGTATTGGGCGAGAAAATTTGATGCTGATATGAAACTGATTGCTGAAAGTGACAGTGAAGATGAAAAGATTAAAAAGAAGAAGAAAAAGGTCAAGACTCCTGTGAGCAGTGATGATGAGACTATTCCAGTGATCAAAAGGAAAGTAAAGATTGAAGTTCCAAAATTCAAGGTTGATGAAGAAGTCGATGCTAATAAGATTCCGGTGAAATGTGATAACTGTGAAGCCATAAAAAGGCAGAACAGTACATTGATCTATAACTTGAACAATTTGAAGGAATCTTATGATGTGTTGAACAAAGCAATGAACCAGTATAATCAAACAAGTGAAGAACAAGCAACTGCAATGAAGACACTTCAGGGTGCTTTTATGACGAAGCAAAAAGTGGTGAACAACTACATTGAGAAGTGTGTTGTGCTAGAACAAAAGCTGGAGTTGCAAAGAATTGAGACTGAAATAGTAAACCGTTTGATAAAAAGTTACTCATGTACTTCTTATGTAATTGATAGGATTTATCCGACTGTTGAAGGCATGAAGGCATTTGAAGAGGATGAAGTAACTGAAGAAAAGAATAATGATGGAAAAATGGCTGAAGAAAAGACTCCAGAAAAGAAGAACAAGAAGAAGAATGACTCAAAGAAAAAGACTGAAAAGAAGGATTCTGGTAAGAAACAAGATGTTGGTTACAACAAGTGTCCACCCCCGCTAGAAAATGGATATTTGCCCAGAAATCCAAATCAGGAAAGAGTCGAAAAAGCAACAAATTTACAGTGGGAGTCGGAGTCGTCAGTCAATTTGCCAGAAAATATTGATGTTGTGTTTACATCATCTGACACTGATCATGAGTCCGAGTTAATAAAGAAAGTCGTCGATCAGGTGTTGGATAAAGATGAAACTGAGGAGTCAAAGTTGGAGTCAAACTCAGAGTCAAAGTCAGAGTCAGAGTCAAAGTCTGGTTCTGAAAGTTCGAGTTCGACAGTCAACAGTCAAAATTCTTCGATTAAAAGGGTTTATAATAAAGAATTCTTGTTATCAAAATCTAATTTGAGTGACGAAACATTCAAAGTTGCATATACATTGAATGATTCTGACAAATTATATTCTGATGAGGAATTTCCAATAATAGGTGTCAAAACTGAATTGATCAAAAAGGTTTTCAAACTAACAGAAATTAATATTTCTGAAATAAAAGATTTAAATCTTAATGGTAAACCTAAACCTTACACCTCAAGAGTACAACAAAGATTAAACAAGAAAAAAGGTTACAGTTCTGGTTCTGGTTCTGGTTTTCACAAGAAACCAAACCCTAACTGTAATTTCAAAAAGAAAGGTCTTGGTTTTACTCCAACAGAAAAACAGAAAAATGAAAAATATGTTCGTGATTTTAAAGCAAAGATGACATTTGTTTCAGGAACTAGCTCAGAAGAGGAAGAAAAGAAAGAATTCTGGAGACAATCAAACAAAGAATTCCTTGCAAAGAAGCAAGAAGAGATGAAAGAAACGAGAACCTGTTTCAAATGCAACAATGTTGGACATATTGCCAAAGATTGTTCAAAGGCAATACAGTCAAAACAGGGAGTTTCTCGTAACCCGAAAGACAAGGAAATTGTGTTTGAACCACTAATTGACAGAACCAAACTTTTCAAAAATTCTACATTTGAAATTGGTGAATGTTCAAACAAGTTTTACAAGAAAAAAGCTCAATCTGACAACCAGAAATGGGTTGTTAAAAGGTCTGGTGGTATTTCTAGCGATGATTCTGATATATCGAAATCAGAGGAGCTATCTTCTGGCGATGAATCTGATTCCACAAAATCAGATGAGCCACAAGTTGAGGTAAAAGGAGAAAAATCAGTTCTGACTGTGGATGATGAAAATTTTCCATCACTTCGGACTGAAAATTATAAAAAGAAAATTGGTAAAGTTGAGATTTCAAACCAATTTTATGATGACAAGAAGGTTTTCGATGTTGAAAAGGCCTTTAACCCCACTGTGAAATATATTTTTGGTAAAATGATTGATCGAAAAGTCAAAGGGGTTAAAGAGTTCTATGAGAAGAAGATGAAGAAAGATAAAGTTGAACCATCCCTGGTTTGTGACTCGGATGGCTCATACTATGAACAGTAAGTATGTGGACTTGCCGGAGATCCCAAGTTTGTAATCGTGGATCAGGAATCGGCATCATTCTTTGTATTTGATTGTGTTTTTAGTACATGTGGTAAATCAAGGACATTAATTTGTACTTGATTTTCTACAAGTGGTTGGTAGACAATGTGATGAATCAAACCCTTAACTTTACAAGTGGTAAAAACAAACTTATTTTCCGGAAAAATCATTTTGATTAAAACAAACTCAAGTGTTTTGAAATCTTAATGAGAAAATGGTTTGTTGTGAGGGGGAGTTCTGATTGTTTATGCCAAGTGAATGGCGAATTGAGGTGGTTCGATATTAGTTGTCAACTTTCTTGTACAGTTTGTTTTCAAATTTCCTAAAATGTTTTTGCATTTTAGGGGGAGTAAAATTTTAGAAAATCCAAAAACATTTGAAAATTTGAAAAAGACAAAAACATGATAAAATCAAAAATGAGTTTTGTTGTATAAAAGAGGAAATGATAGTACATCAGTGGACGATCACAACATGCTAAAGATTTGGAAAGTTAAAAGTGATAAACGGTCTCACTGATGATGTGCCAGTAGATTTTTGCACATTTAGTAGATTATGAGGAGATATAAACCTAATTTCAAACTTGCTTATATCGTGGGGAAACATCTCTCGGATATATGGGTAACCCCCGAAATCTCGTTTGAAAGGTCTCATAATCTGATATACTAGGTTTTTATACTCAATGATGTCTGGGGTATTATTCAGGGACTTCTGCTGAATGGAAGTTCTGACCTAGTCCTCGAATAATACTTTCCACAAATGCTTGAAACATAGCATCACCCTCAGCATATATGATAAGACAATAAAATTGCTTAGCAATGCTGTTGTAAAAAGATCCTCTAAAGGGGACGCACCCACAAGTTGAGTCATGATCTCTCTGCTGAACGGTAGTTCTGACCTGAGCTCTCATGATTCTTCATAATTTATTAACCCCTACAGATATCATTTGTGTCATAATTACCTGTAAGACTGAATATTGGGATCTGGATACGGGAGTATATTCTGAGGTGGGACACGCGATTGAGTTTAAGTACTTAAGACATTAATCTCGTATCTCGGAGCAGTTGAACTTTGTGTGAGAATTTAAATGGACCAGTATACTGACAATCTAAGTGAATTGTTTAGAGCTTAAAATGAAATCAAGCTTAACGGTGTTGGTGATTTGTTTCAGAAACTGATATGATCCTCTTACACAAACTCACAAAAATATTATTTGTAAATATTTCTTCTCTGCATTTCATTTCATTAAAAAATTCCAAAAAGATTTTAGTGTGTTTTAGCATAAATTTTGAAAATTTCAAAAAGATTTTCGACAACTGATGTTGGAGAGCTGATTTTCAAAATTCCAAGTGCTAAACTTGACGAACCGGTTTGGGAGTATTGTGTGTGAAATAATTTTATATATTGTTACAAGTGATCATCAGAAGTTTTGAATTTGATACTTCTTCAAGTGGTTCATCAGAGACTATAAATGTTGAATCATTTCAAAATTTGCTCTACAAGTGGTCATCAGAAAAAATTATTTTTGGGTAGAGAATGTGCAGGTTATTTGAATGACAGAGAGTCAGGTTCCGATACCTGAGGACTGTGTGATTTCAACATGCCAGACTGCGATCCCAGCATATCGAAAGGGGGAGTCTGAAGACATCTGAGTAGAGATTGTTCGTGAAGAGTTTGTTAATGCTAAAGAGGAGAAAGAGATAAAGTTTGAGGATGCTTACAACGTCAGATATTTCAGAGAGTGTTCAGACTGATAAAGACCGAAGATGCAAAGACTCGACACTTAAGACTCGTCAACATCTGAGGGGGAGTCTGTTGGTGCATACATCTGTCGTCTTCGTCTTATATCGAGTCTCAGGTTCATTGTGGTTCGGAAGAAAGATGATGTCATCATTATTGATGATGACATCATATCAATGACATCACCCATGACATCAAGTGGAGATAAAATGCATAAATGAAATCAGATTCCATGTACGGACAAAAAGTCTTGTTCGCTTGTAATTGTAATTGTTATATTCGCTTGAGATGATCTGACCGCTTGAACATGTGCATGTTCATTTCAAGCGGTCAAGCTAGGCCTATATATAGTCATCATGTGTGTCATTTTGAAGCGAATAGAACAGATCAGAGCCTTGTAATCGATACCGAAGTGCTGCCGGTATTTTTCGTGATTGTAATTACTGTTAAATCAATATACACGAGGTTTAAAGTGATATTCAAGCTGTTTCTACATTCGTTTCTTAGTTTCCGCCTCTGAAACGGATTAAATCTCTTCTGAACGACTCGTTTGGGTCACAAAACGATCCTACAACATTCCTATAGAGTATTTCGCTTATAAATCAACGAAGGATTTATCTCTCTACCTATGTGGGAGAAGCACAATTTCCACACATTAAAATTCAACACACACACTTAAAGCTCAAGATCTCTCATTAATCTTGGCTTTAATTATTAAATAACAATTATACTTATCATAAGTATAATGTTATTTAAAATTTTCCAACAATCCCTCACATGAATGGAGATCGACCCATACACTCAAGTGTCACGATAGAATTTTAGTGGTTAAGTAATGAAGGATAGGTAGGTTTCCCTTTGAACCCTCCTTTGTGATATGTACTTAGTCTCCTAGTTGTTAGTAGACGTGATGACCTTGAACCAACTCTTTTTTACGTAGACGTTATTACACATCACACATTTCTCTTTCTGGTCTGGTTAACCCCTCATAGTTGTGTCCATGGTTGTAAAACAAGGTCTCGAAGAGTACTCCCTGAGTACTCTCTACCAACTCTCCGAGTACTCTCAAATCTGACTAACGAGCGCCTAGCGCCTTTGCGACCATGGTTGTGTCTGTTATGGTCATGGAACACTATCCTGGTTTTGTGAAAGCTCTAGGAATTATCCCCCCCCCCCCCAATTCCATTCGAAACGACCCCACTTATCTCTAACATAGGTGATTTACAAATCGTAAAAATCATTATGCTTAAGCTCTATTGATATCACTGGTTTTAAGTAGGAATGGACTAGGAAGTTTGTAACTCCCTTTGTATGCGGAGGTACTCCCCAACAGTGACCTCATTTCATACAGCTAGGTGGTCCTATTGAGCCTAGATCATGGGATCTTCAATCTTCGAGGATAGGTTTTTCGTTGTACAAACATACTCCAAGGGCTTTAGTCCCATTCCCATCGACGACTTATGTATTGCATCTCTGCTTAATTCTTTTGTAAGCAGATCCGTAATGTTATCCTTTGACTTCACAAAGTTAATCGTGATAACTCCAGTTGAGAGCAATTGTCGTGTCGTGTCGTGTTATGCCTACGTCGTATGTGCCTTGATTTATCATTATAAGAGTCTGTTTGGACGACTTCCAAGATATAGTTGATCCTCCAAGGGTAAAGATATAACCACTTGTAGATCCAGAATCTTTCATATCGGATATCCAATTTACATCATTCAATCCTTCCACAACAACTGGATTTTGGCCATAATGTAGTCCATAATTCCTCGTGTATCTCAAATACCTTAGTAATCTTGACATACTCTTCCAGTGCTCAGAACTAGGATTACTAGTATATCTACTTAGCCTACTCACAACATATGCTAAGTCTGTACTCGATACATGAGACTGCCAATGATCCTTGAGTATTCCAATTGAGCAACACTCACGACTCTATTCTTTGACAAATGTTGATAGGTATCAATTGGAGTTTGAGCTACACTCGTGTCCTTTGGATTGAACTTCTCAAGGATCTTATCCACATAATGAGATTAACTTAACACCAAACCAGTTTGGGTTCTTATGATCTTCACTCCTAAAATCACATCAGCGAGACCCATATCTTTCATGTCAAATCTCACTTTCAACATGTCTTTAGTAGACCTGATTATCTTATCATCACTCCCAATGATAAGCATATCATCTACATAAAGGCATAAGATCACATAACCTTTAGAGGTGTCCTTCACATACACACACTTGTCACACTCATTTAGTTTCAAACCACTATTAAGCATAACATGGTCAAACTTTTGATGCCATTGTTCTGGAGCTTGCTTCAAGCCATATAATGACTTGACGAGTTTACACACATTGCCCTCTTGGCCAGGAGCAAAGAAACCCTTAGGTTGCTCAATGTAAATCCCTTCCTCTAATTCCCCATTGAGAAATGCAGTTTTTACATCCATTTGATGTATTTCCAAGTTTCTCAAAGCTGCAATAGCAAGAACCAATCTAATAGAGGTTATTCTTGTCACATGCAAGTATGTGTCAAAGTAGTCAAGACCTTCCTTTTGTCTAAACCCTTTAATCACAAGACGTACCTTATACTTATCAACAGAGCCATTAACATTCATCTTTTTCTTTAATATCCGTCGATATCCAAGTGGCTTACACCCTGATGGAAGATCTACTAGCTCCCAAGTATGATTGTGCAAGATAGAATCAATTTCACTGTTGATGGCTTCTATCCATTGAGGTCCATCAGAAGAGGTAACTGCTTCTCGACAAGTTTGAGGCTCACTCTCAACCATGTATGTAAGAAAGTCAGGCCCAACGGATTCTCAGTCCTTTGCCTTTTGCTTCTTCTTGGCTCACCCTCGATAGTCGATTGTTCTTTAGTTTCCTCTTAAACAATCTCATCAACCGTTGTTGATGAACTTGCATGATTTGTTGTTGGTGAACTCACATGAGTTTGTTCTAACATTGGAAACTCCTCTTCAAAGTAAGTTACATTTCATGGCATTGTTTCTATGATAGAGCCCTTGTGCACATCAGGATTCTTAGACTCATATACAAGAAAACGATGTGAGCTACCATTCTTAGCATATCCAATGAAAATGCAGTCAACAGTTTTGGGCCCTATTCTAAGTGCCTTAGGAGGTGTAACAACCACTTTAGCCAGGCACCCCCACACTTTCAGTTATTTATAGGATGATTTATGTCCCTACCACAACTCATGAGGTGTTACATCCTTATTTTTGAAAGATATTTTATTTAGCAAAAAAATGGCCAGAAAAACGGCCTCCCCCATATGTCCTGGCTCATCCCAGAACTTATCAACATGACATTCATCATTTCTTTTATCTACGATTCTTTCGTTCCGCAATACCATTTAATTGGGGTGTATAAGTAAGGGTACACTCGTATATCATGCCAGTTTTTGCACATACATTCCCAAAAATGGTAATACATATTCACCTCCTCTATCTCCTCACATGTTTTATTTTCTTGTTAAGTTGATTCTCAACTTCAGCTTTATACAAAATGACTTGCGATTTGCTTCATCCTTACTCTTAAGTAAGTACACATAACAATATCTTGTATTGCCATCAATAAAAGTAATAAACTACTTATTACCACCTCTGGTGGGAATTGATTTTAAGTCACACACATAAGTGCGAATCAGATCAAGGAGTTCAATTATTCTATCAATTGATTTAAATGATGATCTTGTTTGTTTGGCTTCAACACATGTTTTACATTTTGTTTTAGAGTCAACGGAAAAAGTTGGTATGTAATCTAATTTAATTAAACGATGCATCGAATTAAAACTTATATGACCAAGACGACCATGCCAAATATCAGAAGATCAACCAAGTAAGCAGAAGTAGTAACTTTCTTATTCATGTTTTTTTGTTAACAACGATTACATTGAATTTAAACATGCCATTTGGGCATAGCCTTTTCCAACAAACATATCACGCTTACTTAAAACAAATTTATCACTCTCAAAAACCACACGAAAGCTAAACTTGTTAAGCATCCAAGCTGACATAAGACTCTTGCGCAAGTCAGGAACATAAAGCACATTCTTTAAAGTGAGCTTTTTCCTAGAAGTCCACTTCAAGATCACATCACCTTCTCCCTTGATATCAGCTGTAGCAACATTTTCCATGTACAACTTTTCATCTCCCACTACCTCTTTAAACATGCGGAAGAGGGTCTTGTCTAGGCAAACATGACGGGTAGCACCAGTGTCAACTCACCACCCTTTTGCTCTCACGAACCACAAAAGCTTCAATAGTCATTTCCTAAGGTAACTTTTGAAATCCACACAACTAGGAGGCAATTTCTCAACAATTACTACCATTTGGAATTTTTACTAAGATTCATTCCTTCAGACAGATGTCACTAAGAATAATATACAGTTTTTGAACTTGACTCATCATAGTTTCTGCATCAATCATTTTATAGTCCAAAAACCTAGCTACAACAAACTTCTTAGTACACACATCCTCAGTCTTGTATTTGCTTTCCAATGACTCCCATAAGTCTTTAGCAGTTGAAACCTTGAAGTACACATTGTATAAGGCATTTGAGAGAGCGTTCAACACATAGTTGAGGCATAGGTACTTAAAAGGTTTCCATACATCAACAACACTCACAGATTGAACATCAAATGTCCAATTAGCTAGAACAAGAACAGGAGGGGACTCAGTCAAGAGCCTCACAAAATTCAAATTGGTCAAATAAAAGAACATCTTTTGTTGCCACCTCTTGAAATTCAAGCTAGAAAAGTTTTCTGGTTTTTCAGCATGATTAGCAACTGCTTGGGCTGCTTAGGTGCCAACTAATGGTCCCATAGTAGTGGATGTGGCTCTAACAGTGGTTGATGTTATTGCTTGAACAATAGCCATTTCTGAAACAAGAGACAAAATTATAGTTAGTTTTTCATAAATTTTGATTTACACAAACCAAAGTAAAATAATAATCCTTTAGACAGAAACAAAAATGGTTTACAGAAAACCAATGCAAACTACAAAGGTTTGCTGATAAACAAAACAAACTTTTGAAAGGAAAATGATTTTTTTTTTAAACCAAAACAGTGAATGAGTTTTACGATCTGTTTTGAGCTTGTAGAAATATCGTTCACAAAATAAAAGAAAATACAGTATTATTATTTTCCATAACAAATTACAACTAGAAAAATAGAATGAAACTACATAACAAAATACAATTCTTTTGAAAAACTACAAACATAATGAAACAAAAGATCATTAAACTGATTACAACTAATGTAAGTAAACAAGAGAAGAAAGATGAGGTTTTGGCTAAGGCACGTTCAAGATGTTTTCCTTAAAACAAATTTCAGGCTACCCAAGTGAACTCGTCTATTTCCCAGGGTACAACAGCCTAAGCAGACTGTACTGTTAGGATTAGCCTTGCACCTAAAGTATACCTAAGTATACCTGAAACAAGAGTGCGTAAAGAGGCAAAATCTGGGAATTCATTTGACGTGATGTGTGTTGTGTGAACCATACAGTTTTCAGTGTTCAGTGTGTTTTAGAACAAAGCACAAAGCTTTGTATATAATCATTTTAGAATTCCAAATGTTTGAATTGAATATACGAAATTCAATAAAAATAAAGTCTTGAATTCAATGTTATAATGAATTCTGAGACTTGACAAGTTGGAATGTAAACAGTCACTGGTTGACCACACCAAGTAACTGACTTGAGTCCACATCAACCAAAATATTAGTAAAGGCGGTTCCAAGCGGCAATGCGAGCGTGCAAAGTGTAAAGTGCGCCATCAAAACGCCACGTGACGTTACGCCCATCACCCTGATACCACTATGCGGAGGTACTTCAGAATTTTTTAAAAATTCAACTAAAGGGTTCATTAAGTCCTTTAGAGGTTTTGTGGTCTGGTTAAGACTCATCATTTTTATTCTAGATTAAAATCTTTTTTGTAGATTAAAATCATTTTTTGTAGACGGTATTTTAGCAAAAGCTATGATACCAACTTGCCCAATTAATAGACTATAGAATATAAAATTCATTAAATGAATCTTTTTGAAAAATATGCACAGTATTTCTTTTCTTTTTAGTCGATTAAAAAGAAAAAGATGCATAGTATGCATAGTATTTTGAATATAATATTCTAAAGATTTCTTTGAAAAGAATCTTTCATTATTATTAATCGATTTAAAATAATCGATTGATAACTTAGATTTCAATTTATTGAATTCAATCGATCGAATTCTTAGAATTCAATTTATTGAATATAAAATTCATATTAGAATTATTAATCGATTTAAAGCAATCGATGGATAATTTGAATATGAAATTATTAGCCGACAAACGTAGACTAATATAAACAATTTTGAAATTGTTTAATTGCGGAATCAATCCTTTGAATTTACAAAATTCATTATTTTTTGTAGTCATATTTTGACTAAATTTTTTAGATTGAAAAATCATTTGTTTCGATAGTTGTTAATCGATTTCTTTTTGTTTTTGTTTATAAACATCATTTTTTGATTTAATCAAAATCTTAGTTTTTTGTGTTGAATTAAATTCTTTTTAAGATTTTAAGGAGAGATATGAAATATCAATCTTGAAGAAAATTAACAGTATGAAATAAAATTTTATACCTTTCTTCTTCTTGTATCTTTTTCTTGATTGTTTCTAATTTTTCTGCAAGGGACCAATCCAACCCTTATTTTCCCTAACGGCCTCCTGCCTCAGCGGTACTTCAACGGGCTCCAGGACTCCAGGTTTTACAGAATAAAAACTTTCATGATAAAAGATAAAAGATAGAAGTTTACAAAGGAGTTTTTATTTCATAACTGTCCTCCCGAAGGAGAACTTCTTGATATTTACATAACCCCCTTAAAGGAGTTACTACTCCATGCTAGTACACATAACTAGAAATTAAAAAAAAAATTGATCGAATGATCAATGTTGAAAAGAAAGGTGGGTGGTTGAGAGTTGTTGAGAGGTTTAAGGGATAGGTGATGTCGTCGAGGGATGTCCTAAAACTAATGAATTCGACTTCTTTATACAGCAGAAGTGAATTTTACAAAAGGACTAAAATAGCCTTAAGTGTTCGTTATGCATGACGTTTTTTAGTCGACAAACCCATGTGTTGGGTCCAGCTCTTGCGTGTCGTCTTCTAAAAAGTAGTTGTCTTTAATAGAGGGACCACTTTTGTCAGAATTTTCTTCTGTGGAAGATTCTTTACAGCTCATGCACTGATGGCTTTCCTGTGCTCTTTGCATTATTTTGCAGAGTTTTTGTTTGGTAATAGAATTCCACTATAGCTCGTAATTATGTAGAAATTGCCTTATAGGAATTTCCTTTTTTCCATACTCGGCTGAATATCGAGTGGCTTCTTGTTGGGCTTGTAATAAGGACCCAAACTTCTTGAATGTTACCGGTCTTCCAGAAACATGTTGAGACACTATGGACCAATCTTCATATATGCCTCTATGCTCTCCATCAAAAATGACATAAAATCTAGAATTAGATTTTACCATTTCTTGAATATCTTGGGAGTAACTTGGTCTAAGAGAGACCTGTTCAGTTTTTGGCAAACTGTCAGCCATCAACGGATTTGATGTGCCTTTACCAGAGCCGTTTGCTACTGGGCTAGATGAAGATCGTAGTTCTTCATTAACTTTATATTTGCTTTTTTCCAAAGCAACAGGAGTCAACGGACTTGATTTTTCTTTACCTTTAGCCGTTTGTAAAGGAATAGATTCAGATTGTATCCTTTCGGAAACCTGTTCTGAATTAACAGTTGTGTCTAGACTTTCGTCGTAGAGAGCTATTTTTTCTTGAATAGCTTTTAATTCTATCAAAAGAATTTTTTCTTTTAGGCGTAAAGCCTTTAAATCCTCCATTTTTTCAAAAATTTGCCTTTCTTTTTGTAAGAGTGATTGGTGATGCCTTAAATTTGAAGGGTGTATACACCTTATATAGGCATAAAAAGCATTTGATTTTGGAAATTTAGTTGAAATACGTATGTGTTTACGTATTTTGAAAATCTCGTGTCAAGCAATCAGCTAGCACGTTTTTGGCCCCCTCAAGATGTTCAGTATCGAAAGAATATCTTGAAAACCACATTTGCCATCTGACAAGACGACCTTGTTTATTATCTCCAGAAATTTTTGTTTTCAGAAAATAAGTAAAATTTTTATTGTCAGTTCTGACTAAGAATTTAACTGGGGTTAAATAAATAGAGAACTTTGAAATCGTGTTTTTTACCGCCAGTAATTCTTTTTCATTACTGTGATAATTTCGTTCCGCCTGCTTGAAGCTTCCCGAAGTGTACCTGCAAATTTTTTCTCTATCTGCAGTTTTAGCTTTTAAAACACCTCCCCAAAAATCATGAGAAGCATCTGTTTCTATGATTAAAAAATCATTTTCATTAGGAAGATAAAGTTTAGGAAAACTGATTAAGTTTTTCTTTATCTTTTTAATGTAGTCAGTATCGGAATGCTTCCAATCCCATACGTATTCCTTTTTTAGCTTAGCCTGTAAAGGTTTTCTAAGCTCTGCAAGTTTAGGAATATAACTTTCTGCATAAGTTAATATACCTAAAAATCTTTGAAGATGTTTTTTATCTTCTAAAATATCTGGAAATTTGTGTAAATTTTCCAAGATATGTTTTTGTGGACAATGAGTCCCTTGATCTATTTCAAGACCTAAAAAGTTTATCTTTGTCTTAAAAAGATTAGCTTTCTTTTTTGATAAAATGATTCCACATTTTTCAACTGTTCAAGATATGTTTTTGTGGACAATGAGTCCCTTGATCTATTTCAAGACCTAAAAAGTTTATCTTTGTCTTAAAAAGATTAGCTTTCTTTTTTGATAAAATGATTCCACATTTTTCAACTGTTCAAGATATGTTTTTGTGGACAATGAGTCCCTTGATCTATTTCAAGACCTAAAAAGTTTATCTTTGTCTTAAAAAGATTAGCTTTCTTTTTTGATAAAATGATTCCATATTTTTCAATTGTTTTTAGAACTGATAAAACATGAAAATAATGTTTATCTTCTGAGTTTGAGAAAACAATAATATCGTCGACATAGACGGTACAGTAATTTTCTAAACCTCTTAAAGCATTTTGCATATGTCTTTGAAATATGCTTGGTGCTTGTTTTAATCCAAAAGGGACTACCTTCCATTGATAATGACCATCTGGACATGTGAATGTGGTTAGTAACTGAGATTCTTCATCTAATAGTACCTGCCAAAAACCACTTTTGCAGTCGAAACTGGAAAAATAGGTTTTTCCTCTTAACAGAGTTAGTAGTTCCTGCATACAAGGAAGATTATGGCTGTCGCCTTTAGTAGCTGCATTGATTGCTTTATAATTTACAACCATGCGTTTTTTCCCTCTTCTTTTTTCAGCTTCATTTTCAACTAAAAATGCTGGAGACATGTGAGGTGATTTACTTGGAATAAGTAGTTTTAAATCAAGTAATTCTTTAATTTGTTTATTAAATTCATCTCTGTCCTGTGGACTGTACTTCATAGGTTTCACCCTGATTACAGTTTTAGGATCAATGAGTTCTATTGATGCTTTCATCCAATTTTTGGATTTTTCGGGATCAATAGGATTTTCTGAACAAACTTTTTCAAGTAGTTCTTCAATTTTTTGAAATTTTTGTATTTCATTTAAAAATATCCTTTCTGCTTTTATAACCTCTTGAGCTATATTAGTTCCAGAAATTTGTTTTATCTTTGAATCTTTTTTCATGGATTCAAGAAAATCTGGTTTTCCAACTTGAAAAGCCTTTGTGACCTTTTTAATCAAAATCATTTCTTGATTAAGATGAAAAGATACTTTGTCTAACCATTGAGTGAAAGGTCCATAAAGTTGACAGAAATTATTTCCAAGGAGTAAATCCATACCTGAATCTTGTTGGTAGATAGTAGGAATGGTAAATGGTTCTCCAGAAAAATGGATGATAAGATTTCTACAAACCTTATTTAACTTCATGACTTCTTTGTTAGCAATAACTACCTTAATATCTTTGGGAGCGTTTTCCCATAGGTCATTAGGAATTACGTGTTTGCTTGCCAAACAAATGCGGAGGTACTTCAGAATTTTTCAAAAATTCAACTACTTCAGAATTTTTCAAAAATTCAACTAAAGGGTTCATTAAGTCCTTTAGAGGTTTTGTGGTCTGGTTAAGACTCATCATTTTTATTCTAGATTAAAATCTTTTTTGTAGATTAAAATCATTTTTTGTAGACGGTATTTTAGCAAAAGCTATGATACCAACTTGCCCAATTAATAGACTATAGAATATAAAATTCATTAAATGAATCTTTTTGAAAAAGATGCACAGTATTTCTTTTCTTTTTAGTCGATTAAAAAGAAAAAGATGCATAGTATGCATAGTATTTTAAATATAATATTCTAAAGATTTCTTTGAAAAGAATCTTTCATTATTATTAATCGATTTAAAATAATCTATTGATAACTTAGATTTCAATTTATTGAATTCAATCGATCGAATTCTTAGAATTCAATTTATTGAATATAAAATTCATATTAGAATTATTAATCGATTTAAAGCAATCGATAGATAATTTGAATATGAAATTATTAGCCGACAAACGTAGACTAATATAAACAATTTTGAAATTGTTTAATTGTGGAATTAACCCTTTGAATTTACAAAATTCATTATTGTTTGTAGTCATATTTTGACTAAATTTTTTAGATTGAAAAATCATTTGTTTCGATAGTTGTTAATCGATTTCTTTTTGTTTTTGTTTATAAACATCATTTTTTGATTTAATCAAAATCTTAGTTTTTTATATTGAATTAAATTCTTTTTCAGATTTTAAGGAGATATATGAAATATCAATCTTGAAGAAAATTAACAGTATGAAATAAAATTTTATACCTTTCTTCTTCTTGTATCTTTTTCTTGATTGTTTCTAATTTTTCTGCAAGGGACCAATCCAACCCTTATTTTCCCTAACGGCCTCCTGCCTCAGCGGTACTTCAACGGGCTCCAGGACTCCAGGTTTTACAGAATAAAAACTTTCATGATAAAAGATAGAAGTTTACAAAGGAGTTTTTATTTCATAACTGTCCTCCCGAAGGAGAACTTCTTGATATTTACATAACCCCCTTAAAGGAGTTACTACTCCATGCTAGTACATATAACTAGAAATTAAAAAAATTGATCGAATGATCAATGTTGAAAAGAAAGGTGGGTGGTTGTGAGTTGTTGAGAGGTTTAAGGGATAGGTGATGTAGTCGAGGGATGTCTAAAACTAATGAATTCAACTTCTTTATATAGCAGAAGTGAATTTTACAAAAGTTCTAAAATAGCCTTAAGTGTTCGTCATGCATGACGTTTTTTAGTCGACAAACCCATGTGTTGGGTCCAGCTCTCGCGTGTCGTCTTCTGAAAAGTAGTTGTCTTTAATAGAGGGACCACTTTTGTCAGAATTTTCTTCTGTGGAAGATTCTTTACAGCTCATGCACTGATGGCTTTCCTGTGCTCTTTGCATTATTTTGCAGAGTCTTTGTTTGGTAGTAGGACTCACATCAACTTTGTTGAAGATAATGCGTTGCTCCATTTTTTCTAAAGCTTCCTTCTCGTGCTTTGGTAGTGGAGTTCCACTGTAACTTGTGATGATGCAGTGGTCGCTGCAATAATTCACTTTATTAAAGCTTTTTACTTTAATATTTTGAAGATTATTCAGGATTTTTAAGAATCCTTTAACCCTTATTTCGACCCAATTTTCGAAATCTTCTTGCTCCTCATTCGTAACTTTTGAGGGGTTGACGGTTCTTGCTTTCGCGAGCCCGATTTCTATATGATGGTAACTTTGGGAAGAAGTTCCTTGGTACCAATCTGGAAGTGTAGAGTTACACTTTATGAAGATGTTTGCGTCTTTTGCTGCAGCAATCTTCTTTCGAAAGTTTTTAATAGCTTTCTTTATCCCTTCTAGAAACATGCTAATTTCAAGCAAATTTGGAGATGGATATATAAACTTTATTAGACCAGCAGAAAATGCTAGTGAAACAAGTTCTGGACTTGCGCCTGGACAAAAGACTAAAAGACTTTTAGTAGCCTTATCTTCTGTATAGACATGCTCAAACTCGAAATCATCTTGACTAAGAGCTCTTGTTTTAGACCAAATTCTTCTGAATTTGTCCAACGATATAATATCTTCTTCTTCTTTCTCTTCTTTTATTGTTGATCTTGAGAAAGTGTTCTTGAATTCAATGATTCTTTCTTTTTTCTTGGGCTTCAATGGCTCAGGAATAATTGTTACCTTTAAAGGTATTCCTTTCTTCCCGAAATTTGCTGAATAACGGGTAGCTTCTTGTTGGGCTTGTGCTAACGACCCAAATTTTTTGAAAGGATAGTCGGTTTTATCAATGTAATTTTTTACTATACCCCAATCTTCATATATTCCTCTGTGGTCACCATCGAAAATAACATAAAATCTTGAATTATGCTTTTCTGGAATTTGTGTGACTTGTGAGTAACTTGGTCTGAGAAAGACCTGTTCAGTTTTTGGCAAACTGTCAGCCATCAACGGATTTGATGTGCCTTTACCAGAGCCGTTTGCTACTGGGCTAGATGAAGATTTTAGTTCTTCATTTACTTTATAATTGCTTTTTTCCAAAGCAACAGGAATCAACGGACTTGATTTTTCTTTACCTTTAGCCGTTTGTAATGGAATAGATTCAGATTGTATCCTTTCGGAATCCTGTTCTGAATTAACAGTTGTGTCTAGACTTTCGTCGTAGAGAGCTATTTTTTCTTGAATAGCTTTTAATTCTATCAAAATAATTTTTTCTTTTAGGCGTAAAGCCTTTACTTCTTCCATTTTTTCAAAAATAAGCCTTTCTTTTGTAAGTGTAAATGAAAGTGATGAATTTTTGAATGAAGAGATGCCTTCTATTTATAGTAGCAAGAATGATAGTGACATTATTGCTTAAGATTTCTGAAAATCTCGTGTCAAGCTATCAGTTAACACATTTTTGGCCCTCTTACCGTGTCTGTCATTTGACAAGACGACCCTGTTTATTATTTCCAAAAATATATTTGTTTTCAGAAAATAAATAATTTTTGAATAAACAAATTTCAGAAATTCGTTTTGTTTATTTTTATCCCCCCAACTAAAAGAGTGGTTGGACTTCATTCTGAGTCTTCTGTAGAAGAATCGGATAATATTTCTAATGCATATACTTGTGTATAGCCATCAAAAATATTTTCATAAGGAAAAAATCCTTCAGTTTCCGCTTTCGAAATAATTTTTTATTTTTTCGGAAACTTTTGTCTGTTGGGACATTCGTTTGCATAGTGTCCTTCTTCAGAACATATCCAGCAACGACATTTTTTCTTCCCTTGAGGACAAACCTTAGGTTTTTCTTTTGAAAAGTATTTTTCAGGGGAAAACTTTCTTTTCTTGGTTTTCCAAAAACGTTTTTTTAGTTTTTGTTTTATATTTCTTTTTGAAATAATTTTCATCTTTTACTGGTTCACAACCGAAAGTTAATTGTGGTAACTCAGTAAGTTTTTTGCAACAGCTTTTGTTAAAACGTTTTAGCTGTTTTTGTTTATCAGAAAAATCACAGTAAATCGCAATTTCTTCTTTGACAATTCTTGTTGCAAATCCAAGAGAATGCATCGTGAACTGATTCTTTTCTTTGTTCCACCGTTCTTTGGCTTTTTCTCCAACGATAGGAATCTTCATTAAGTAAGCCTCAATCCAAGAGTGGAATTCACCTGTACTTAATTTGTATAGATTTGTTTCATAAAGACAAGTAAAATCGTCTAACAAACAAATATCACAAATTTGTGCTTTTGCAAGATTTTGTCTTGCTTTTTCTAGCAATTTTTGATTTTCATAGTCTTTATTTGTTATAAGGTCGAGACCTAAAAACATCATGTATATTGCATTTATGATTTGATCAAAAAGATCAAAACCATGTAAATTTTCATCACAAGTTGTCCCTTTGATGAAATTTTGTATAATTCCTGCGGACTTATGTTCTAATAATAATAACAAAGCCTTAGCATGAGAGAACTCTTCTGAATTAGTCTGAATGATTAGACTGATTTCAGTGTTCCATTTATCAATTACCACTTTTCTTTTGTCGAGGTTGAAGATACAATCAATTTTAATAGTATTAATAGTAGTTGCACTACCATTGTCATTACTATTAGAATCAGGTATACCTTTATGATACGGCATGGAAAATTCCGTATTTTTTCTACGCCTGTTACCTTTGCTAGTAGAGGCATTGTAAGTTCTTTGTCTCGGAGACATTTCAATATCTGAATAACTTTCTTCCGTATCGGGTTCTTCTTTCTTTACCGGAAAGGTTCTTAGTTCTTCATTCTTCAAAACAAAGACCTATTCTTCTTTATTTTCAGAAAAATATCTTTCATTTAAGATTTTATTTTCAGAAAACTTTTGTTCACATTTTTTGTTATCTAAAGAAATGAGACTAACAATTTCTATTATTTGTTCAACTGGAAGGGTATCCAATTGTTCATCTAAAATTTGTTCCAATTTTTTAGTGATGGAACTCATTTTATCCACAAGATAAGATAATCTTGTTATCTTTTAATCTTTTAATATCTTTTTCTATAAAAGATTTTTTTCTTTTTAAATCAGTTAATTCAAAAAGTTTATCAGAAGGATGAATACTCCAATCTGAATGTAATTCATAAATTCTTTGATTATTTCTTTCAAGATAGAAATAATGTCTAGAGATCTCTCTATTTATATTCCTTAAAAGGTTTTCCATTTGACCTTTATTGGTCATTTGAAGTTGATCCAAAAGGCCATGATAATGCATTCGGACTTTTAGAACTTCCTAAAGAAGGATTTCCAACGTTGAAGTTTGGAAATGAATACTTTTGAAAGCTTTTTTCATCATTAATTTTTTCTTTTTGCCTTTCGGGCAAAAGAGTTTTTGAATCCATTTTTTCATCAATTTTGTCTGAAACATCTTTGATGATTTTTGCGGCAGTTGCCTCAAGATTTTCGTTGGTAGATAGACTATCCAACTTTCTCATTAAATCTTTAAGAATTTCCTCTATTTTCAAAAGAGTAGTCATGTTACAGATATAATTGCTTTTTTGGTTCTAAGCTCAATAATTTTTTGCTTGGAATCAAAAATGTTTTTCTTAACAATCTTTATATTAAGAATTTTTGTTTTATGACTTAACATAAAATTTTCTTTAATTTGATTTATTCTCATAAATCCAAATTGTATATCAGCCTCTTCACAGGTGATTTGTTGATCAAGATATTGTAAATAATTTAAAATTGGATTTGAAGACATTACTCTCCAATAATTCCTTTTAAAACTCTACCATATCCATCTATTCGCTCTGACATAGAACGAATTAATTGTTCAGTATTACTTGAATCTCCTATTTGTAAAGAGTTTCCAGCATAACTGTGTCTGGGTTTTGTTACTAAAACCTGTTTATTTCGTGCAATATCAATTGCCCAATTTTCTTGTAATTGTGATGGCTCAGCGAATTTGCTGCCTTCAACAATTCCAATATTTGAAAATATATCCTCAATTGTTATATTTCCATTTTCCTTATACTCGATTGAATGAGTACTGTTTGTTAAAGCATACGAGATTAAATAATTAATCGTAAACACTTTATTACCTGGTTCCATAAGATCAGTTCTTTCACACTGATGTATAAAACTCAAAGTTTTGTCGAAATCTTTTGAATCTCGATGTAAAGCAAATTTAGGATAGACAGTAAACATAAATTTACCATATGCTAAATTACCTTGAATTGCTCCAAGAAGAGCATCTTGCCTATTGATAATTCTATTATCAACGAGTGCCATTTTTATAGGAAAACTAATTCCATCTCTAAACTGAGCTTTAAGGAGGATTTTAACCGCTCCTATGTGTACCATATTGAGAGACTTTCTCAACTCTGGTTTAATGTGCAAAAGCTTTTTTTGTTATTTCACCCTTTGTTAAGAGTGGCAAATAAACTCCACCTGCTGTATTTTTTATGTCAACTGAAAGTTCTTCAGTGTTAAAACAATAAAATATTTTATTTTTTCTAGAAAAGGCTCTAGAAACTAAACTTTGTAAAGTTTTTGGTTGATTAAAAACTTGTTTAGTGTCAAGCTTGAATTTAAGCTTACTAATTTTTGTTAGTTGATCAGAATTAATCATGTAATCTGATAGAAAACCTTTTCTGTTTTCACTAAAGTTTAAAACTTCAGTTATTTCTTCAGATTCGTCAGAATCATTTTTAAAAAGATTGTTATTTTCCATTAATTTATGAAATAAAACATCTTATTTTTTTAAAAACGAGCACATGGCTCTGATACCACTATGCGGAGGTACTTCAGAATTTTTCAAAAATTTGCTACTAGGCTAGATGAAGATTACTTCAGAATTTTTGACAAATTCAACTAAAGGGTTCATTAAGTCCTTTAGAGGTTTTGTGGTCTGGTTAAGACTCCTCATTTTTTTTAGATTAAAAATCCTTTGTGTAGATTAAAAAATCATTTTTGTAGACGGTATTTTAGCAAAAGCTATGATACCAAGTTGCCCAATTAATAGGCTATATAATATAAAATTCATTAAATGAATCTTTTTGAAAAAGATGCACAGTATTTCTTTTCTTTTTAGTCGATTAAAAAGAAAAAGATGAATAGTACTTTGAATATAATATTCAAGATGAATAGTACTTTGAATATAATATTCTATAGATTTCTTTGAAAAGAATCTATCATTATTATTAATCGATTTAAAATAATCGATTGATAACTTAGATTTCAATTTATTGAATATAAAATTCATAACTTGAAATTCAATTTATTGAATTCAATCGATCGAATTCTTAGAATTCAATTTATTGAATATAATATTCATATTAGAATTATTAATCGACTTAAAGCAATCGATAGATAATTTGAATATGAAATTATTAGCCGACAAACGTAGACTAATATAAACAATTTTGAAATTGTTTAACTATGCGGAGGTACTTCAGAATTTTTGACAAATTCAACTAAAGGGTTCATTAAGTCCTTTAGAGGTTTTGTGGTCTGGTTAAGACTCCTCATTTTTTTTAGATTAAAAATCCTTTGTGTAGATTAAAAAATCATTTTTGTAGACGGTATTTTAGCAAAGGCTATGATACCAACTTGCTCAATTAATAGGCTATAGAATATAAAATTCATTAAATGAATATTTTTGAAAAAGATGCACAGTATTTCTTTTCTTTTTAGTCGATTAAAAAGAAAAAGATGAATAGTACTTTGAATATAATATTCAAGATGAATAGTACTTTGAATATAATATTCTATAGATTTCTTTGAAAAAAATCTTTCATTATTATTAATCGATTTAAAATAATCGATTGATAACTTAGATTTCAATTTATTGAATATAAAATTCATAACTTGAAATTCAATTTATTGAATTCAATCGATCGAATTCTTAGAATTCAATTTATTGAATATAATATTCATATTAGAATTATTAATCGACTTAAAGCAATCGATAGATAATTTGAATATGAAATTATTAGCCGACAAACGTAGACTAATATAAACAATTTTGAAATTGTTTAATTGTGGAATTAATCCTTTGAATTTACAAAATTCATTATTTTTTGTAGTCATATTTTGACTAAATTTTTTAGATTGAAAAATCATTTGTTTCGATAGTTGTTAATCGATTTCTTTTTGTTTTTTTTTTATAAACATCATTTTTTGATTTAATCAAAATCTTAGTTTTTTGTATTGAATTAAATTCTTTTTAAGATTTTAAGGAGAGATATGAAATATCAATCTTGAAGAAAATTAACAGTATGAAATAAAATTTTATACCTTTCTTCTTCTTGTATCTTTTTCTTGATTGTTTCTAATTTTTCTGCAAGGGACCAATCCAACCCTTATTTTCCCTAACGGCCTCCTGCCTCAGCGGTACTTCAACGGGCTCCAGGACTCCAGGTTTTACAGAATAAAAACTTTCATGATAAAAGATAAAAGATAGAAGTTTACAAAGGAGTTTTTATTTCATAACTGTCCTCCCGAAGGAGAACTTCTTGATATTTACATAACCCCCTTAAAGGAGTTACTACTCCATGCTAGTACACATAACTAGAAATTAAAAAAAAATTGATCGAATGATCAATGTTGAAAAGAAAGGTGGGTGGTTGAGAGTTGTTGAGAGGTTTAAGGGATAGGTGATGTCGTCGAGGGATGTCCTAAAACTAATGAATTCGACTTCTTTATACAGCAGAAGTGAATTTTACAAAAGGACTAAAATAGCCTTAAGTGTTCGTTATGCATGACGTTTTTTAGTCGACAAACCCATGTGTTGGGTCCAGCTCTTGCGTGTCGTCTTCTAAAAAGTAGTTGTCTTTAATAGAGGGACCACTTTTGTCAGAATTTTCTTCTGTGGAAGATTCTTTACAGCTCATGCACTGATGGCTTTCCTGTGCTCTTTGCATTATTTTGCAGAGTTTTTGTTTGGTAATAGAATTCCACTATAGCTCGTAATTATGTAGAAATTGCCTTATAGGAATTTCCTTTTTTCCATACTCGGCTGAATATTGAGTGGCTTCTTGTTGGGCTTGTAATAAGGACCCAAACTTCTTGAATGTTACCGGTCTTCCAGAAACATGTTGAGACACTATGGACCAATCTTCATATATGCCTCTATGCTCTCCATCAAAAATGACATAAAATCTAGAATTAGATTTTACCATTTCTTGAATATCTTGGGAGTAACTTGGTCTAAGAGAGACCTGTTCAGTTTTTGGCAAACTGTCAGCCATCAACGGATTTGATGTGCCTTTACCAGAGCCGTTTGCTACTGGGCTAGATGAAGATCGTAGTTCTTCATTAACTTTATATTTGCTTTTTTCCAAAGCAACAGGAGTCAACGGACTTGATTTTTCTTTACCTTTAGCCGTTTGTAAAGGAATAGATTCAGATTGTATCCTTTCGGAAACCTGTTCTGAATTAACAGTTGTGTCTAGACTTTCGTCGTAGAGAGCTATTTTTTCTTGAATAGCTTTTAATTCTATCAAAAGAATTTTTTCTTTTAGGCGTAAAGCCTTTAAATCCTCCATTTTTTCAAAAATTTGCCTTTCTTTTTGTAAGAGTGATTGGTGATGCCTTAAATTTGAAGGGTGTATACACCTTATATAGGCATAAAAAGCATTTGATTTTGGAAATTTAGTTGAAATACGTATGTGTTTACGTATTTTGAAAATCTCGTGTCAAGCAATCAGCTAGCACGTTTTTGGCCCCCTCAAGATGTTCAGTATCGAAAGAATATCTTGAAAACCACATTTGCCATCTGACAAGACGACCTTGTTTATTATCTCCAGAAATTTTTGTTTTCAGAAAATAAGTAAAATTTTTATTGTCAGTTCTGACTAAGAATTTAACTGGGGTTAAATAAATAGAGAACTTTGAAATCGTGTTTTTTACCGCCAGTAATTCTTTTTCATTACTGTGATAATTTCGTTCCGCCTGCTTGAAGCTTCCCGAAGTGTACCTGCAAATTTTTTCTCTATCTGCAGTTTTAGCTTTTAAAACACCTCCCCAAAAATCATGAGAAGCATCTGTTTCTATGATTAAAAAATCATTTTCATTAGGAAGATAAAGTTTAGGAAAACTGATTAAGTTTTTCTTTATCTTTTTAATGTAGTCAGTATCGGAATGCTTCCAATCCCATACGTATTCCTTTTTTAGCTTAGCCTGTAAAGGTTTTCTAAGCTCTGCAAGTTTAGGAATATAACTTTCTGCATAAGTTAATATACCTAAAAATCTTTGAAGATGTTTTTTATCTTCTAAAATATCTGGAAATTTGTGTAAATTTTCCAAGATATGTTTTTGTGGACAATGAGTCCCTTGATCTATTTCAAGACCTAAAAAGTTTATCTTTGTCTTAAAAAGATTAGCTTTCTTTTTTGATAAAATGATTCCACATTTTTCAACTGTTCAAGATATGTTTTTGTGGACAATGAGTCCCTTGATCTATTTCAAGACCTAAAAAGTTTATCTTTGTCTTAAAAAGATTAGCTTTCTTTTTTGATAAAATGATTCCATATTTTTCAATTGTTTTTAGAACTGATAAAACATGAAAATAATGTTTATCTTCTGAGTTTGAGAAAACAATAATATCGTCGACATAGACGGTACAGTAATTTTCTAAACCTCTTAAAGCATTTTGCATATGTCTTTGAAATATGCTTGGTGCTTGTTTTAATCCAAAAGGGACTACCTTCCATTGATAATGACCATCTGGACATGTGAATGTGGTTAGTAACTGAGATTCTTCATCTAATAGTACCTGCCAAAAACCACTTTTGCAGTCGAAACTGGAAAAATAGGTTTTTCCTCTTAACAGAGTTAGTAGTTCCTGCATACAAGGAAGATTATGGCTGTCGCCTTTAGTAGCTGCATTGATTGCTTTATAATTTACAACCATGCGTTTTTTCCCTCTTCTTTTTTCAGCTTCATTTTCAACTAAAAATGCTGGAGACATGTGAGGTGATTTACTTGGAATAAGTAGTTTTAAAACAAGTAATTCTTTAATTTGTTTATTAAATTCATCTCTGTCCTGTGGACTGTACTTCATAGGTTTCACCCTGATTACAGTTTTAGGATCAATGAGTTCTATTGATGCTTTCATCCAATTTTTGGATTTTTCGGGATCAATAGGATTTTCTGAACAAACTTTTTCAAGTAGTTCTTCAATTTTTTGAAATTTTTGTATTTCATTTAAAAATATCCTTTCTGCTTTTATAACCTCTTGAGCTATATTAGTTCCAGAAATTTGTAGAAATCTTATCATCCATTTTTCTGAGGAACCATTTACCATTCCTACTATCTACCAACAAGATTCAGGTATGGATTTACTCCTTGGAAATAATTTCTGTCAACTTTATGGACCTTTCACTCAATGGTTAGACAGAGTATCTTTTCATCTTAATCAAGAAATGATTTTGATTAAAAATGTCACAAAGGCTTTTCAAGTTGGAAAACCAGATTTTCTTGAATCCATGAAAAAAAGATTCAAAGATAAAACAAATTCCTGAAACTAATATAGCTCAAGAGGTTATAAAAGCAGAAAGGATATTTTTAAATGAATTACAAAAATTTCAAAAAATTGAAGAACTACTTGAAAAAGTTTGTTCAGAAAATCCTATTGATCCCGAAAAATCCAAAAATTGGATGAAAGCATCAATAGAACTCATTGATCCTAAAACTGTAATCAGGTGCGAGCGTGCAAAGTGTAAAGTGCGCCATCAAAACGCCACGTTACGTTACGCCCATCACCCTCGTCCCAGTCCCAGGCGCGGGGGCACGTCTGGGCTTCGCACCCTTCTGGCTACCACTAGGTGTGACTTGTCACATAGGAAGATAATCTTGTAGAGTATTCCACTTATAAATCAACGAAAGATTTATCTCTTCACCTATGTGGGACAAGCACAATTTCCACACGTGAAATTTCAACACACATTTAGAGCTCAAGATCTCTCATTCGTACTGGCTTTAATTATTAAATAATCATTATGCTTATCAAAAATATAATATTATTTAAAATTTTTAAACATTGCATACAATTCAAATATACGACAACTTTAATACAGTTTGATACAACAAATCTTAGATATTAGTTTAAATACCACATATGCCTCGGAGTTCGATCAAAGCTCTCGGATTTAGCTCGGAAAAAGCTTACTCGATATGACCAGGTTTGAAATTGAGCCGAGCTGACTCGGCTCGGTTAGAAAGTGAGCCTGGCTCGGCCCAGTTTGTACAGAGCCAGATTTTCTTGGTTTGGCTCGCTCGTTAGCTCAGCTTGAGTTGGCTTGGATTATTTTACCTTTGATTTATATTATTTTTAAATAAATATAATATGTTATAAAAAAGTTGGTTATTATTTGCAGATATTTAGGCATATTTGGGGTTAATTAGGATGCTAATGTACTTATTTTGTATTTCGTTTAAATTTGAAACTTATGTTGTATTTGGTTGAATTTGATTTAGGATTGTACCGTATTAGGTTAAACTTATTTTGGATATGTTTATTAAACTATTAAATGATATTTGATACTACTGAATTTTGAAATTTACATATTAAATTTTCTTTTTAAATCCGAGTTTTTAGCTCGGTTTGAAATTCGAGTGATCTGAGTCGGCTCAGTTTCTAATTGAGCCGATGCCGAGCTTGCCCTAGCTCGACTCGTGAACAACCAATAAATGAGAAGTTAATTACATTGTTAATACAGTTAATTCTAGATACCCATGACCTGGAGTTATGGTGTTTGCCATATCAATAATCTCAGAATTTCCCATAAGCTGTCACTGAACTGTAACTGTGGATACATATACTCATATACTAGACTTATTTGAGTTATTTCCTCTCATGTACATCTCATATCATATGTAAATAAGTAAATAACCAATTTAAAGCACAAAATATTACGCAGGCCCTCTAATAAAACCGTGTCAAAGAGCATGTTGCAACAATTTAAGGTAATTCGTTAATCAGAAACAACTGTTTGCAGGGACAATGAACTCTCAACTCCCGTGTTATCAGCACTTGTTTGTGCAACCACCTTAGACATTCCAAACATCTACAACACACATCAAAATAATAAGCATATTGGTTTAAAAAGGCGCGCCTCAGGGAAAACACATCAGGCGCATAAAGGTTCGCCTCATGTTGTTATAGGCTAAAATTGGGTCCAATGAGGTTTGGATGCAATAACAAACAACCAAAGGATGAAAAAAATTATGAAAGGGCTACTTCATAAATAGGCCGATATATAAAACAGCTGAGAGATACGCAACTTCTGGTTGTAAATAAAGCGTATTCGGTTATACATAGACGTGCACCTCACTGTAGGCCTCGCGCTTTTTTAAACCATGTTAATCATTGAACTAGGGGTGCAAATGAGCCGAGCTACTAGCGAGGTACTCGAGCTCGGCTCGAAAAAAAAAAGCTCGAACGAGCTGAGCTTAAACAAGCTCGAGCCCGAGCCTAAAAACAAGCTCGTTTAGTAAACGAGCCCGAGCTTTGCTTATCGAGCCGGCTCGCGAGCCTAAACGAGCTTTCTGTTTATATATTTTTTATTAATATATTAAACATATATTTATATAATAATAATTACCATTTATATAAATATAAAAAATAACTAAATTATATGTATAATAATAATTATAATTAATATAAATTAATTAATAAATACTAAACGAGTCAAGCCTGAGCCGAGCTCGAGCTTTGGAAATAAAGCTCGAATCGCTCGAGCCTGGTTGGGCTCGGCTCAGCTCGTTTGCACCCCGAACAATTGTGTTTGTCGGAGTATAGTATCTGTATTTGAAAAACAAACCTTTAGAATGGTCTTTTGGAAGCATATTTTATGTTCATCAGTGGAAGCATGTATGAACTCATCAATGTGATCTTTCACATCCTGTAAGAAACTTGCATCTTCCGATTTCTTCCTTCTACATGATGCCACGACCGGAGCAGAAACAGAAGCAGATGGAGTAGATTGTTGACTTTTTTCTGTTGCCATTGTTGGGTTTATGCTCAATAACCACTGTTGAATAAATTTAAAAAAAAAATAATAATAATAATAACCACTGTTTGAATAAATTTCAAAATTGCACCATTTTCCTCCTCACATTTTGAAAACGTGCCATTTCAGTCAAAAAAAATAACCACTGTTTAATAAATTCAATTAGCTTAGGGGTAACCACAGTCAAAATTGCAGCTGGCCGGGATCGAACCTGTAACCAGCTGCTTAGAAACAACCGAATTTTACCCCTAAGGTAACCGAATTTTTAACAGTGGTTCGTTTTTGGACTAAAATGGCACGTTTCCAAATGTCAGGGAGGAAAACAGTGTGATTTTGAAATTTGACATTAAATGGCAAAAGTGAACAAACCAACACCAACACTAACTCTATATCTAATTTTGGAATTCTAAAGGCACAAGGAGGAAGAAGATGATACATTCTGAAGACTGTTGAGCATTGACATCCAAACCATCAAATTATACATACATTCCACTAAAAAACAACTCCTATATCAATATATTTCCACTAAAAACAAATATTTTTTCTCTCTCCTTTTCAATTAAATAATATTATCATCGCATTTTTCTCTCTCCTTCACTCACAACCACTCTCAATATATATTAAAAAAATTATACTGGGCGAACAGTGTCCCCCAAATATACAGATGAACAGTAACATTTTCTCTCTCCTCCACTCACAACCACTTTTTATACCCTTTATAATATAAAAACTCCCCCTCACATATTTTGATGGATAGAATGTGAATGCTCTTAATTCGCTAAATTATCCGATTAATCATTCAAACTTTCCCGTTTGTCAAATTAAACATGAACATATACCTAAGGTTTTTTGTCAACAAATCAACGATCCTAAAATACCAAATTCCTTCAAATAGCCATTGTTGTTAAGAGACATACCTTATTCAAACAGATGAATTCAACGTTTGGTGTTTTATCTGGTGAACCAGTCTTCAGACTTCAGCTTTGTTAGGTTTTACTTTTGGTTCAAGGAAAGCTGATTGTATACGGCGGCGTTTCGGGTTAGCTGTGATGCGATTAGACCGTACCGGGCCGGACCCTTAGGATGCATATCTTTACTTGGGCCAGAAAGTGAAATGGACCATTAATCCAAGGGCTTGTAAATATTAGTTATATTAGTTCTTTTAACGTTATATTAGTTAATAGTTACTAGAATGATGCCCGCGTGATATGGCATGGCACATAGACACTGTAATCAAAATTGAAGATATCGGTTAGTCTATTTTATTAAACGATCGGTTTTCGGTTAATAATTCGGTTTATTCGGTTAGATTAACAATTTTTGGTTTGGTTCATTTAGTTTCGGTTAATAGCCAAAATTAAACTTGGGCTAAAAAAATTTCTTAGAAATACATGAAATTAAGGTTTAAATACTTGAAATTGATGTATAAGTACTTGAAATGAAAGTATCAATACATGAAATGAAGGTATAAATAGAAAACGGTATCAGGAGAAAACGGCAAAAAGTGTGAGAACGGTGAGAACGCATCTTGGCCGAACACGTGGCGTGGGGCATGATCAGGGTCCGAGGGGTTTTTTTGTCTTTTTAGTATTCTTCTCCTTTCACGATTTTCGCGTTTGACATGCTTCTTTATTTTTTGCGTGCAAGATAATTTTGGCGTTATGTAGATTTATTAATTTTTTGGCGTTTTATTGTTTTTTCTCAGATTTCTTCTCGTTGAATTAATTCTTTTTGTGTCACATAGTTAATCTTTTGGCGTTATGGCTTTTTCCATTTCATTTTTGACGTTTTGTATCTTTTTGTTAATAATTCATTACCATAGATTAATATTTTATAAAACTACAATAAAACGAAAATCAAAATAAACTAATAGTCTTCCGTAGGTGGGATTACATCAGAGATGTACCCATCGCTTTCTTCATCACTTTCTTCAGATTCTTCATCATCAAATTTCATTTTTGCGTATAACGTCATTAGCTCGTCTCTTCTTTCCTGCAGCCTATTCTTGAATATCACTGCATCCTTGGATTTTGGATCGTTTGAAGGTGTTAAATCACATAGTTGTTCAATGATAGATAGCAACCCTGTCTTCAACATTTCTTCCATTGGTCTTGAATATTGCACCCCGTTTTGATAAGTAACTTCAAGTGTTCCTTCTTCCTCATGCAATACCCAACTGCTAAGTTTTGGTATATGAGTATCTTGAATATCACCATCATCTTCATCATCTTCTGCTGGAAACTTTCTTTCCAGTCTTTTTATTACAGTTCTTGTTCTTTCACAATCGTTGTCTCTTGGAACCCCAAGGGCCAGGATATCCTTCTGAACATTTTCATTCATTCCCATCATGGCTTTTATTGTTCTTACCTTTACCCTTCTCATGTCAGAGAACTTTATGATGAATCGTTTTTCTTTCCTTTCAAACCTCCATGCAATAACCTTAGCCATTTTTTTAATTTTTTGGCGTTTTGGAGAATATGTGCCGTTTTAGTCTTTTGGCGTGTTTGAGCTTGGGTTCTGATGGTCTTCTTTTATATTGACTTTTTTTCCCGCGTATGTCAGGTAATTATGTTTTTTGTCGTTTCATTTTACTGTTTTTTGCAGTTTTACAGTGTTTTGTTTTCAGACTCAACTGTTTTAATGGTGTAACACGTCAAATCTTTTGACGGCTGTAATTATGGCGTTTTGTTTTCCAATGGCGGTTAGATAACTATTGGGCTTCTTTTGTTTTATATTCTTTGCACATTGTTTCACGCTTTTTTTTATAATATTAGTTATTCAAATTAATTTTATTATAGTTTGGTAGTTTTTTTGGGGCTTTTTTATGGCATTATGGCATTATGGCGTTTTACACGTATTTGCTAAATTTGACGTTTTATTATATTTTTCATTATAGCGTTAATATTATTTTGTTGTTTATTAACTGACATTACAAAACAAACAATAGATAAAGAAAATTTAAAAAAAAAAAGCAGAAGCAGAAGCAATTTATGATTTAAAATCTTCAGTGTCATCAGTCTTTTTTTTTCTTTTGAAACTACATGAAATGTGACAAATATATGGCGTTTTGGGTTTGGCGTTGTTTATTTTCTTTGTTCATGTGTTGAAGTGTCTTTGTGGATGTTGGAGACATAGAGTGACCCCCTGTGGGTGGATGTTATCTGCCTGTGGTCTTCATTATATTCATTGAGGCCAAAGTAGCATTTACAATGGTATAGGTCTCTTCTTATCATCCAAAACTTCTTCAGGAACAAAGATGACAGTATGACATATGGGTGTCATCAGTCCCTCTTTTTTCAATTTTGTCCATCTCATGCAGCAAAATCTTTCTACACTCACGTAACAAATCATTAAATGAAGCTTCATGCAAAACACTACTGAGGATCAAAGAAAATATGTTTGTTGTCGTTGTATTTTTTGGCATTTTACATTGAGTTGTAAAATTTTTTAACAACCACTGTGTGTTTTTTTGTGTTTTTTTGGTGTGATAAATGGAAGATGGTGAGGCGTTTCTATTTATAGAATTTTTTTGCCCGTAGTTTAGGCGGGATGTTATTTTTATAACAAAAAATGTAATTAACATTTATCCGGATGTAAACTTTGGCGTTATATATAATGGCGTTTCATATTTTATGGTGTTTTTGTAGCCAGAGAACTTAAATAAAAACACAGAAAAAAGTATGCAGTGATAAAATTGGCGTTTTGTATTTATTTGGCGTTTTATTTTTCAATGGCGTTTTGTGTGAGGAATGGTTTTTTACTTTTTTACCCTTAATGACGCGCGTCCACGTAATAAAATTGGTGTTATTTACTAAAATGCCACCGCGCCAATCTAGTCCATAGATTGTTTTGATCGGACGATCCATAAGCGTTCTCACCGTTCTCACACTTTTCACCGTTTTCTCTAAATCCTGATCCGGTATAAATAATGAAATACATGAACTGGAGGTACAAACAGCTAGATAGATATGAAAATATGAATGGTTCGGTTAAGTTAATTTAATTGAACGATGGTAAAAAATCGATAACCGCTTTTTGGTTAAATATTGTTTTCGGTTAATAGGTTATCAGTTAATGCAATTTTTGGTTGATTTGGTTCGATTTCATCAGTTTCGTTCGGTTTCAGTTAACGATTCAGTTATCGCTCACCCATAGACACTATTAATCATGTAACATGTCATTTTTTATGAATCACGTAACATATCAATTTTTTAATTAAATACGTAGGTGTGTTTGATTTTATAAGTTTTATTGAAAACGAGGTTGTGTTCGAATTAGATTCTTTTTCGATATTGTATACCAGATCAAGTGTCGATGCCATATGGTAACATTATGAACGAAACCAATACTTACCAAATAATGCCAATATCGATACTGTTATTATCGTAACTAGTATCAATATATACGCTTTAATCCATTTAATTTTTTATTCAGTTTGATTTTTCTCTGATAACCCGCATTCATTTATGTTACAAAGCTAAATACGCGACTGTGATTAATAATTGTTTTTCACCGTTCATGTGTGAACTTTGTTCAAAAAAGAGTTTTATTCAAAATAGCACTGTGACAACCCAAACCTATACCAATATCGGTCTCGGTATAATTATTATTGGA